>CM046034.1:67030158-67182658 GCA_025215565.1 Flaveria ramosissima | reverse complement strand
AAAGAGTCTTCTTTCATGTTAACTTTGCTTACACAGCTTGTATTGTCAATGGTGTTAGATTTGTGGTACTAAGCCGTGATATTAGACGCACTACACAAAACAGCGGTGTTGTTACAATAGGAGAAGATGGTACACGATTTTATGGTCAGCTAGAAGACATCTACGAGTTGAACTATATAAATGGTTACAGTGTTGTACTATTTCGTTGTAAATGGTTCGACACATCACGAAAGGGATCTGTAATTAGAAAGAATAACGTTGTTGTTATCGATGTCAGCCGTGAATGGTTTCGTGATCAGCCTTTCATTTTAGCAACACAAGCTCAACAAGTGTTTTATCTTGAAGATCCTTCTAAAGCCACCAGCAATTGGAGGGTTGTGGAGGATGTTCATCATCGAAAGCTTTGGGATCATCCTAGTATTAGTGTTGCTAATGACATAGATGTATTGCACGACAGTGAGTCATCTGATTATAACTTAGTAGTCGATAGCAATTTTAATATTGGTGAATCAAGTGCACGGGTTATTAACGATGAGAGAGATGCACATGATAATTGTGATTTAGTCGTAGACTTAAGTTGGTTGCCTGTTGCTCCACTTGTTCATGATGAAGATTTTATTAATGATGAAGAAGAAGATGAAGATGCATATCTCTCAGATGAGGAAGATTATATTAATGATGATGAAGAAGATGAAGATGCATTAGATATTAATGATAGTATGGAGGAGAGCGATGATAATCTTGTAAACGAAGATGAAAATCTTTATAGTGATAACTCAGATTGATTGTATGTATTAAGAACACTTTATTTAATTTTTTATGAAAATGTCACATTTTATTCTATTTCTTATTAATGTGACACATGATTTTATTGCAGGTTATGTCTTCAACCATAGCAGGATCACATGGTGGTGACGGTGGGGGTAGGGATCCCCACGGGCATGGATATACTGTTCCTTCCAGTTGTCAATCATGTAAGTTAATGTTTTAAATTTTAAATATATTTTAAATGTTACTAACCTTTTGATTTTTTTATATTAATATAGCGTCGGCTAAGAAAAGGCGATCAAAAGGAAGGAATCTAAATTTATATGAGAAACACGCTATAAACAACAACCAACCACTGCCCGTGGAATTTGATCATACAGGAAAACAATTTAAAGCTGTGGGAGAAAATAGTCAATTATTTGTTAGAGCATTATCCAATCACGTTGCCACTGCTCCTTTTCATTATCCCTCTTGGGAAAAAGTCCCTGAAACGTTTAAGATATCATTGTTTAATTTTCTGGAGGCGAGTATTATGTAGTCTTTTATTTGTAATTTAGTAATCATAACTTTTATATATTTCTAACTATTCTGTTTTGCAGGAATATTTTGATTTAGAAGCTTATCGTAGTTCAGACCATTGGCATGGAATCCAACTTGGTATCCATATGGATTGCCAGCGAGCATTTCGAGATAGAAAATATAATATGAAACAACATTTCTTAAATCATGGAGGCTATGATAATATTGAGCAGGCTTTAAATAATCCACCTGAAGGTCAAAGTCGGGAGGCATGGGAGCGGGTGGTTGAGTTTTTCTCAAGTGAAGAACATAAACGCCTTTCTGTAAAAGGCGTAGAGAATAGGGCAAAACAACTCTATCCAAGTCTGCATGGTAGCCGATCCTATGCTCAAAGACGATATCTTCAGGTAAAAAAACATATATTATTTAATTATGTATTATTAATTCTTTTCTGCTATTATGAATATTGTTTTTTAATAGGAGCAACAAACCGGGACCCCAAGTTACATCGAAACGTGGAGGAGGTCGCATTACAAAGAAGGGTCCGGATGGGTCAACCAAAGGGCAGAAGAAGATTGGGTAAGCTTAATATGTTAAGAATGTTATTATCATATGTTCATATGTATTTAATATATTATGTTTGGTGATCTTGACCCAATATAATCTATATGTTATACATATTTGAGAACTGTTTGGTTTTGATAAGTTGTGTTTATATCTTGAAAGTTGGGAATTTTATGTTATATTTAGTTATGATTTTGGATGGTTTTTTTCATTTTATTACAGTTATGCTGTCGAAATTTAATAAAAATCTTAATACCTTTTCATTTTGATTCTTTAAAATTGCAGGCGAAAATTGAAAATCAATACGCCCAAATGCAAATGGAGGCGGGAGAGTCGCCCGTTAATGAGATGCAATGTTTAGAGCTTGCATTAGGAGAAAGGCGTGGTCATACGAGAGGTGTTGGACGAAAAGTAAAAAATATCTCTCGTTATGAACAATCAAGCGGGTCATCATCACATTCGAAACAAGAAATGGAAGCAATAAAGCAACAAATGCGAGAAATGCAAGAAAGGATGAATGAATTTGAAAGAAGAAAACATAATCCCAATAACGACGAAGATGATGAAGATGACGATAATTAGGAAGTTAATTTGTTATGGTTGTAAAACTTAAGATATGTTTAGTTTGATACTTTTGTGTTGTTTGGTATGTACTTAATTAGAATTGTATGCTCTATGTTTAAGTATTGATAATATTTAGGTTTTATTTCTGCGTATCTGATTTGGGAAATTATTTAGGTAAAAAACCTGGAAAAAATCAAAATTTAAAAATTATATTATTAAACAGGAACCCTATGGCGACGACATGTCGTCGCCATAGGTAAATTAGAAAATAATTTTAATAATTAAATTTATTTTCTGTTTTTATTATTTATTAACCTATGGCGACGACATGTCGTCGCCATAGGGTCCACGTGTTAGATATTTTATTTTAATTTTTGAATTAAAAAATTGGGGGAAATATTAATAGCGACGAGCCTATCGCGACGACATGTCGTCGCGATAGGGGACAATGGCGACAAAGTCTACCTCGACGACTAATTTTAACCTATTGCGACGAAACTACGGCGACTACCCCTATCGCGACGACATGTCGTCGCCATAGGCTATGGCGACGACAACTGACACCTATGGCGACGACATGTGTCGTCGCGATAGGGCAAAAATCTTGTAGTGATGATCATGAAGTCGGGTAAGTTATCTTTTTGTCGATTAATTGATTTATTTTGATGAATGGATATTTACTATTATAAGTTTGTTTATTAAATTAAGAAATTACAAGGTTAACTTTATATTTTGTTACTAGCTTTAGTTAACCCGTGTGTTACACGGGTTGAATATATAAAATATTAATATAACAAAATTTATTAGTTATAAAATAATATTCTAAGATATGATATAACTGAAATTATATATAAGAAACAATTATATCAACTTTTTAAAAATTTGTTTTAATTTTTTTTCTTAATTAGAAATAACATTAATAAATATATCTATTTCTTACTTTATTAAATTTAAAAAAGTAATAAGTAATATTATTAGTATTTAAAGTAATTATTTAATAGGAGAGAGAGACGAGAAAATTTTGATAATGATGATTGTGGTGTTGACATGTGTCATCCCAATATACATTTTTATTAGAGTAGGAAGATAATCATTATTAATATAATACAAAAATCCTCAAATGATAACACATATAAGAAATTATACAAACATTTATAAAATTTTATTCATTTTTTATATTTCACAAAAGAGGTGTTGGTGGACCATTAAGTATACGGGTGATTTTACTTGGAAATCAAGCAACATTGTTCTCCATGGTAAAGGCATCATCATCGGCCCTACTACACATCTAAAATCGCATGTGACTCCCCTGAGTCCTTCCCCCACCTCATTTTTTGCACATCTTTCATCTTCAATTTCCTCATAATTTGAAAAAAAAAAATACATAGTAAATTTGTTAACATTTTAACTTATTAATTATTATATAACCGCAAGATGTTGGGTCTATTTATTTCGTCAAAATTAAATAAACGAAGCTGTGGGTATGTTCACAATATCTATGTACACACCAAAGATATTATATACTTCTAAGCATCTATAACCTCTAATTAATATTTATTAACTTATATGTTTATTTAAACTATTTATACATACATATAAACCACAAAATGGTTAGCCTAACTATCTCATGTAGAAAATTTTTTAAGTCCCACATGTTTATATAACAATTAGGGTATAGCTTGGAAAAAATAATATTATATTCATAACACAAAACAGGGTAAAGTTTGGAAACTAAATTCATACTCTTATTAAATATAATTATTTTTATACTAATTCAGTTGAACTATAATGCAAAATCAGACATTAATTGTACTAACTACGTGAAAATATATAAAACTAACAATATAATACCTTTATAATGAAAAAACTCAGTTTACATTTTTTTTTTTGTAAATTCAAGAATTTCAGTTTTACTTTTTCTATGCAAGTTATATCAAGATGGTTTACCATTCAAGAGATCGATTGTGTGTTTAAAATTTAAACTAAAACAAGTCACTATACTATAGAAATATATATCCACATAAAAAAACAAGTCACGAATTTACTAAAAGTTGATATTAACCATTAAAATTATAGATTAGTAGATTTAAGCGGACTTATAGTTTGAGTTCATTTTAATTAATTGTTTAGCCAACTCTTGTACCAGCTTGTTGCTACTTGCTACTCTTTTATCTACAATATTATTCCGTAGTTATTAAAATATAAATACTTTTGAAATAAAAGAAAAATATTAAAGTTATTTAATTTGAATTTGAATATTTTTATAAAGGAAAATCAAAACCAGACAGTTGGTATAGCCGTCCCGTAGAGCTTTTGCTTTAGCGGTCAATACTCTCTAAACCAAACCTCTTTAATTACATCTCTGTGTGCTTTCACCTTATCACATATAATATTATACATATTATATATATATATGTTATATGTATGTATTATATAAGTATGTATGTACACACATACACATGATACATACATATGCATGTGCATATTCACACACAAATACAAACTAAGAGTGTTACAGTCATGTTGAACCATTATGCTTAATTTAGGAAAGAGTTAAAAGGTGGTGCAGTGTTACATGTGTTTGTATATACATATATACACATATACATATATACATACACACATACACAGTGTGTATATGTGAGAGAGAGAGAGAGAGAGATAGAGATAGCTTTCTCTTTATCTCTCTGGACTTCAGTTAAAGTTTGAAGGAATTCTGGTGTTTTTTATGGTTAAAGCCACAGGTTTTCATACTCTCTCTCTCTCTCTCTCTCTCTCTCTCTCTCTCTCTCTCTCTCTCTCTCTCTCTCTCTCTCTCTCTTCAAATAGTATATTTGTTCTAAGGTTATTTTTCACTTTTTGAGAATATATATCATTCAAATACTCATCTACATGTGTTTTCTTTCTTCTTCATCTCATGAAAACCCTTGCAACTTCCAATAAAAACAGTTCTTGATCAATTCTTTAAGTCTTTTCTTGTGTTTCTTGATCCAGATCTTGATCAAAGTAACGCGATCTGCATCGCGATATATGATGATCGTTCCTTCACTCGTATTCGATGCATAACTAATGAATTCGATTGATCAACGAATACCAACAAGAATGAATATCAGCAGCTCTCATCTCATTGATGCAAAGTTTGAAGAACATCAGCTGTGTGGATCCAAACACTGCCCCGGATGCGGTCATCGACTCGAAGGAAAACCGGTACGATCGATCGTATAATATTCTTGTAAGAGTTTGAAAAATAAACAAGAATCAATTCAAAAGATTCAAGAACTTCAACTTATATATGTATGATTTTATTTCTTTATTATTTGGGACTTATATTTTATTTCCCATCAATGTATAACAGCAAGCTCCAATTCATATTTATTTTTTCATTTTCAAGATCTTTATGATAAAAAAGGATATAGATTAGTACATCATGTAAATCTCTTAATTATAAACGGGTAAACAGTAGTTTAGATTGGGGCTGGTGTATAATGAAACTCACATAACTTAATTATTAAAAAAGGTTTCATTTTTTTTAATTAAATTTGTGATTAATTTACTAATTTGTGGAGATCAATAACAGGATTGGATGGGTTTACCAGCAGGAGTGAAGTTTGATCCAACGGATCAAGAATTAATCGAACATCTTGAAGCTAAAGTTGAAGCTAAGAAGCTAAAATCTCACCCGTTGATTGATGAATTCATACCTACAATTGAAGGTGAAGATGGGATATGTTACACTCATCCTGAAAAGCTTCCAGGTGATCGATCACTTCTTTCTCTTTTTTAATCTCCGGTGACGCGCAAGAAAACGCGCGCTAATTATCGACTGTTGATGTTGCAACCGCGGTATTGTTTCGATTGTGTGCATGAATGAGAGATCGGTGTTGTAATTTTCAACAAGTTGGTCACTTGGTTGATGAATTTTGTAGTGTTTTTCTAGACTTTGTTGAAAGAAACAAGAACACATTAACAAGAAAAGAAAACTTGTTTGTCTCAAAATTCAAGAGTTAGGTTTTACTATGAATGCACACTATTTCATGTCTTAAAGAAAGTTAATGCTTAATGGATTTTTCTAAATTTTCAAATTTAGGGTTTCTTGTTTTGTTACACCTAGAAACCTACTTTTGTTTTTGGAATTTAATGAATTGTAATGGGTTTTAAGAACTAAGACGACTATATTTTAACTAAGTTACGTAGTAAACTGATCAGTTTTCTAGTAGTGTATGATGGTTAAAAAAACCTATAGAAGCACACATGAAATGACTGAAATTTGTTCTTGTTACAGGAGTTACGAGAGATGGATTAAGTAGACACTTCTTTCACCGGCCATCAAAAGCTTACACCACGGGTACTAGAAAAAGAAGAAAGATCCAAAACGAATGTGATCTACAAGGTGGTGAGACGCGTTGGCACAAAACGGGCAAGACCCGACCGGTTATGGTTAATGGAAAGCAAAAAGGGTGCAAGAAAATCTTGGTACTCTACACTAACTTTGGTAAAAATCGAAAACCCGAGAAGACCAATTGGGTAATGCATCAATACCACCTCGGACAACATGAGGAGGAGCGTGAGGGCGAGCTTGTGGTGTCAAAAATATTTTATCAAACTCAACCTCGACAATGCGGTTGGTCCGAACGGGCTAGCAATAATAATGTGTTATCAAATGTAATCCCCGTCGAGGGGATGAATAATATTGAAATGAGCAAAATAGAGAGCAGGAGTGGAAGTGGGAGTTGTTCTTCTAAGGAAGTTAACATAACTGCCACTACCGCTCATGCTCATAATAACATGGATGAACTCTCTGCGGTTAGTGTTGGTGCGGTTATGTCGAGTTACAATCCCATGGATCATATGCAACATCTAAAAGGTGTCGATCATTTTAGTTTTGCCCCGTTTCGTAAAAGCTTTGATGAGGTATGTTTTTTTCTTTAATTCGTTATCTATCACCATACATCAAATCTACAAGCTTGTGAGAAAACCCTTTCACTTTCTTTAACTATCATAATTATTATTATTAAAACATATAATAAAGTAAGATGATACCCTTGTTACATTTATTATTTTCATAAAGTATTTTCTTTAAATGTATACAATAATATACGAACTTAATCAAATTTATTCAAAACAAAAAAACGTGATTTTATGTTATCTCCTTTTAACCAAATTTGTTTTTTATAACGATGTATCAAAATGGTAGCATGATACATGAATGGTTATGCGTTTGTTGTTTCCATCGATAGAATATCGAACAAACGGGTTGTTGTTGTGACCCTTCTACCAAATTTTTAATATTAATAAGGTATTAAACGTCGATGACCTTTGTCGTTATCAAATACAAAAATTTATCGTATGTTTTTAAAGCTTGTTATAATACATCTATTGATTATTGAGACATTATTTTCTTATTTATATCACTTGCAATATACACATATATATAAAGTGAGATATAGAGAGAAGAATGTTATAATAACTCATATAAATATACAAATAATCAAAGCATATATATTTTACTACGATAGTAGTATTATTTATTTATTTTTCTTAGGAATTTGTGTTGTTATAATGTTTACTTAATTATGGGCATAAAATGAGGGCCAAAATTTTGGAAATTAGTTGAGTGCAAGGTTAAGGGATAACCTCAAGATGGTTTGAAGGTTGCTTTTGTCATATACTTTACTTGTGCTATAAGTAAATCCAACTCTTGATTGTAACCACATCCCTGTGGTACTTTCTGCATTAACTATTGTACTTTCTAGAGTCCTAATCAAACATACAACAGTCAAGTGTACAACTGTTTGATGCAGGTGGGTACAACTTGTGGAGAGGCGTCAACAGGAAGAGATATAGGAGTGTTGGGAGGTGTCACGTGCGATGAGCATGATCTACAAAGACAACAACAGCAGCATCACGTGACCCAACACAGTCCACATCAGCATCTGATGGCTTACCACGTCAGCAGGCCAGGTCATCATATATCCACCCTCATATCGCCACCTCCTCCGCCACATCAGCAGCATCACACCTCCGTTATGCTTGATGATCAGGACTCGTTTCATGTCTCAAGAATCATGGACAATTTTCAGGTTTTTTTTAATTATTTTTAAGAAACACTTTTTATACTCTACACAAATTATACTCTTAAAATAATCATACCTGTATTATGCGGGATTTAAACTCACAACTATTAGGTTAATTAATACCACTAAGACAAATTATTTATATGATACAAGGTTATTTTTTTCTTTTTTTGTTATAATCATCATTTTTTAAAACAAAAACGAACATTATTTATTATATGTATCACATAAAATAATATTATTACGACTATACTATGTAAGTAGCCACATCTATTGCAAATGAACAAGAATATATAGTTTTACTTACTATATATGTATATACATATTAGTAATACATGCAATCATGCATAAACTATATTGATGAAAACATGAGATATATATAATTGTATATGGGGTAAAAATAATATTAGTGTTGTTATATATAAGTTAATATATATGTATACATGTAAATGTTATACCTTTTTATTATATCATATATTAAATGGTAAGAAATATTTAAAGCATAAAACTCGATCTGTTTTATTGATTTTTTACTTGTTATTTATTAGTTTACCATTTCATAAAAAATAGCAATGTTAAAGGGTGAGTAAGATCACTGTTTATTACGTTAAAAGAACTTTTTTATGGTGTTCAAAATTGATTATCAAACTTATTTGATTGATTAATTATAAAATAAATAAGAAGCTTGATATTAATTTATTAAAACAGTTTATTTCGAAAACAATGATTGGATAAAATGTTTTATATAAGTAATCCCGGACTTAAACTTAGTTTAGACGTATATCTTTTGTTATAATAATCTGTCATAATAATAAAGTCTTTTTATTAAATTATATAATTAAAAAAATTAAATTAAATATTAGTATAAAAAAGTAATAATGTGTTTGCATGATTTGTAATACCAGCAGCAACATCATCATCATAAAATGGGAGGAAGATCAACATCAGGATTGGAGGAACTGATAATGGGGTGCACTCCTTCATCATCAACTGATATTAAAGAAGTTAGTTTTTCACTACCTTTTTGACTCTGAATTTTATGTAATTATATCGATTTAATATTAAATTAAAAATTAATATAAACAAATATTGTTTTATAATACAAGTAAATTAAAGAAAGAGACGGGGATAAAAAATTCATTAGTATGTTCCTTATAACTTTCCTTTTTAATAGTTCTCATTGCCTGTTTCTTTTTTACTTATTATTTTTTTGAATATTTATTAATTATATTTTTTATATTACTATTTCTAAAAACAAGATACGTTTAAGAAAAAAATGTAAATATTCTTCTTGTTAGTTGTTATTCCCTTTCCCTTTATAACCTTTGTTCTTTCTTCCTTTTGGTAACGTGTCTAAATGTGCATTTTCTTTTTTATATCACATATTTTATGAATGTACACAACACACACACATATATTCTATTTGAAATTGTTTTTTCTTTCTATAGAAAAATAAGGCTCAAATAAATAAAACGCCACGCACATGTCGATTGAAATTTGCATTTTTTTCTTCTGGGACCCACACGGTCATGGAAATATTTTCCTTTAATAGTACGTAGAAATAAAATCAATGAATTAAAATTTAAAGGATCAACGATCAAACGTCCAAAATTAATTTTGGAAAAATCAATTATGATTTTGGTCCATTCTTGTTGAACAAACACATGGTCTTAATTATGTAAATCTTGTGAACGTCATAAAATTTCTACATTATTCTTTTATTTAGAGAGTACTAATAATATTTCAGTCTATATATATGTGTGTTTATGTACACATTATAAATTAGAGAATTGTATAATACATAACAAATTTAAATAAATTAGGTATAAGAATTGTATAAACAATTATACTTAGTTTTTAAATAGTTATATAACCAATCTAGTTTCTCCATCTCATTTTATATGATATGTGACATAAATTTAATATGGTTCTCATTATGCTCTATTTACAATTAGTTTTATACCAAAGATTGATGTCACACATAAATTCATTTGGTTATCTAATTTACTTTCAAATATACATGTCAAATGACAACACCTTTTGATACGGGTCATCACCGACGGACTCTTGTCGGTAGGACCTTCACTGACGGATTTATCCCTCGATATTTATAAAACATATATAAGACAATATATTTGAAAGTTTTTTTAACGAACTAAAATATATTTATAGTAGTTACTTATCATATTTCACTCACTTGCATTTTTAATATCATTTATTTTTATAAATAAAAATATGATACGTAAATGATATAATATCAAAATTACATTTCCTTTTGAAGTAGCATTATTTTTAATTTTGAAGGACAAATTATACTTTTAGCTCTTTTATATTAGAATTCGAGTTTTATTAATGAAGCATTGAAGCCTATTAACCGTACACCAATATGGTGTAAGGCTATCGTTTTGAGGGTTGGTTAAGGGTTTATTAAGAAAAATGTGTTGTCACAAGGCTGATAAATAAACAATTTTTTTTCTCACCCAAAAATACCTAAAAGGAGTGTAATGTGTGGGGCTTTGTTGGTGATTAAAAATAATTATTCAACCAAAATACAACGTATTAATTACTCCCAGCACTCCTTTAGCGTCGTGACCAGCCTAAGGGCCCAGCTCAGCGTTGTGACCAACCCAAGGTGTAAAGGCGGTGAGGGCGTGGTTTGTCTGACATGGCACCGAAAACGCTCATGGCGTGGTGATAACACATTGTTTAAATGTGTAAATGTGTAAACATATGTAATAATAATCTATTTTCATCCTATGGTAAATACATACACACATATATGTGTGCATGTGTTAATAAAAAACATTTTTTATACAATTTTGATACGTTTCTCACCTATTTGTCTTTTTATTGATTTTAAAGGGGAGACATTTTGTTATTGGGTCAAACACATTAGCTTATTATGTTTAATACGTCAGATTACCATGCCAAATATTTTTAATCATTTATTATATGTATTCATTACTCTTTTTTACATTTTAGATTATTTCTTCTTATTTTTGTCATCGTTTTCTATATATTATATAAATTTATTGTTGTATTTTACAATTAAAAGTATATAATGATGTTATTTTATCAATGTATTTATCAAAACTCAGTGCTTAGGAAACACAATGACAAAAAATACAATGAGACAATCATTGTGTTTTATGTTTTATATCATTTTATGTTATTTTGTCACTGATTTTAATGTAATAGATTAATTAGTTGTTATTTTATTATTGTGTTTTACATACTAGAAGTATACAATAATGTTATTTCATTATTAATTTTTTTAAATCGTCGTTTTAACAAAACACAATAGTGTTTAACAAACATTTGTACAAGTAAAAAGACACAATGACCTACATCGAAGAAACAATGACGAGTAGAAATCAAATGAGCTGAAATATGTAAAAAATTATTTTTTATGTTACAATACTAAACTCGTTTTAAAGATAAAAAATATTTGCTTTTATGGGGTTATTTATAAAATATAATATCGTATATATTATAAACGTTTACAAAATATGAGAAAACTAAAAAAAAGTGATAATGCCTAAAATGCTCATCTAACAAACCTTTTCGGTATAAATTGATCTCGAATAGTGATTAAGTATTTTGATGGTTAAATGATTTCTTATATTTTTAGATCTAAAATATTTATTTCAACTCTTACCAAATAATATGTCATACTTTAATAATTTATCTTTTCTGAGGATAAAAAAAACATGGCAAAAAAGAAGATCTAAATCATGGATGTTGGCATCCAAAATCTTCTCTTCCCTCTTTTTGAACAAGAAAAAGGACAAGTACAAAGAAACTCAAGCTAATACTCACACATGTCATAAAGTAAATATTCTAAGAGACTCCCTTTTTTACTTTTATTTATTAATATATAACCGTTCGATTGATATAGACATATTACATTCACCTGTAATATTACTATTGTATAATTTGTTATTGTTGTCATATTCATTTTAGTTTTTTAAAAGTTCGTCTTTTTTTAATACCAACTCATCGTCTCATACAAAATTCACTTTAGAGTGATGTTACGGGCGATGCTTGATAATGTGAGTCATTAATAACCGTAGCTTATGCCAACAAATACATATTCAAATGATGTTGTTTTCTTATAGCTTTTATTACAAATTACACACTATAACGTATATTGTGAAGAACATTGCATGATAATCCGGCTTCTGACGCTTTAAAAGAAAGTTTATTTACATAATATGCATAGATGATCTAAAGTTCAAAATTCGGTTACAACAAACTGATAATTTTGAATCGAAAGGCAAAAGTTGTAAAAAATGAGGTAAGATGACCCAAAAACTTTTGTGATGAATGGTATCCTAGGACTAAGAGAGACACAAGACCCTATGTGATTAAGGGCTAAAAGCACCATGAAATTTAGGTATAACCTCCACATGACCAACTTCTTTTACTTTCGTTCTTTTAAAAATAGAAAGAAAACAAAGGTAACCCTTCTTGATTTAAGACATATATTGGAGTATTTAAAAGATGGAGTTTCTAGTGTTTAGCAAAAAGTGATGATAATTATGAACTTTATAATTATTTAATTAATTTTCACAGAATAAGATATAAAAAGCATATAATAAATTTTAAGATAAATTCTTATCGTATCATGAATAGATTGACATAATGCATTTTATTGGACTTTACATTGGCAGCTAACGTGACAACATTTTCAAAGCCTATGACGATACTCTAACTAACTAATAAACTTCTTCTCCAACTGTCATTCTAATCAAATTCCTAGTAATTTCATCAAACACATACATAATGAATCTGTAATTCGTTTTTATTAAAATCTTTAACCCTAGATTCTTCTTTTTCTGAGAACTCATATCTATGAATCTTAAATTCTAACTTGAATATTATTTAATTTCTTGTTGTGATGAATATTATGCAGGAGTCATCCATCACAAACCACCAAGAGACAGATTGGTTGAAGTACTCCACCTTCTGGCCTGACAGTCAAGATCATCATTGAAATCAGTAAATATGAAAAAAATTATAAAAAAATTAAGTTAAAAAAAAAGGCAGCATCACTATCATCATCATCATGACCATTACACCCTTCTTGAACCCTAGTTGCAGGTTCTTTTTCACAAACATAGAGACCCCATTTATTCACTCTTTTTCTTTTTCACTTTCTCCTATTTCTCTCTCTAGAACCCTTTGCATTTGCAGGCATTAGATACACATACAGATCAGGCTTAAACTGATACTAACTGTACAACAAAACTCCATCTTGGTAAAGAAAAAAGAAGCATCCAAAAAGAAGATAACCAAAAGAAAAAAGAAAAAAAGAATACTTCTTTACTGCATGAAAATCACCACCTACATGATTACATTTTATAATCTTATGGGTATTTTTATTTATTTTTTTTGGAATTATTTGTTTCTTTATAATTAATTAGTTTCTTGTGTACCCCCTCTTTGATCTATTGTTTTCATATAGAATTAGAAATAGAAGTTGTGAATAATACTAATTATTGGTTTTGATTTGTGGTTAATTTTGTTATTTAAGTATAATTAACACTTCTTTGAGATCCAGTTATTTTCCCAAACAACATTTTAATCAAACTACAATTTACTCGGTGTGTGTGACTATTAGTTCTGTCACAAATCGGTTGTTAAAGTCTGATTTAAGACCAAAATTGGTAGTCACGAGAACCTTTGTCACCAATTAGACTATTCACAAAGATAATTATAACCCGCTTATACAACTAGCTTTCTTAACTAATATCGGATGTTTATTAGGACATACCTAAGCACTATTACTCTTAATATAACTTAATAGTCGGGTATTTAAGCAGGAACGGACACTCACTCTTAATATAACTCGGTTCTAAAGAAGGAACTAATTTTTGCTTGATAATTTTTTTAATAATTTCATTTCTTTGTAAGAAAAAGTTTCTATGTTATTGTAAAAAACAAGTTATTGTTGAAAGTTGGTAACATCTTTTCCTTTCTGGTTAAAGGAAGATCATCAAGTTCTTATCACTTGACACGTTTAAAGAATCATATATACCTAATCATCAAGAATTTTACGCTCGCATGTTATAGTTATAATAACTTATGATAAAACAACTTATTACCCATCAAAAGTAGTTTGACCCTTTTGATGCTTCGAATGCTCCTATAGTAATACCAAAAGAGAAAGAAAATATGCAATACATAGAAAAAGAACAAGAGAAGCATGACAAAAACCCACAATATGTTGAATAATAGTTTATCATCACTTGATGAGACATAGAAATTGCATCTCTCTTCTTCGTAAGCATTTTATAACTACTAAAAGCTACCTTTTTATATTATAAAAAAATCATTATTAGTGTCAAAAACGGTCAGAAAGAAAATTGTGATAGCTAATAATAAAGGATCTGATTCCACATTTGATTAGGAATAATTAATTTTTACATTGGCTTCTTGACACTTGCAATCCATCTATTCTATAATGAAATGGAGAAATGAATCAAATTCAAAAGAGTATACCAAGAGGAGAAAATAAGCCTAACCAGTTAAGTGTTAAACAAAAAGTTATGTTGTTTGTGAATCACATAAAAGATAATACGCATTTAACCGATTCTCTTTTCGATCTATAAGAAAATTGTTCCTTGTCGCAATCACAAATTCTCTATGGCTAGGGAATTTACTTTAGAAATTATTTTCTATAACAGAAGATAATTCAAAATAACTACTCATTTTAAGTAACTATATTTATTATATTAATTATAATATATAATCTAAATTGTACTTTATGCATCGTAACCTTTATAGTTATACACTTATACATGTAAATACCATATGTTTTCTCCAAAATGGACTAACAAGTAGCATAGAATCATGGACTGGTCCACGTAAGAAAAGTCCAGGCCCGTTAAAAGCCCAGTATATCAGTTTATTGATATGATTCAATTGGACCAATCTACAATATTAACAAAAAGGCCCATCTTGTCAATTTGATACATATTTAACTACTTTTTCATTTTGCAAATCGCATGAAATATTTAATTTTATTTTGGATTACTTTTACTAAATAATCAGTTTAATAAATGAAACGCCCCAAACCGGGGGTCTAATATTTGGATACAAATTCAAATCATAGTTTTTTTTAATAAAATTACATTCATACGTACCGAAAAAACATATAAACATAACGAGCATAAATTATCTTGAAATTTTTTTTCCCTCTCTCTCATTATATCTAACCAATCTATAACCTATAATAATATTTTTTTTAAAACACGTGTCATCATTCTAGCATATCAAATGACACGTGTCATCATAAAAACAATTAATTTGACTTTCCTTTTTAACTAAAATATTTTAAAACAAATATATCGATACTAGCTTTAGTAAACCCGTGTATTACACGGGTTGAATAAATAAAATATTAATATAATAAATTTATTAATTATAAAATGATATTTTAATATATGATATAACTGAAATTAAGTATGAGAAATGACTATAAATAATAAAACAGTAATATCAGCTTTTTAAAAATTTGTTTTTAAAATTTTTCAAAAAAAATAAAACTCCCAAATTTTATTGTTTTTTGTTTTTAAAAAAATAACTTTTTAAAAATATCAATTTATATAAAAATAAACTTAATAAATAGATTTCTTTCTTAATTTATTAAATATTAATAATTATTAAAATAATATTATTAGTAATTAAGGTAATTATTTAATAGGAGAAAGAGGCGGGAAACTTTTGATGAGGATGATTGTGGTGCTGACACGTGTCACCACATTTACCTTTTTATTAGAGTAAGGAGATTTGTGTTTTTTGTCTCTCTCATATTAAATGATAATTCTTTAAAATAAATAAACTAAACTGTTAAACATCTAAAATATAAATGTAGTTATTATAATAATTTAGTCATACATATTAAATATAGAGTAATAATTTCTAATTCATTATGTGTTATAACTCTTAAATATTCATTATATTTTTATTTCACTAATGGATAATAACATCTAGAAAATAAAATATTCATAAAACTAATGATTTTAATATGTTTTATTTATTCCACCCATGTAATACATGGGCTCTAACCTATTATTACATAGAAGCATGTAATCAGCCTATTAACTGTTCAGATGTTTAACAGCCTCTTAATCAGCCTATTAATTGTTCAGATTAAACGCTCCCCTAATATATGAGTTTATTTATTTTTATATTAGGGGCTGTTTAGCAGCCTCTTAATCAGCCTATTAATTGTTTAGATATCTGAATGGTTCAACACTTAATGGTTTAGACTATCTGTTTCACGAGCAAATGTCTGAATGGTTCAGACATTTGTGTCTGAATGGTTAAGCATTATGCTAATGTTGAATGGTTAAGAGGTCTACTGCTGAATGATTAAGACGTCTTATCTGAATTGGTCAGACATTTGCTTTTGAATAGTTAAACGATATACTAGCTCTTAATGGTTCAGACCTCTTAATGATTCAGCAATTAATGGTTCAAACCTTTTATTAGTTCAGCACTTAATTATTCAGAAATTGCCAAACATCCCCTTAGTTTTGTCCTCCTGTTATCACATTCATAGTTTTTGAAATCGCAACATTAGCACATGCAAATATGTGATAGCCTTATCATTGTACTTCTTGCTACAACTTTGTTGTCACATTTTTGTTAATCATTGATCCTTTTTCCAAGTACTCATCATTTTCTTTCAAAAAATTAAAAACATTAATTTACCTTCAAAAGTTTCAGAAGTTGTTTCAGTTTCAGTCTAAAGTTTCATTAGTTGTTTCAACTTACATCCAAAATAATAAAACTTTTGAACTGAAATTAAAACAACTTATAAAACTTTTAGAGGTAAATTGATGTTTTTTAATATTTTGGAGGGAAATTGTTGCTTTTGTTAAACCTTAAGAAACAAAATTAAAATTAACTCTTCTTTTAGCTATTCTGTGCATCCCGTTTCTATTGTGGAAGGATTACATAAAATGTTTTAGTTAAGGTATATTGTATAGGTAATATTTGTTGTATTTATTATAATATTATAATTATATTTACTATTATTTTGTAACACAATCAGTGGCAAAACTTCAACTAGTTTATAAGGGGACGAGGGCCGAAAGTAAATTTTTTAAGGAGTGACGAACTCAATATATATATAAAGAAGACCCTTCTTATTATATTGCTCAAAATTAGCTTCACGGTTATCTTCTTTCTATTGCATGTGGTGTAATAATAGAAAGCAGTAATACAAACGTAAGGCAAAAGGGATGCACCATAGACCCATAGTATACCCATGCCCTTTTACTATGGAAATGGCTTCTTCTCATTTTCTTGTTTGTCACAACATTTCCATGAATAAAAAGTTATAAAAAAATGTTTAAATATTTTCGAAGACTCCATATTTAAACAACATACCACAAATAAAAACTAGATCAGATTATAAAGAAACAAACAAGTAGTTGAGACTTGAGACTCTAGATATCGGGTTAATTTGAGCTGTAAATATCTTGAACTTGTCGGGTTTGTGAATGACATGTTTTTTAATTATTAATATAAGCCAAGTATATGTGTTGAAGTAAGCAATAATGTTTGATAAACGTTTCGAACGATAAAGTTATATGAACATGTAGTACTTTTGTTTGATATTCATGGAATGTTTATAATATACATGTATGCATATGATACTCATAGAATTTTTATAATATACATGTATACAGTTTCTATATAACTTTTCTTTTTCACTAAAACAACTTTTTACATTCATACCTCCTTATCATTTTTTCCCTATTTTATTTTTGGTTTTCACGAATAAATTAATCATATATTAATTAATTATAAATTGTGATAAAAGATTTATACATGTCATGGTCAAGTCTTACATTATGATAGTTATGGAACGGAATATGAAATATTAATAATGTGACTCTATGTACTATATATAATTAAAATATAAAGTACAAGGTGTGTGCTATGAAATGACCCCCACCCCCTTCTAGCATTATATCGAATATGGTAAATCATACATTAACAATTACATCGAATGCATCATTTCATTATTCACAAAAACAGAACGATTACGGTTATAAAAGTATAGTAACGTAGCTTAACATAGTCTGATTGAAATCATTAAAGTTTATGGAATTTATATTGGAATATAACACGAACATTATATGATGAAATAAACTTAATTAAAGAAACAAATAAAACAATAAAAAAATCAAAACAGATATATTTAAGGGTCCTAATAAACAAACATCTCACTTTATAAATCGACATCCTCCCTATACGTCTCGTATGGCACAATACGCGACGTGTAGGGTCGAAGACACTGAAAACGATGAAAATTCAGAGGGCTATTAGAGTGTTATACGCCCCATATAGCCCTATACGACCCCTTATACGACACATATAGGTCTATACGACACGTATAGCAAATGTTGACACTGACTACGAAAAAAAATTCAGGGGGCCGTTAGAGGGGTTATACGCCCAGTATAAGGCTATACGACCCACCTATACGACGGATATGGTGCTATACGACCCATATAAAAATTTGGGGTGTTGATTTATAATAATGGCTGTGTAGATAGCGGTGCCTGTATATAAAAGTTAATGTGTGTTATAGAAGGTCCTAATACCAATTTGGGGCTGAGCCGTTCCAATCATATCTTTAATTAACCTCTAACGGCTTTTTAAATTATATTAAACTTACGTAAAAGAAAATCAAATTCACTATGAGAAAAAAATCATAACTAGAAACCGTGACAAGATATTACTTTAAATATGATACGTATTTGGTTATTTAATCGTTTAATCGTTCATATTTCTCTTTTCAACTAAATCTGATTAGCATTGTGAACAAAATATTTATTACGTTTCTTACAATATTCTGCTTATGATTTGTTATGTATGAAACACACTCTTAAATTGTTGATTACAACATGAAACGGAACAATACACGTATATGACAAATTACCCTTTTATATATTGAAAGTTAAAGATACAAAAAAATGTGCTTTTCGTTCTAAACGACAAATGAGTCATTTATCTAATTAATTAATGACTAATACTAAAGAATGAAATTCTAATGCATGAAAGTTGGATTATTAAACATAAAAGGATTTAAACTTTATAGGGGTAAAATTAAAGTCATCTACGATTGTTGATCTTTTTTTTTTTTTTGATTTTATAAACTTGTATGCCTTTTCAAATGATATTATTTAAAAAAAGTACACTTTTATTTTCTTTAATCATAAACATAGACTGTGTGACCATGTATTACGTAATTATCACATAATTTGAATAATTATGTACCTTTTAGGAGTGATTATCACAACATAAGTTGCATAATTATGTATCTCCTAGGCGTGATTATGGCAAGGGCTGATTAATCTCTCGCACCTATTACACATGTCACGTTCTAATGACTTTGTATGTTATTACGATCTTGGCACTCCTTGGTTATTGAGACATTTTCTTCCTCTCTATATCTCTCCCAAATAACCAATGCATTTGTTTTTTTAGGTTCTAATATTAAAACACTCACCCCTATAAATTGACACACCCTATACGTCTCGTATATGATTATACGAGGCGTATAAAGTCGACAACACTAAATACAACAAAAATTCAGGTGGTTGTCAAATGATTATACGTCCCATATAGACTTATACGATACGTGTAGCAAAACTTTGACGCTAAATATCAGGAAAAATTCAGGAGTCTGTCAGAGAGATTACACACCCTATATAAAACAATACGACACCCTAATCCTGTATAAAAATCATAGGTGTGTTAGATTTATACTCAGAAGGTGTCTAAATATCGAGATTTTTTTTATAACTCCAACCAAGGTCTTTGTTAAAGCGTTGATCTTTTGGATTCGTAGAATCTTTAGGATTAGGTAATGATTAGCTGGATAAGTGTACAAAGTCAATAATAATACAAGTA
Organism: Flaveria ramosissima; assembly: GCA_025215565.1. NCBI lineage: Eukaryota > Viridiplantae > Streptophyta > Magnoliopsida > Asterales > Asteraceae > Flaveria > Flaveria ramosissima. The sequence goes on along the minus strand of CM046034.1, from coordinate 67,162,232 downwards.
GAAAGTCAAATGTACTTGTTATTATAAACTTTACAAGTTACAATTACAATACAAGATATGTAAAATCCAAGAAGAATAATGCAAAGATTCACACACGCATACGATACAAAATCATTAAATTCAAGACCCACCTCCATCTTCTCCCCCATCATCAATCTCTGTAAATACAAACACCTTTACTTCATCAAAACCAACAAACAAATGGACCAAAAACACACCTTTTTTACACTATCTTTCACCTTCATCATCTTCTTCAAAACCACCGTCAATGGCGCCTCATTCAGTGTTGGTGGTGGCGTCGGAGTTGGGGTCGGCGTAGGCGGCGGCGGTGGTGGCGGTGGTGGTGGGTGGGTGGGTGGTGGTGTAAGCTACCCAAATCCCTCAAATTCTCCACCTTCAAATCTCAAGAATGCATATGTTGCACTACAAGCATGGAAATCAGCAATCAAAAGTGACCCGAAAGGGCTGTTGGGCTCATGGGTCGGGTCAAATGTGTGTGGTTACAAAGGGGTGTTTTGTGCAGATCCATCAGATGAATCCGGTGACCCATCACCGCCGGTGGTTGCAGCTATAGATCTCAACCATGGGAACCTCGAGGGCATTTTGGTAAAAGAACTCTCACTCCTCACTGATTTGTGTCTACTTCACCTCAATAGCAATAGGTTCACAGGCACTATACCACAGACGTTAAATTCCCTTTATGCCCTCACAGAACTTGACCTCAGTAACAACCACTTCACCGGAGGATTTCCAATGGCCACTTTGCAAATCCCAAATCTTTTGTATTTAGACCTCAGATTCAATTCTTTCACAGGACCCATTCCTCAAGATTTGTTCAACAAGAATCTTGATGCAATCTTTTTGAACAACAACTTTTTCTCAGGTGAAATCCCACAAAATCTTGCAAATTCACCTGCTTCTGTCATCAATTTGGCTAACAATAAGCTTACTGGTGCAATCCCCATCAATTTCGGTTATTCGAGCCCGAAATTGAAGGAGATCTTGTTCATGAACAATCAGTTAACAGGGTGTATACCTCAAGGGATTGGTATGTGGTCTGATGTGCAGGTTTTTGATGCAAGTTTCAATTCATTGATGGGTCATTTGCCTGATACATTATCATGTTTGGAAGATATTGAAGTGTTGAATGTGGCTCATAATAAGTTATCTGGTGAGTTACCAGATTTGGTTTGTGAGTTGAGAAGCTTGTTGAAGTTGAGTGTTGCATACAATTTTATATCAGGGTTTAGTCAACAATGTGCTAAATTGTATGATAAGAATGTGGGATTTGATATTGCATTGAACTGTATACCCGGGTTGCAAATGCAAAGACCCGAACCCGATTGTGATTCGGTTCCTGGTGGTGGGTTAAGTTGCCTTAGAGTTCCATCTATTAGGCCTCTTGCTTGTGGGACATTGCTTCAATCTTTGAATTCATCAGCACCATGAGTCTACAGGTTCAAGAAATCTTGATTCTTGATGATTTGGAGTTTTGGACATAAGTACCCCTACAAAGGGGTGTGATTAAGTGAGGATTAGGGGATTATTGGGGGTAGTATGGGAAAGATTATTACTTTATATGTAATTATTGTTTTGTGATTGTATGGATAACACATGTTTCAGAAAGATTAGCAATCTTGGTATAGTATTTGACTGGCATTATTGATGGAAGTTGACAATTTGTTTATTTATAATTAGGTGTTACAATTTAATATTGCTTTCTTCTTTTTGGTTACAAAATTGAATGCATGACTTCACCATGCCAGCCAGATCACAAATATCTGGTCCATTAGCCTCAACTAACACATCTTTGACTTCACATGTTTTGATATGCTCATTTGCTTACTTCATTGAGCAATGAGCACATACTTGTTCTAACGAGTTGAGCCGAGTAATCATCAACTCATGCTCGAGCTCATAGAAATATCAGGTGACCTGAGTCGACTTGTAATCTTCAAACTGAGTTGGATGCTAGGTTTGTATTTGACTTAAACTAACTCGTATCTAGGGTAGGCTAAGCCTTTTTAGTGACCTAAAACGAATTCTAAAAGTAGTTTTTTTTTAAGAAAGTTAAGCTTAAAGTTCAGATAATAACTTATCATTGTTATTGGATTTAACACTAGCGTAGAGCCTTTGGTTGCAAACAAACTCGTAGATTGGAGTCATCATAATTTGTAGTGATAAATTATTAAGAACAATTAGGATTAGGACTAGAAGCTTAATCTATAAACATTTATCAATAAACATTTATCAATAGAACAGTAGAGATACATTGATCGTAATTTAATAATGCCTCTCTAATTTGTTTTCTTTTGATGGTTTTATATGTTTTCATACAAATTTTAGATGACAAGTTAACAAAATTCTTAGATGAGAAGGCTTAGGGGCTGTTTGATAAAACTGACTCAGTAAGATCTGACTAAGTCAGAAGCTGACCCAGTCAGAAGTTTTGACTGAGTCTACACTCTACATCTGACTGAAACTTGGTGTTTGATTCAGTATCTGACTGGCCCTGCTGAATGATAATAACTCATTTTATAAATTATTTTAACACACAAAAAACCATCAAAAAAACAAAATCCCTACCATCACCATCTCTACATCCCCTCCCGACCACCACCGGCCTCCACCACCACAACCACCACCACCGGCAGGGGAGGAATCGCGAAAGAAAGGAATCGTGGTGGGGCGGTGCTCGCGCAGGGAGGAATTGCGCAGAGGAGACGCTCGGCAGTGCTCGCGCACGGAGGAATCGCGTAGGGGGGTCGTCGCGCAGGGGGGGTCGCCACGCAGGGGGGTCGCCGCGCAGGGGGTCGTCACGGAGGGGGGTCGTCGCGTAGGGGGGTTCGGTCGGATGGGTCAGCATTTTCCGAAATCAGGTCTGGGTCAGCTACCTTGAACCCGGTCAGCTGTAGCTTCTTGCATATCAAACGGGCTGACCCGCTGACCGAGTCAGCCGGTCAGCCGGATCAGCCCGGTCAGCCGGGTTAGACCATAAACAAACAGCCCCTTAGATTCTCATAAGAAGTTGAATGAATTGGTGACAAATTTCAAACAGGAAAAAGAAGTTCATGTGATATTATAATAATTAATAAAACAATGGATTATTGTTTTTTAAAGTATCTTTGTTGGTGATGCAGAGTCACATGTTTGATAAGACAAAAATGACACTTTCAAGATAAGCTGTTAATAATTATATCTAATATATTTCATAATTCAAGTATTTAGAAGTGACCCAACATGTCGATCACCAAAGTGACATGTGAAGGGTCAATTTCCAAAGTGACATGAGAAGGGTCAATTTCCAAATCTGTTACTCCTATAGTTCTATTCTCTTATTATGTTTGACGCGAAGTTATTAGACCAAACCTTATTAGATCCGCTCTCACGGGTAAATTACTGTATTAAATTTGATCGTAGATTGATACGATATGAAATTGAAAATTAATACAGTTGAAACTAATTTATGTATATAATATAGATGAGCTAAAATAGAAGACAAACGAAGAATGGTATGGTTGTCTATATACACATGTGTCTCATGACACAACAACCGTAGCCATAGTTGTAAGGTTGGAGCTAAGGTTATTTAGCAACACATAAAAAGGATGATGATTGTGTATTTTCATAATTCCCCTATAGATTTTATGAGTATGTATTTCGTCATCATGAAAAATAACATGTCAATTGACTAGAAGTTACACTTGTTCAACAACTTGTCAAGTCTGTGAAGATGTACCACAAAAAAACAACATACCGTCATCAATTTTGTATACCAAGCGACGATGACATTTTGGCAGTACATCAAACTCGGCCTAATCCTACTTGGTGTTTGTGCATGACATGCCAATTAACTACTTTCTAAAGTTGTGATTCAAGTACAAAGACCCTCACACACATAATTTGTAACACCCTAAATTTTTAGGTCTAGCGCTATTACAAAATTTATGACATGTTGTACCAAAACCAAAACTTTTATTCCGTTTGAAATCAATCTGCTCTGATGTGTGCCCATGTATGATCTTGTCTATTTAATAATGTTGTTTCTGGAGCATGTAGAACCAACACGCGAATCCAATTATGAGAGTTGCAATCACCAATTGGAAAGTGATTGTTTTTCTTGGGTTGGATAACAAGAAATAGGAATCATGATTTATGTAAACGGATGCTGGTTTTGCCCTCGATAAGTTATCGTTAGAGTTCATGAATAAAGATGGCTCATAAGATACTAACACATAGTAGGTTTTATTAGCTCATGTGCTAATAAATTGCAAACTGTTGATACAAATTATAATAATGAATCAAGCTCTAGTCAAATGATACTGCATGAATAGTTTTCATCTTTTTCTCTAGCTTTTGTTATTTTGTTCATGATTTAAAGTTGGTTGGTAAAATCAAGGAAAATTGTAAATTTTCTTTCTCTACTTTGTGATTTGTCCAAAATAATAAATAGCAGGGATTCATTACAAATCTCTTCTTCATTGAATTTCTTATTGGTTGTGTCCCTAACTCCCGGGTATATGGGGCGCCCAATTTGGCACGTTTATATTTTGAAAACAACAACACGTGTTGAGTTATGGAAACAGTCTCTTGCAAAAATGCAGAATAAGAAGTATTACAACAGGCCAAAGTGATCTGGCATCCCCTCGAACACCAGGCGTCCTAGAACACATTCTAGAGTTTTATGCACCGGATTTACCCTTTAATTTATTGAATATAAGTGGTCCAAAAGATCCATGACCTTGTATTTTCCTGACACACTATGCAGGTTTCTTATAGGCATGATATAAATGAAAAAGTAGATGTATCTAAACTGAATATTATACTAACTTGTAAACATTAATAACTCACCTAACACTTGGATGCCAGCATAGAAGTGACCTTTATATCATCCATGGCTCAGGCCATGTTAAACAGCACATAAATTTGTAATTCTTTTCAGTTTCAACTCTTAGATAATGATGCTCTGCTATGATACAAGGCTTTTTAGTTTTTTCTCTGTGATCCAGATATGACAAATTAAATGTATTTTTTGGCTTAACTTTGTATGCTTATTGCTTATTATTTTTGTTATAATCATCCGTACGTGTAGAGGCTGATTAAAAACTTAATAAAAAACAACTTTTTTTATAAAATAATAGAAGTCAAAGACTCTGTACAAACTACCTAGTTCAAACCTGATTAGAAATAGTTTTCTGGATACAAAATAAAGTATTTCCATTAAAAAAACAAAATTCATGTGAATGCATATGAACATGAGTTATTCATTAACGGGCATGTGTCAAAAATAACCGACGGAGATGATACTCGAGAAACCCTAGTGACGACTTGATGAAGATCGAAACTATCGTTGCTTCAACGAAGAAGATGCAGATCCATCACCATGGATCTCAAAGAAAAAGAAGTGCAAAGCATTGATAGTTGAGGGGCTAAAGTGAAACTTCTTGGAAAGTATTCTATTAATGAAAGTTTTCAATAGCTAATTACAATTACGAATAAAAAGGCGAGCGAGAATGAAGGTGATTGAATGGAGGCAAACATCAACAATGGCGACAAGAACGCTTGATCTCATCTCATCATCATCATCAACTCTCTTCAAATTAACCCTAAATTCCAACTTTATATCTCACATTTCTTCCTAATTTCGATTCAAATTTCGCACAAAAACTCTCTCAAAATGTCGTGGCAAACTTACGTTGATGATCATTTGATGTGTGACATTGAAGGCACTGGTCAGCATCTCACCTCTGCTGCGATCTTCGGCACCGATGGCACTGTCTGGGCTAAGAGCTCCTCTTTCCCCCAGGTTTGTGTTTCTAATTGTGGTGATTGTTTCTTCAAATGTGGAAAAATTAGGTTTAAGAGATGCAGTTAGGAGTGATTTGATGAATGTGTTTGTGATCGGTTGTTTTGAGTGCTGATTGCAATGAATTTACGTGTTTGAGTGAGCGTTTAGGGTTTGTTTACTTACTGTGTTTGTGATCTGTTCTTCTATGTTAGTTTTATCATAATATCATCAGATTTTGATATACTCTATGAATCGTTTTGAGGTGTGGAGTTTGTTTGATGTTGATCTGGTCATTTATTGCATCGTCATATTGCCTTATGAACTTAGAAGTTAATTAAACATTTTTACATAATATGATGATTTGTTTATAAGAATCAAACATGGTGACAGAATATGATGATTTGTTCATAGAAATTCAAACATGTTTACAAAGTATGATGATTTGTTCATAAGAATTCAAACATGTTTTGTTAATAAGAATTTGACCATGTTTATAGAATATGATGATTTGTTCATAAGAATTTAAACATGTCTACAGAATATGATGATTTGTTCATAAGAATTCAAACATGATTACTCAATATGATGATTTGTTCATAAGAATTCAAACATGATTACTCAATATGTTGATTTGTTCATAAGAATTTAAACATGTTTATAAACATGAATTTTTTATAACATTTTAAACATGTTTACAGAATATGATGATTTGTTCATAAGAATTCAAACATGTTTACAATGTATGATGATTGTTTGATAATAACTTAATCATGTTTACGGAATATCAGAACAAATTAAGGGGCTTGAACCATTTTTAATCTTTATAATCCATGATGTTGATGTTAACCAAAAAAGTCTGAGTTTTAAGCATTTTACACATACGCGTCGCATACTATATACTTGCTTTCAAGCATTCCTTGTTTCTTTTTCCTTTTTGTGCAGTTCAAACCCGATGAGATTAATGCTATTATCAAAGAATTCAATGAACCAGGTACTCTTGCCCCCACTGGTTTATTCCTAGCGGGTGCAAAGTACATGGTCATCCAAGGTGAGCCTGGAGCCGTCATTCGTGGAAAGAAGGTAATAAAAACTGAATTTACAAAAATACCCAAGAGCTCTATCCGAATGCCATAACATTCATACAAAAACAGTCCTCCAATTTCACATTTTCACTTCACCATTCTTAACCTGAAATACTAAAGCTTCAAGTCAATATAATTTGTCTTGCACGTTATATATTAGTTTTTGCTTTTTTTTCCGATGATTGTGAAACTAAGTTACGGGAAAACTCATGTGATCAATACCCGCTAACCATGGGATTAGGTAAAGCCTAGCTTGTACTAGGCAATTGGGTTTCAAGATGGTTAAAAACCTAAAACCAATGAAAACCTGATTCGCACATGAGACCTATGCTAATGGGCTCAATGTATTTTGTTTCTCATATGTATATGTTTGTAAACAGTGGGACTTCTTGTAGGTGACAAACTGGAGAGGTTGGCAGTTGGGTTATATGACTAAACAAATGGGGTCATAAGACTCATAACTGTCTTTTGGGGGTTGTATAACTATTTTTATTGATAACTCGAAATACTTTTTGTCAAAAACTCAAAGTGTTTAAACATGATTAATATGTCAAATATGATTAAAAAGTACTTATTTTATTTAAAATATAGTTTTTTTAATTGATGTAAGTTAGAAGGTTATATGTATTAAGGATGCTTGTTCGCGACTTTTAGCATGTTAAGCTAATCTTTTTTCTATCATGACCAATGCGACTCTGGTGACCCGTTTGCACATCTACTTTATATATTCATTCAATTGTTAAATCAGTTTCATATTGAAATTTACAGGGCGCTGGAGGGCTATGTGTCAAGAAAACTGGTCAAGCCATGGTGTTCGGCATCTATGACGAGCCTGTGGCTCCAGGTCAATGCAACATGGTTGTTGAAAGGTTGGGTGATTATCTTGTGGATCAAGGCATGTAATCCACATTATTATCATCATTAAAAGTACTTCTTGTGCAGGGGTACATTTTTTGAATATGATTTTGATTTAGTTTTTATTTCATGTATCGTTTTATTTACCGTTATATTTGGAGTTATGATCTCCGTTCCCCGTTATATACGAATTGTTGTTAACGAATTCATAAGTTCAATAAGTGGTCTATTTTTATGATCCATTTGTGATTCATGATTCATATATCTGGATTGCTTTGAAATGGAATTTCTTTATTTATGTTCATAAGTTTGGTTATTTTCCACAATCATTTATACAATATATCTTAAAAGTAACTAAACAAGTTGGCACAATGCCATTAAGATACAACTGTCCTTTTATAGTTTAAAGAAAGAAAAAGATTGTAAAAAGAAAAGGTGCAATTTATGATGGTCCACCTACTTTAGCAATGACTTTTGAAGGACACATGGCAATGGTAGCACATGTGTCCATTCAATCTTTACAGATTTTATATCATAAGTTTAGTGTTTTAAAAATTATAAACCACTATATTGTTAACTAAAAACTATTTCAATATCGTCAACTAAGTCTACAGTAAACAATAAATTAAATTTAAATGCAAACAATTAACAAAGCGTAAAAGGAACTCACTGATAAGGAAGGCATGCATTCATGGTCAGATTATTAATTAAAAAAAGTTGAAGTGATTGTAAATTTGTAATGATGTACTTAAATTTACCTTGCGGCTCTAATGATATATTATCACCAAGGGTTGCTTGAATGTGCATTAGAACTCTTAATGGTCCATAAGAGGACGTATAGGTATACATATATCTACTGTGTTGTTTTTTGAAAAAAAATCAGATTTGATTCTTATGTTTTCATGAGATCAAACAACACATGTAAATACATTAGATTAAAAAAACTCATGGTTCTTAAAGTATTCGTGGATTATTTTTATATTTTTTACTGAAGATCTATATGGTCATGTCAATCAATAAAATAATCGTTATCGGTAAAACAAGTTATGAAAATTACAGGTTATCGAATATTTAAGTGATGCAATACCCAAATACTAACTTATGACGTAAGTTCTTGTTATTATTATGATATCCTTAGTAAAAAGTATAACAACAATAATCTTGCTATATAATTCACTTTGCATTCCGACTTAAAATGATTAGTTTTATGTTAAAACTGTTAGTTGATACAATGGGAATATTGATCACTTAGATTTCATGAAACGGACGTCTAGAGTTTCGTGCTTAGGGTTTTTTGCTGATTACGTATAACAATTGTAAATCATCTAATAATAAAAATAAAAAAAATATAATTGCTCATTTCATTTACGTGTATATATATATCTAAACTTAGGATTGTTTATATAACAAACATTCAAAAGTAAGACCAATCATAAAGAGAGGGTGTTTAAAGCTTTAAAGATTTAAATAATATTATTAATGTGTTCATTTTCTTAAGGAAGTTTTGAGAACATGAATTGGCAAACTAAGGATCCATTCATAATGCTTTCACGTCCTTTTTAGTTACCTTTTTTTTTCATAATTTCATATACCAAATCTTGAAAATACTCATAAATAGAAGATGTTGAATTCACGGTGTTGCTTTATGCATATGTACACCTAATTTGATTTCTTTATTTAAAAGAAACCACCACCCCACCCCACCATGTAGTGGTGAGCATTTTTAAAGCAATGATGATGAGAGAAGGCAGCATCCAATTCATGATATGTGGTGGCCTTTTTTCATCAACTTGTGCACAACACCTAAATAGGTATGGGTAGAAGTCTTTCATTCTAAAGGAAGTTAACATGAAAGATCTTGCATATTTTTGTTGTAAATTGAATTTTTTTTTTTTGGTTTCTAGTATTATCAAAGAAAATTATTTTTCATGATGATCATTATTCAGAAAATATTTGCGTATATAGAATATATATTATATTGATTTTAAATATTATACATCTTATTATTTAAATATGAAAACCAATATAAGATGTAAAAAATATAAGAACAACAAAAAATTGTGCGTGGGGAATATTTTATGGTGTTGATTGTGCCAATCAATTGACGCAAATCCATCCTTTACAAAGTGATGGGACCTGAAATCCCAATTCTTGATTTCAAATAAAAAGAAATGATCAATTACAACCAACACAAATTATATTATCATCCTTAAAAAGTTCATATAAAAAGGAAATTTTACATGTTTTTTGAAAATTTTTTTCATAAAGGTTCTTCTAGTAGGTCAACACTAAAAAAATTAAAAACCAATATCAATAAATTTTTTGGTTACTATTTGTTAACATAGTTTGGAGATGTAATTCCAAGGAAATCTCAATAAATTTAGGGACCTGTTGTGATACCTTTCCAATATAAATCAACACCCTTATATTTTATACGGATCATATTATAAGGGCTGAAAAGCTCTATGTGGGATGTATAACCCATATAACATGCTCTTGAATTTGTCACTATCTTCAGTATCAAATTTTGTTACACGCGTCGTATATATAGGCCTACACGGGTCATATATGTAACATTCGATCACTCGCACAAATATTGTTCGTTTTGTCTACTAGAAGCTCGTGGATTTGTTTTTGTTTACCCAGGTAAAAACTTATCAGGGGGTCACTTATTCCTGGATTTCTGCCACCTGAGCGTCTCTTTTGTTCACGAACGATATGTGATTTACGTAATGTGTCATAGTATAGTCATCTGAAAACCTCTTTTATTTCTATCGTTTTTATTGACGTGTAACTCTTTAGGTCTTGTATAGCCCTATATAAAACGTAAAGAAATGACATGCGAGACATATACATGGTGTCAATTTATAAAGATGCTTGTCTTAACATTAATACCCCTAAATAGAGAAGGTAGTAATTAGTCAAACAATGCGATAATTATAGTCTTGTTATATACGAAACCTATTTTCTTTTAAAAGAAAGCTCAATAAATTAATTTTAAACTTTACAATATACTAAAAAGAATTATGTTGTGGCAATTTACATGGGGCCATGACCACACCTTGACACACACCAGTGAGGACTAAAGAATAATTCACACACTCGCACGTCACAACGTCGTCGTTTCCACGCTATATCTACCTCTTCATCCCCCCACGATTCTCAAGCTCAAACCCCAATCGATTATTCCAACACAAACACACACAAATCGGATCAAATCAACCGATAATCGGAGCACGATGTCGTGGCAAGCGTACGTTGATGATCACTTGATGTGCGACATCGAAGGAAACCACCTCTCTGCCGCCGCTATCATCGGTCACGATGGCACTGTTTGGGCTCAATCAGCCACTTTCCCTCAGGTCTAATCATTCAATCTACATATGTCTCTATGTTGACCTAGTTTTTGCTTCGTTTAATTTGTTTTAGTTTGTTTGACTTTGACTTTGATTTTGATTTGGATCTGACTTGAATCGATGCTGTTGATGAGTTGTTGAAGGTTTGGGGTGAAGTTGAAGTTGTTTTGCTGCATGTGGTGGAGTTTTGATCTGGTGTGGACCTTGATTATGTGGTGGTTGTGGAGAGTTTTTAGGTCCTTAAGTGGTTTGGTTGATGTTAGGGTTTATCAAGGGTGGTTTTTTGCTTGTTTTGACCTAGGTTTTTTGGAGTATAGTTATTCTGGTGGAGGTTAGTGGCGATATCGGATACGTGCAGTTGTAGGTTTGATCGGTTTTATAGGCCAAATGGGTTCCCTAATCCATCATACCAGTTTTTTGAATTGAGTTCTTTTGTTTGGTCTGAAACTTTATGGATCATTTGACTAAGGGAGGTGCCTGACAACATGAAATGATATTACTTTCTAGGAAATTGATTTGAAATCTGGTTTTGGATTTTGTCCTGAATATTATTTTGAATAACATGCCAGTTAATTGTTTATGAATGGTACCAAGGTGTGTGTGTGTAGTGGTGTCCATTCCCACAAGGTTGAAGGTTCAAGTCCCATGGTGGACCGTGGATGATGGTGTGGATTTAGTAGTAGGATTAGATATTTTTTCTGCTTTTAATACACTTCTATTAACCACCTATACGTACATCTTGCAGGATTTGAATCATTGATATTTTGGATAGAGGGGAGACATCTTACCATCATGATGTCCCATCGGGGCAGTATTAGGATTAGATGGGTGGGTGTGTTTGTTGTTCAGTCATTCGAAAAAAGAAAAGTGTTTCTGAATGCTCTGATGGTGGGATCCAGTAAAATTTTGTCGAGCTATCACTTTCAGTACAATATGATCTAGAACTATATTCTAATCAATTCATATTCTTAGTCTGGTTAATCTAGGATAAGTTAAGCTACAGTTTAAGTGGTTATGAGTCGTTAATGTTTATGAAGGGAAAAAGGAAATCTCTTGAATAAATTATCTTAATAGTTTAATGAAGAAAGTTGTTTTAATGAAAATTTTGTGTTAGATTACACGAAATGAAATAACACCCATCTTTATTTGCTAATACTTCAGGTCAAGCCAGAGGAAATAACAGCTATCATGAATGACTTCAATGAACCTGGCTCACTTGCACCAACTGGTTTATACCTTGGTGGGACCAAGTACATGGTTATTCAAGGCGAGGCTGGAGCTGTGATTCGAGGGAAAAAGGTAATGAATTCACATTTTTTTTGGTGACTGATAACATACAAACATGTCTCTTATGGGTATATATAGCTTTTAAATTTCAAGTGAATAAATGGTTTTAGGTGGTGTGTTGATGTTTTTTGGAAGTGATTATATAATAATTGAACGAGATAATAAGCTGCATGAGAAGTTTAAAAGATGAGCTCGATGTATTGTTCAGATGAGCTTGACAATCAACCTTGCTGCTAATATCAAACTGATTATCTGACTTATGAAATAATTAGATAATCAAAAGCTCAAGTAGGATTGAATAGCAATTATAAGATTATCACTTTTAAAACGCATCTAAACACCATTGAAATGTTTTAGGTTTAAAATTCAGATAGATATCTTCATTAAGGAGTTCGTAAGAGTCGTCTGTAAACCATAGTTATATACTTACATACAATAACTATCAATATTTAGTTCAGTTCACTTTATTCATGTTTAAAATTGTTTCCTAGGCACTACTACTTTCATCATTTTTTTAAGCTTACATCTGAAGAAAATATATAATTGAGTTTTGTCATACTTGTATGTGGATGACAAAAGTATTACAACAATTGACTATATATTTTTTTATCAATGTTATTCTGGTTAATTACAGGGACCAGGAGGTGTTACTGTTAAAAAGACAGCAATGTCATTAATCGTTGGTATCTATGATGAACCAATGACTCCGGGCCAATGCAACATGATTGTTGAAAGGCTTGGGGACTATCTCCTCGAACAGGGTTTCTAATTTACTTTTGTAAGTCACCGTTCCTTTCAATTCTTTTGACCCATTTATTTATAAATGATTTAATTCCGGTCATACGTGTCAAATTAGAATTGCTTAAAATGAAATGAGTCGAGAGTTGTCTGGACTCTGGAATTCTTTTTTATGCTAAAAGTCTCTAGAATGTTTTTTTTCTCTAGCATTTAGTTTATTATTGTGAAAATTTCGTTTTTTGCAACAATATTTTAGCACACTAATGTAATTGTAAAAGTACTACCCAAATTGGAGGCTATCTCCTTGAACAGGGTTTTTTATTTGCTTGTCTAATCAGTAACACTTTTAATTTATTTCTATACTTCTATTGATAGAGTTGACAATTTTGATCCCTTTATTTATGAAAGGGTTGATGCGGGCTCAAAGGAAACGGTCGAAAGTTGCCTGAAATTTATTTTTGATACATATAAGTATATAACCTCTTAAACCTTTATTTTCAAGAAATTATATTATTATTAATTTATTGTATTAGTATAGCTTTATAATCTGACTTCAACACTAATCACAGATAAAGAAAATTTTGAAATTCACACTAAAAGTGTGTTATTTCACTTAAATAATCAGATAAGCAGTTTGGATATGCAGATATAGAGTTTCAACAAACCGTACCAAACATCCGCATATTGGTTATTCTGATTAACTAAAAATTGGGAATGATTTGCAGGGAAGTGATACTGTACTAGTAATTGAAGTTGTGTAAAAGCTCCTGGAGTTGTAAGCCAGGTGGATGATGCTTGATGGAATATATAAACAATCTCTGAATTGATCAAACTTTCCCCTGTAATATCATTGTCATGATCAAGTGTGATGGAAGTGGGATACTTGTTTATTTTTTGTTTTTTTCTTCTCTCTGGAGTGTTATTTTGATTTATATTTTTAATGGTTTGGGATATCTCATATTAATATAACACCTTTGCTTTGTGTAAGTTGTAACATTATCGTTACCGTTGTCAAATTACAGCTGTTGGTACATTTTAACGCGTGCAAGTGCAAGGGTCTAATGACCGGACACACTGAATATTGTAACATTTTCATTACTGTTGTCAAACTACAGCTGTTGGTACATTTTAACGCGTACAAGTGCAAGGGTCTAATGACCCGACGCACTGAGTTCCTTTTATGTTGAAGTGTTAAGAATGTTCTCCTTTAGGTGTCACAACGAATCGATATTAGGTTGGTGGTTTGTTGACATGATAAAACAATCCAAACTCAATGTCATTGACTAATATATATGTAATTATTGGATCATTTCTTGTTTATTTGTCCTGTCCATACTAACATCTATTCAACGTTCTTAACTTTCAAAAATGAAACTCTTTTGGTGCCTCTGACCTTTTTGTTCTTTTATTAATACCACATAAACAGTTTATTTACAATATACAAACCTGTGAAATCAACAATTGTTGGTGCTAACATAATCCTTTAATAGTGTTGAGGCTATGTACTTTGTTTCTTTGCTAAAGTAGATGTCAAAAAAAGAAAAGGTTTACGTAACTTGTATGATAAATATTGTACTCGAAAATAGTTACAAATAATAGTTTTTTGAAGCCTGCAATGTGACAATATTTACTTTTATTTACTCTAATAAAAAAGTAAATAAAAGAAACATGTGACAATATCATGTTTCTCTTCGCTAATTTTTTTTGTTTCTCTTCTATTTAATAATCATATTGATTACTAATAATATTATATAATCTTTTTAGATTAAAATAGTTTTTTAGTAAATTAAGAAACAGATCCTTCTATTAATGTTAATTATAAAGAAATAAATTTTATAAAATAAGAAAATTTTCTAATCATATTTTCCCTTAGAATATAGATTTATAATTAATAAAATTTTATTCTATTTTTATTTTCTATTCAACACGTATAATACACGAGTTTACTAAATATAGTATTGTATACAATCATAAAAATATAAAAGAAAATATAGAGTTACGGTGGTGAAATATAACATATTCATAGTACAAGGACCAGAATGGTCAAAAGGCAATAGTTAAGAAGCCACAACTGTAAACAACATTTGAGTTTTGGCGGTCAATATTATTTGAACTTTGAACTTTGTTTATTACTTTCCATGGCGTCTGTCGGTGAGCTCACACGCTCCCATTTCAACTCTCTCTCCATTTCACAAACACCCTTGTAACAAACCCTAATTCCAGTTGCAGTGATGAAGGGGATGAAGCCATTGAAGCAGCTCAAGCTCTCTGTTCCGCCTCAAAAAGCCCCAATTACCAGCTTCTTGTATGTCTACACACGACCTCCCTTTCAATTTTCATTCAAAACACCGTTTGTATGTTGATATGATTCCTATTCGTGTTTGAATCACGTGAATCTCTAATCGGAGAGCTTTTCTATCTGAATTTTGTGAATGTTGTTGCGCGTTTGATGTGATGCCCTAATTGAAGAGAACTTGATCTGATTCGTGTAAACCTTATGTCGAAGTTATTGTCTCTGGTATCTCCGTTTTTGTTTTGAAGTAGATGGTTGTTGTGTCGGTTTAAATCATAATTGTGCTGTTAGGATGATGTGTAATCGTTATTGGCGTAAGTTTCTTATTGGTTTAGTTGATAATTGTGTTTGGATTATGTGAAGCCCTAGTTGTAGAGTTTGATCGAATACGTTTGTAGTATCTGATGATTGTAGTGGATTCACAGGACGGCGAGTGGGACATTTCATGATGGTGATTTACTTCTAAATCTGAAAGGATTAAGACTCGCATCTGAGGATAAGGAGACTAGTGTAAGTTTCCTTTATTTTCAAAGGGGGTTGTAAATTATGGTGTGATCTGCTCTTAAACTCGATCACATTTCTTTTTCTTCTTCTTCTTCTTCTTCCTTTTTTTGTGAAATTTGAGCTGTTTCAGTATGTCATTTGAATCCGACTTATTTGAGCTATCTAGAAATAAATCAAAAAGCTCACATTCAGTTTGCTACTTGAGCAGCCATCTGATGCTAAGGACATTGATCTGCAATTTTCATTGGAAGATCTTGAGACCATCAAAGTCATTGGAAAAGGAAGTGGAGGTGTTGTTCAACTGGTCAGACATAAATGGATTGGGAAATTGTTTGCTTTGAAGGTCAGAATATATTGAATTTACTAATTATCTCTAATTATAAAGCAACTTATTATCTAATTAGTTAATTTTTATGTTTCAAGTCACAATATGACTTTGAGAAAGCACATCCAAACGCCCCCTGTATCAACAATCAATCGAACACACTAATTACTAGGAGAAAGAATATGCAATAAAGTAACTTGGTCAGTTTGATTGTAACATTGATAATTGACAGGTCAACTCTTTCTGGGTACAATGAACCACCTTACTTCTTTCACACTTGTATGGTTATTTTTATTGTATATTTTAATGTTATTGACTTGGTTTGACTATTAGGATGTCAATGTACCGATATATTCAGTATATAAATCTGATGCAATTACAAAAATGAGGTGATTAATTGAAAGCCAAAAAGAATATGTATACAAGTAAATTTATCATTCAGCTGATTTGATTGGGGGAGGAAGGTAGAGAATTCTGTATTATAAAGGCCAGAAGCTCATTTCGAATTTTGAATTTTGAAGGTGTTTGCGTAAATAATATCATTGGCTAGATGTTTGTTACAGAGATCCAAAATAACATTTATACAAACTTATCAATCAGAATATAAAGTAGTTTGTGTCCCCTTCAAATTAACAACAGTAATGTAAGTGAGAAGAGCTAAAAAGGAAAAGAACTAGTAGATAAAAAATCACTAAATAGGAAACGTACTTTTATGAACAACTATAGATACCTTGAGGAAATTGAAGTTTATCCTGCCATCAACACTTGTGTGGTTTATGTCTTCTATTAATAAACTGTTTCAAATAAAATTGTGTGTTGCTGTTTGTTACATGACAGTAGTACAATACATATTTCTTACAAAGAAATCATATTCTTAGTTTATAACTTGTATGTTTAAGTACTATGGCTAATGACACTTGAAATTTAACATCAATATTAAACATTCAATTGATTTGAACATAGAAAAATCACATAAGTCATATGATTTGCGGTCACAGGTAATCCAGATGAACATACAAGAGGATATACGTAAACAAATTGTGCAAGAACTAAAAATTAATCAAGCATCTCAATGCCCTCATATTGTTGTTTGTTACCATTCTTTCTACCACAATGGAGCAATATCTCTGGTCTTTGAATATATGGACCGTGGATCTTTGGCAGATGTGATTCGACAACTCAAAACAATTCTTGAACCATATCTTGCAGTTGTCTGCAAACAGGTTTGTCCATCTTTGACCACTTAAGTTGCCATTTTAGACAGTTTCTTTTTTTTTGTTTTTTTTTCCACATTTAAAAGAAAGGGTATATGATCCTCATTCTCATTTACCTTGTCTTTAAAACTAGAGGTGGCAAAATAAGTGGGTTGGGCTTATATCCAATCGAATTAGGATTGACCCACATACACTTGTCTTTTTTTTTTTTTTGTTTCTTGAGTAGTAGAGCATAGAAAATAGCTGCAAGAAACTAAATTACTGCAATTTTTGGTTTTCCTTTTTCGTCTAAATGAAAAAGTTATATGATCATCATTATTAGAGTCCACAAAATGGGTGGGTCATATACTCGTATGGGTTAGGAACCATGGTGAATGGTTGGTTCGGGTTAGACTGAGCCACCCACATATTCTTGTCCATCATTCTCATTTTTTTACAGGTAACTAATGCAATAAATATGGTTAAAATAACTTTATTATCCAAATATGGTTAAAATAACTTTATTATCCAAACAGTAAGAATGTAAGATATTTTTTGAATAAAGCTGTGGCCATTTGTCCGGCTTGACCCACTCTCTTTTTTACCTGAGCTTCTTGATTTGACTCCTTTGAGGTAAATAGGTAATACATAACTTGAATAGACCAGTTTGTAAAAAGTGAATGAAATTCCCACATCTGATTATAATATTTATCACAGGTATTGCAGGGTCTTGTGTATTTGCACCATGAAAGACATGTAATTCACAGGGACATAAAGCCATCCAACTTACTTGTAAACCAAAAGGGGGAAATAAAGATCACAGATTTTGGTGTAAGTGCAATGCTTGCAAGCTCTATGGGTCAACGAGATACATTTGTTGGAACATATAATTATATGTCGGTAAGTGGACTTGCTAAGTGTTTTTTGTTTAAAGTAGAAGGAATCTTCATTCAAATTCAAGGGATGTTTGAGAATGCTTATTTAAACATCTTATGCTTATGGGGCAAAAAAAGCAGATAATCAACCTATTGATATTTCACCCTTATGTATAAATTGGTAATTATGAATACGCGCAGAATGATCAATCTGAAATAAGCAAATCAAATCTCAAACTGCTTATTGAAAACAACTCTTTTCACTTTATAATAACCATATAAGCATAAGCACTTTCTTCATCCAAACACTCAAAAGTGCTTGATAAGCTCTTTAAATACTACTTTAAAATCTTGTTCCTGATATTGAGAACAAACCAACTTTTTATCAATGAGACTTGATGCTTTTGTTATCAATATTTTTTTTAAGCCTGAAAGAATTAGCGGGAAGACTTATGATTACAAAAGTGACATATGGAGTTTGGGCCTAGTGATTCTTGAGTGTGCTATAGGACGATTTCCATTCATACAATCTGAAGATCAGCAAAATTGGCCAAGTTTCTATGAACTCCTGGATGCAATTGTCACAAAGCCACCACCAACTGCACCAGCAGATCAATTTTCACCCGAATTCTGTTCATTTGTGTCTGCATGGTAAGTAGAAACAACATTCTACATATTATAAATATTGTTATTCTTATTCGAGGGGGTGTTTGATATTGCTTTTAAACTACTTACGCTTATAAGTAGAAGAACATAAGCAACTTATTTAAAACAACTTATTTCATGCGTAAGAGTGAAATTTTAGTTTTGAATCTATAAGGAGTAATCAGTTTGATATAGGTGACCTTTAACTGCTCACTGGAAACAACTTATTTCACCCTTAAATAAGCAGATAACTGGAAAAGCATAAACATTTTTTCTTCATCCAGACACTCAAAAAGTCAAAAGTACCCATAGTAATAACTTGATTTTCCTATATTTTATATCTTTATTTTACTTATTAGGTATGTTATTGATCTGTTCTTACAAGTCTATTTATGTGCATACGTGCAGCATACAAAAAGATCCCAAAGACAGATCGTCAGCTCTAGATCTTTTGGTTCGTATGATCCCTTATTACAACTTCTTTTAGTGTCATTTTAATGTTTCTTTTATAACCTGTGTGTGCTTACTTTTGTTTGCGTTTGTAGAGTCACCCGTTCATCAAGAAATTTGAGGACAAAGATATTGATCTTACCATTCTGGTAAGTTGCTTGGAACCTCCTACAAATTTTTCTAAATAAATAAGTTGTAACGAGATTCATTTTATAATGTATCTCCTATATATGTATTGCTAGTTTCTTCCATTCCATATAAGTACACTCTTGTATTTCACAAGTTATGCTAAGTTCCTCAAATCGAAATATTACACCTAAGTGTGTAATTTCTTGGTTATTTATCTTGAATATTTTCAACTTTTTTATTGTCATGATAAGATGGTAAGTGGTAACTTATTAACAAAATACCCTCATACTTTCTTGTTTCTAGTGCAACTTGATTAGACATTTGCATTGTATTTTTTTAGGGAGTTTGAAAGCTTGTCAAGCTTTCCTACATAAGATTAACTAAAGTTTTTACACAAATATTATCTGATACCATGTATGCATACAAACAAGTACAATCACACTAAACACCACCATCCACTGGTGACCATTTTCGCCACCTATAAGCAGCATAGTTGTCGCCGCAACTATCATCTGTCTCTCTTCTCCCCACCCCACATGTCTAGGGAGAAAAAAATCAGCATATTCCAAAATTATCAAAATATGTTTCATGTTATATCTTTGACCAATTAACATGATAATTAACACATGGGTGATTTATATAATTATATGCATGTATGAAAGAGTGTAAAGCCCCAAGCTTAAAAATAGGTAACCTATCTAAAATGTTTAGTAGATTTGGGAATAATAAGATGGTTATATCCTATTCATATTAGCTTGATTAGATATTAAACACCTATAGTTAATATGAATTGTATTTTGGTCCAAAATTTTGAAATTGTTTATTTGTTGTAGAGAATAAGAGGAAGAACAAAATGATTGTTTTGTTATTAATATAACTACATTTTTTTAAAAAGCAGGAAGATTCTTTTTTAAAGAAAATGTAGTTATATTTAATTTGGTATATTATTTGTTGTTGGTTATAGTTCCGGTAACATAATCATCCAAAGATTTACGTTTAATTTGCACTTGATTTCACTCACAATAACGATTATGAATGGAATGAAGTAACATACAAGTGAAATCGAGCAAACAATAAATTCAAATCGAGTGTAAATCTATGTTAATCATGTTATTGGGATTATCATTGGTAATAAAAGTAAAAATTGAGATTCTCATAAGACAAATTAATAGATTATTATTAGTCAAATAAAAGTTAAGATTATTAGAATCTAATATACATTTTTAAAATAAATTACTAGTTTATGAACAGTGAATAATAATATCATATGATTTATTAAAAGAATTTAAGAAACATGTAATTCAACATGTAACATTCGCTATTAACTCTTTGTCGAAAGCATCCAATGGGCCAAAATAAAGGCAAAACTATTAACTTTATTTAATTAACAATAATCATCACTGGAAAACGCTGACTAGACGGCCACAAGGATGAATCTGTGACCACTAAAATATTCAATTTAATAATAATTATTAAACTATCCATATATTAATGTGTGGTTCCCATTGGTTTTCAAGTTGGTAAAAACATATAATAAGTTTGCCTATAGGCATCAATTTGTTTCATATTCTCACTTTTATACACCAGCGTTTATTTAACATATAATAAGTTTGCCTGTAGGCATCAACACTGTTTCATATTTTCACTTTTATACATCAACGTTTATTAACTTCAATTGTTTAATATACCAAATTAAATATACGAGTTGATTAGAAAAAGATAACGCGCATTTTTTAACTCAGTTTTAATTTAATAATCACTATTTTCATGGCAACGTATTTTAACATTTCTCCATTTTAGACACACTTTAATCATTCGAAACTTGGTGATTAAACTAGTTGGATGTAAATTAGATGTTTGCACATTAATACATTATTATAATTTTTTACAAAAGTTCAAGAGAAGATAATATCAAAATAAGTAAATATTTATCAATTTTATCATTTCATATGAAACACTATTTACCTAAGTTTGTATGGTTCATACTTCCTATAAATCAGTAACATAATATGGTTCTAAAACAAACGTACACGTGTATTGTGTACATATATCCTCAGTAATTTGTGATTTTGTGTCCTCTCTTGTGAACAATGTTTTTATAATGATTGAAATTGAGATCCAAAATTGGAATGTTTGATGAGTCAGATATAGATGTATTCAAAAGAAATACATGGACCTTATCCTCTCAACCCTACACACACCAACCCAAACACAAGTAATATATACACATTATGTCAATAACAATTCACACCAAACATACATTTCTTTCTGTCTTCTTATTCATCAAGATTTGATCATAATTCATAACCAACAATGGGTCGGATCGAACACGATCAAATCATTCAAGAAACTACATCAACACAGTTTCAATGGGCTTTTGGTGCAGTTAAAAACAATGTTACAGATGAATATGAGTCTGATTTTATCGAAGAATGCTCGAATGATTCATCGATGACATTGTCGTCCTCTGAAACGATCGACGATGCCACATCATCGCCATCGTCATCGTCTTCATTGTTTCATGATGGTCCACTGTATGAATTATCTGGACTCATGGCTCATCTACCTATCAAGTAAGTTACAGTTTGATAATGTAAATTATTCATGTAAATGGATATCTAAATGTACAACTTGTAAAGCGTAAGTTACTTGTTGTTTATACAGGAGGGGTTTATCAAAGTACTATCAAGGGAAGTCTGAGTCATTTGGATCACTTGCAAATTTCAAGAACATTGAAGATCTTGCAAAGAAGGGGAGTCAAAGATCAAGAAGGTCAAAGTGTAAAAGTCAAAGTCAAATATTAAGCCCCAAGGGCACAATTGTCAAAAAGAAGAGTAGTTGTTCATCTTCTGTATCTAGAAGTTGTTTAGTTTCATCCCTTGGGGAAATGAGTTCGATATTGGACACAATTGTTGTGCAAAAACGTTGTTAGTCTAGTTTACATTTGTTTGTTTGAATAAATTACTTTATGTGTTTATATGTATCTTGTAGTTGTATTTAAGGCATTTGAGTTATACAACAAATACTTATACACATTGATACATCATTTAATGTGTATTTGTAGTAGTTATATTTATTTATTTATTTATTTTAACTTTTAACATTGTTTTTGAAACACGAGTAAACTGGCGAGGACCATCTACACAGCCGGTCTGGTTGACTACTCTCAAACTTCTTCATTTGTACCGGTTGGTTAACGCTGCGACCAATTGAAATGACGAATAGGATTGATGGTTGGACTAGAATTGATAAACTTATTTCCTTTTAAAATCTTATTTAATGATTTGTACTTCTGACTTCATATTTTATTTTAGTTAGTTTAGTATATTATTGATTTGTTTTCAACTCATTTATGGCATAATCTAAGTTTTAAATATGTTTAGTGGGTGTTTGGGAGTGCTTTTTTTCCTTACTTATTAACTTATTAACTTTTAAAAAGTTAAAAAGTCATTTTATAATGTTTGGCAATATAATGGTTGTGAGGGAAATAAGTCAATAAGTCACTCCATACTAACTTATTAACTTATTAAAAAAGTCAATAAGTCAATAAGTTGTTTAAATAAGCAAACCCAAACATACCCTTAATCTGTGTGACCAATAAGCCGATAAGACGAGCGAATGTGAAACAGGTGTTTAATGTCAACGTATGTCGTATCATCTTATAGGGCATAAGTTGGTCCCAACTACTATGTCCGTGTTTAAATGGACTTTTAAATTAAACAAGTTAATTATCAATGTTTCCAACTTATACCCGAAACAATTGTGTTATAGGTTAACCACTTGGAGCGTCGATCATAAAAAATTAGATGATGTTAATACCTTTTTGTAAATGAAACATACACAAAATTTTCAAAAAATCCAAAAAAGGAGATTTTGAAAATCAATTATACAAACATGTAACAAGTTAAATGCATAAATAACTTTAATCGGCCAGGCGACTCAACTAGAGAACTCGAAACCGTCTGGTTCAGTTTGTAACGATTCGTAGCTTGTGAAATAAACGAACGAGATGACCGTTTTCTTACCCAACCAGACCTGTTTTAGAAAACTACACTTTTAGTTTTTCTTCAAAAATCAGTTGATCCCAAGACCCAAGTCTTCTTAACATAGTAAAACCACCCTTGACATAAATTGGGCTTTGGTCCAAACAACCAAAAGACAAGGCCTGCTACGAGGCCCATTTGGCTATTAGATTAAAACAATTCGTCAAATTATTTCTTGGCCCAACGCAATGCTAATTCATAACATTTCGGGCTTTTTTCCCAGAATGGTAGTACCTGCTTGGGTTCCGATTGGTTTAGTTTGGATCAACAATCTTGTTTTTGCTGAAACCAGTTTCGTTTGAAACTGGTTTTTAAGGGGAAATAATCGTTTCGGTTTGAAACCAGTTTTGTTTAAACAACGGTTTATTTTTGGTTTGGTTTGGTTTGATTTTGACCGGCTTTAAATTAGCTTCAATGAAGGGGTTTGTTAGATATTTAAGTGTAATTGAATTGACTAACCAATATAATCATAATATTTATCAAACTAAAATACGAAACACCTGCCATTTTGATTTTTGGTTTTTTTTTTACGATTCAAGTATTAGATCTAATGGAGGTTACAAGGGGAAACACCCCTTGATCGGGGGGGGGGGGGGGGGGGTTGGGGGTTCTGAGGGCGGCGCCCCTAACGGGGTCAAAGGGGCAACGTCCCTGATCGAGTTGTTTTGACAAAAAATATTTCATTAAAATATCATTAGAGTGGAGGGGGCACTCTCACCTCACCGTACCCACCACACTACACAATAAACCCATCAGTTAATATTTTTTATCATGTTACACCACACACCACTACCATCACACACTCAAATTTGGTGGCAGCGGTGTTGACACACCACGCCACACTACACCACTCACATACACAAGCAACTGGCGGCTAGTATATGCGGTGAAAAAGGAAAAATGCGGCATGAAGGGGGTGGCAGCGGTGGTGCCGCTCGGCGCCGGGCCTCGCCTTGGGCTCACAGCGTTGGTGCCCCTCCCACTCTTAAATATTGATTTCCCGAAATTTCTTATGTGAAAATGACGTTTTCTAAGACAATTTAAAACATAAAATTATGTGTGTATTGCTTATTTTATTGATATCTTTTAGTTTTAAAATGTTATATAAAAGTAGCATTTTTTAAAGTTTTTCTTTCTAGTGGCTTGGTGGGAGCAGGGATGGAGGTGTGGTGGTAGTGTGGTACCATAATATCAACTACATTCTACATCAATTAAGCTTAGGACTCTAGACAGTGGAGGTATGAGTGTGCAAACCTCAGTCCTAACTGATGAACCTCGGTTGGTGTGATTCTCTTATTTAATTTTTGATTCGGTTCGATACTGACTGATTCGATTCGGTTCAATATGAACGGTTTGGTTCGGTTCGTTTCTGAGCTTAACTTGTTCTTTGAAACTAGTATTAAGTTCCAATAAGCCTTAAGCTAAACTTGAGACAAAATTATATCTATATTGAGAAAACTTCACCTACTATGACCATTTTTCCGAAGTGTAACATTAAAATAAAATAATTGTTTCTCTCGAGTTGATCAAGTTTTCTAATCTTGTATACTTTTTGTATAAGCGTTAATATATTTTACAATTAAGCTAGGTAAATGTAACATATATGAATATTGATTACTATTTTTCATCAACTTAATTGAAGTTAGCAGGTAATAGTGAAAAAAAATCATTAGAAATAGCTAGGTTTTCTAATTGCTCAACTAAAGTTAAATTGGAAAAAAAATGTTAAGGTCATGATTCATATAAGTTTTAATTTTTAATACAAAAAATAGCATTTATTAAAGAATTATACAAGATTATAACACCTAACTTTAAAAAGGAAAAAAGAACTTTAAGTGACTTTTAGTAAATCGGATTACTATTGTGTGAAATTACATTATTTTTATTTTCAAACATGAAATGATAATACTTGTAAATTAAGACCAAGCAATATATATATATTGAGGTTAGGATCCTGATTAAGACCAAACATTTTTAATACCGAAACCAAACCGATTATAATTTATAATAATTTTTTGTTTTAGATTCTTTAGGTTAGGTCTAGTCTTAGTTTTAACTTTCTATTTGTAGGATGTAGGTTTTTTTTAACTTTTTGAGCATGTGGTTACCCTTATAAAATCATTTTTGGATGGAACAATGACAATGCCATGTGTAAGAAAGAAGCTTATCTTTTTCTAGTTTTGATCTATGATCAAGTATTTTTGTTGGATTATTATCTTTTCCGAAGACTATAAAAATAATAGGAAAGTAACATACTTATTTGTGGTTATCTATTTTGAAGTTCCAAGTCATTGAAGTTATAGTTTATTTCATAATAACACAAAGGTTAAGTTAATTAAGAGTGAAAGAGATTGAACGTGTGGAACATACTTACACAATCAACTATTATATAGCTTTTTCTCTCATTGTGTCTACATTAAAATCCAGATGGGGAGTGTGCTCGTCAAAGCAACGATTGTTTTGACGTTGCGTGGAATCATTAGTGATTCGAGCCTGGGTGATGTCTTGTGGTTGCTTCTTTTTTTGAGGGGAGGGGGGTGGGGGGGAGAAAGGAACATATTTATATTTTTTTAATTAAAGCTAAAACAAACGAATTACGTATTTAACCAACATTATTAAGCTTTGTTAGCATTATGAACCATACATGACGTAGTTTAATAAACAATGAAGACCAAGTCGTAATTTCTTTTAAAAAAGAACTAAAAGCACAAAGCATAGAATATAGACTATCTGTGCAACTCTATATAAATTTATCAGTTCACTACGTATTTTAGCTTAATAGATATGGGGATCGTTTGTTTGTGTTACGAATCATGCATGCATATATACTATATCTTGCATATCAGATAATTCTCTTACATAGATTACTATTTAAGAAAATAAAGTAGATAAAAAGCCAAATAATAGAGAAAATTCTCATATATAAGTATAACAAAAACAAATTTTCATGTATAATTTTGCATATTTCGTGACTATAGAGGTGAAAGAAATTACATGACATAAACACTTGCATATAATTACACCTAAAGCTAATTATTTTCATGCTTTTTCAATAAGAAAACTTAAAAGAAAACAAAAGACAAATAAAAAACTATTTAAGTAAATTTAACAACCCATTAGCGTTGTTTTTTTTAAATGATGGAACCGAAAGGGTACATAATATAAAACTTATTGATTAACAAATGATTAGAAATGCATGACTATTTATTTAAGACAATTATCCGATAATTTTAATTATAAAAGAGTGGTGATCTACAATTGCCACCTTATTCTCTTTTTGGCCTCATTTGCACTTCAAAGCGAGTGTGTTTGGTAGTATAATTTAATTTGTTACTTCTCTAAATCAAAAAGTATAATTTTAGAATCTTTTAATTTAATTTGCCGGTCCCTCACTTCCATTCAAGTGCCTTCTTTTGTCATCTTTATGCAATTTATGATCAATGCACCAACCAAATTGATTTAAAAAGTAACAAATTTAATATAGATGTGCATACACACACACCTAATTAATTTTGATTCCTATAAGATCAAAAAAGTTGTAGTATGTGGTCATGGTTTATAATTTTATTAAAACTTTAGTGGTGCACATATCAAAACTAACGGTATAGAATCCACCTACCCTCGGAGATATAGTTTATTTTGACCAAGATGAACCCATGTGTTAGAGTGGTTTTTGTTGGTTAAGGGTGATAATTATAATATATATGTGCGTTTAGACGTGTAAAGTTATTAAGGTTGTTAATTTTAGTGACATATAACTAATTTGAGCCACAATTAGATCAAATAAAGCAATATATGAAAAGGGGAGAAGTTTTGATAATCAATTTCACATTTTTACTACATGTACTAATTAATGATTATTCAAATGTGTTTATTATCATTCAAACACTAGATAGTCATTAACATAATAAAAAACCAAGACAGTAATTACAACATCTAGTAGGTAAGGATCTATAGTCGAATATGAACACTTGTGGCGGTTTAAGTGGGCGGATGGAGAAGAGAGAAAATGTTTGTCTGTACGGGCGGATGCACACGAATAATAAAGGGACCCAAATTAGAGGGGCCAAACTCAATACGTATTAAAATTTTAGATTAAATACATATAAATTTTCACTTCGAGGCGAAAAAATAGAAAAAACGGGCCCCCATGGCCCGAACAAAGCTTCGCCCATAAAGAGAGGGTGTCTATCGCCTCACCTTTTGATGAACATGGTTAGTGGGATCTCAAATTACAAAACAACATATCTACCGATTCTATTTTCTTTTTCAAATAAATATACAAAAATGAAATATGTGTAAGCAGTGGAAAAGAGCGTTGTCCTTCTTGTGTAACATCCACAGTTTATTTCACACGTAATTTCAATTATTATGTAACATAAAATGTATCTCCATTTAAAACAAAAATGAAAATTTGTTAAATTAAAAAGAAAGGCATCAACCATGCTAAATATGTTACATTTAAATTATGTACAAATATGTAAGTGAATAACGATAAACCGTTTAACTGATTTTTTGGAAAAATATGACATCACTTTGTAAATTTACACTAACCTACACATATATAAATAAAATAATGTTTATTTAAAAACCTGAAAATAATCACATGTTATGTAGTTGTAAAATGAAACTTCTAGTATATATCGAGTAAAAGCTATTTCTAAGTGCTAAATTCAAATACCCATAAAATTTGAATACAAATGACATCTAGAATGAGTTGTGAGAAATAATACATTAGTAAAAATTTGGTTTATATTAGAACACCCCTCCCACCACCACCACCACCACACACACACACACACACACAAAACACACACACACACACACACACATATATATATATATATATGAAAAATATGTATAATTATTTATGCATATTAGATGAAAAAGGACAAACTTGAAAGTGCACTTAATCGATGAACGTGTCACTTGTTTTATGATTTATGCTTTGGAAATTTCTTCTTGTTTTTTTAGGTCATCACATGTGAAGGTTTGTTCATGTGATTCCAAAGAAAGACTGTGTCTTGCGTGTCTTAAAAAAAGATTATGATACATGTTATTATCCAATCCTTTCTTAATCTACTAATCTTTACACAAGATTTAATTATCATTTGTGCCTACTCACAAAGTGTCGCAACAATACAATTAACTAGACTCGCATTTGTGACAAATATGATATCATAAAAGAGTTATAATAAGACGATGAACCCCACGTGTTGGTTTGACATTGACGTTACGCTCTTGTACGAGGATGTATGGTATATTGCTAGCACATAAAGTGTTACCGACCGTCAACTACTATAATAACCCAAATTCAGCTTTCATAATTCTATCGTCCTTTTTATTTAGAAAAACAAATAGTGTGTTCACTATCATAAAGGTAAAAACTGAATCATATACTGAGTTATGTATATATAGATTTTGATACTGATATATACATGCGCATTTATGTATATATAGATTTTGATAACATGATGACTTATTTAAGCGTTTACCATCTTGTTACCATAATACAACAAATTGGTCTTGATTTTTTGCTTCAAATATCATAAAATAATATTCAAATGGAATTACACAAAATTTTCTAATATCCAAAGGATTATAAGAAGATCCTAATATATATCAACCCTATGCAAAAAAATCTAATAGAATTAATTGATTATTTGTAGTAATATAATATTAATGCATCATAATCACATGATTTTGAAAGAATACATTCTTCAAAAAAAAACACAAAAAGGGGGAGTTCACGGGTAGCACCACGAAGGAAGTTAATAGGGAAAAAGTGCATAATGAATAGGTGTACTTGTGGCCTAAAATTCACCCCTGTGATCGCATGAATGTCAGTGGTAACACCCGTGATTCATTATTCTCTAATAATCCCATCCACTCAATTTTCAATGTTAACAAAACTATTTCTAACTAAGATTAAGGGTGTGAATTAGTCTCACCTCAATTGGTTTGTATGGAACCAACTAGAGATGTTCAAACTCGGATATCCGATTTTCAGATATTCGATTTTCGGTCGTTCGAGAATTTTCAGAATTAGTCTCACCTCAATTGGTTTCGGATATCTTAATTCTTAAAATATATGTATTATTTATTAACTTTTATAAATATTCAATAATTTTTATTAGAAAAACTTTCGGGATATATAAATTTTTAAAAATATTCAAAATTGCTAAATAATATTTATTATTTAATATTTTTTATAAAAAACTAATTCGGATATCTAAAAATTTCAAAACCATTATCTGAATCTGAAATATCAGATATCCGAAATTTTAGATATTTCGGATTCAGATTTTATTTGGATTCGAATACTTTTGCACACCCCTATAAGCAACCCTATAACCTTTTAATGTGAAAGTCATGAGTTCGAGTTTCACTTGTAGCAATATGCTCCACATGGGATAATGGTCTTATCACATTGGGCATTCGAGCAGTGGATTTCCCTGGAAATAATGGGTGGATCGCGTCACCAGCGTTGTATATGTTCGTAGATCGTGGTGACCTTTCGCCAAAATATTTACCCAGATAATTGAGACTATAGTATTCGTTTGCCTTAAAAAAATAAGGGTAACATGGTAATTTCCTACCTCTTTTAGATTGTTTTGATGCAACAATTTTAAGTTAGGAAAATTGATTAAAATTTGATTTTCCTATGCACCTTAACTAGGTATATATCAAGTCAAACTTTCGTTTTATAAATGAAAAATATGTTTTTCAATATTAAAATAGATAACAATTTATTAAACGAAAGAAAAATGATATATTGTATATTACTAACTATATGATGATTTATATCTTGGAGAAAAATCACTACAACATGTTGATTATTTTTTAAGTAAAAATAACCATTAACTTTTAGACTCATCTTATAGTGCAATCAACAATTGATGCATAAAATGTACCCCAAATGACATCACCGTCTACCTTGGAGCGAGCATAAGAACAATGTGGGATCCACTAAAATTAATGGAGAATTAACACATGTAATGTAATGAGCCGGCTAACACAGAGCTGACACGTGACGCTTTTAGCAAACCCAAAGCGCCTCCACACAACTAACACAAAGATGGTGGTTTGCTAAGCCAACAACAATATGTCCGTTGATAAAAGAATTTAATTAAGAATATATGAAAATAAAATATCCTCTAGTTTCGACTAGTGTGTTAATTTAAACCACTAATTATCCTCTAGTTTCGACTTGAGTTACGTTTCATTGTTGTGATGAGTTTTGATACCACATCAAACTTTGCAGTTTTGAATATTAAATAAAAATATTTGTAACACCAGTCGTTCCAAAAATTTTAATATAGATCTAGATATAGTTAAATGAAAACACTTCTTATAAACTAATAGTCTGATATAAATGTTTCTAGTAGAATAAGACACTAAAATAACACAACAACCTTTCATTTTAATTTGTGATGTATGAACACCTGTCACATATTAAATCTTCCCTTCATATATACATACATACATATATATATATATAACATAGTATAATATATTCCACCCCAAACACTCTGTTTTTATATGAAAATTAATTCATATAAAACTATGAACCGAGTGCTTATATTATACCCTTTTGGGATTATTATATATGATCCATAGTTCAATAAATGCACACATAAACCCCCACAACAAACCCAAACCAAAACCAAAACCAAAACATTCTTCTCTCTTCTCTTCTTTTTTCCACTTGCAGTTTCATGGCCAAATTTTTGCACATTTGCTCTCTTTTCATTCTTTTTCTTGTTCTTGATGCAACCACACAAACACTTTGTCGAACCAAACACTTAAAGCCGAAAAGAAACACATGGAAGCAATTAGGTGTAAATTTGACACAAACCCAATACGCAGAACAACAGTTCATGAAATGGGTCAATTTTGTTGGAACTTTGAAGCATTCGCTATTCTCGACCGCGAAAAACAAGCTTTTTCCGTCTTATACGCTCACCGTTGACCGGAATCCGGCCACTGGTGATTTTACATCCATTCAACAAGCTATTGATTCTCTCCCCTTTGTGAATCTTGTTAGAGTTGTCATCAAAGTTCATGCAGGAGTTTACAAGTAAGTTGTTTATTTTCATGGTGTTTTTTTAATTTTTTATTTTTGACTTTGTTATTAAATTCTTTGTTTGTTTTTTAAAAGTTTGTGAGACTTGTGACCAATATTCAATGACTCTAGATAGGATAATCTAAAGCATTGTGTGGTCGAATCTTTCTGTGTTTTGGACAATTTTGATCAAGGAATCAATGAATTTGTTTCAATTTTAATATTTTTCAAAAGAATTTTGAATTTACTTCACTACTTTAATATACAGAATTTAAACCATTAATCTTTAGTATAAAAGCAACACGGCTTATCATTTCAATTGTTCGTTTAACACTGCTTGAACTTTAAATGGTTCCAGCTTTTTTAATTAGTTAATCATAATGTAATATCTGCTAAAACCCTGATTTAATTTTTAAAGATCTTCTATCAGAATAATAAATGACAAAAGTTTCATTAATGACATAAAGATTTGATGATATGTACAACACATAAATATGAAGCATATACTTTTTTTTTCTTTTTCTATTTATCATGGGAATTTTGTATTTCATGCAGAAATTGTATGAAGACAAAATAACATTATTAAATACAAATACAAAAACCTTATAAAATTTTACATCACGACAAGCCTCTGATTTATATCGTTAATGTGTACTTTTTTTACTCGGATTAGGCAACTTTTACCATCATCAACTTCATATGAATTCTGAATAACTTAAATGATTTGATGGAAATTATAACATGTCAGTTAAAACTTTATACCAAAACTATGTTTTTCTTAACCAATTATTATCACTATAAATAGATTATGTAGTATTCACTTCTCATATCAATCATTATTTATTTTTTTTGTTCTGTTGTATGCTTACATATCTGTTTTTATGCTTGATGTAAGAGATTTTATATAAACTCAACATCTGTCATGTCTATGAGATGGATCATATTTATATGATACACGTAAGATTTACATACGATGTAACAAAAATCCTTTAAAATTTATCGTATTAAACGATGTTTACACGTCATTTCACTTTTTATAGTATTTTATATATATATTATATCTTAAAAGCTACATTCTAATCAATCATTATAATTTTTAAGAACCATAAAAGCTGTCTCACTTTTCTTATGGATAAAAGTTTTTTAACCATGTGGCATTTTTCTTAAGAAAAGAAACTTTTAATTCACTGACTTTTAATATATTTTATATAACTAAAGCAATTAGTTTTTCGGTTTCCAAACCAGCTTATATTTTTGTAAGTAATATTTCATTTGTACTTATTGTAAAAAAGAATATGTTTGTACCTAGAAACCGGTTCATAACAAATAACGTTATCTGTTGTTTCAAAACTTTTAGTCAAACTACATTCTTTTCCTGTACTTATATCTTCTATTTCTTCTAATATTTTATCATGTAAGTTTTCGGTTATCTTTAAATAAATAAATAAACTTGATTAATATTTAATAATTATATATTTAATTAAATTTTTTTTTATATTTTCTTGTGTAGGGAGAAGGTAAACATACCTCCATTGAAGTCATTCATAACCATAGAAGGTGCAGGTGCTGAGAAAACAATAGTGCAATGGGGCGACACGGCTCAAACCATTGGTCCCAGAGGTCAACGTCTCGGCACCTATGGTTCAGCCACTTTTGCGGTCAATTCGCCCTATTTTATCGCCAAAAATATCACATTCCAGGTAACAGAATCTACATGCATTAAAGACTTGTATATTATTCTGACTATAAAATAATTAAAAAGAAAAGTAAGTCATGACGATTGGTTTAATGTACAAGTATGTGATGCATGCAGAACACAACACCGGTGCCAAAACCAGGGGCCGTAGGGAAGCAAGCCGTGGCGTTTAGGATATCAGCGGACACTGCAGCGTTTGTCGGGTGTCGATTTTTGGGTGCACAAGACACGCTTTATGATCAGTTGGGTAGGCATTATTACAAGGAGTGTTATATCGAAGGCTCCGTTGACTTCATTTTTGGCAACGGTCTCTCTCTTTTCGAGGTTTGTTTAACTGTTTATATATGTCTTTATTTAAATTTAAACATTATGTTGTAATCTAGAAAAGGTTTACACAAATTAGAGCACAAAAATCAC
This sequence comes from Flaveria ramosissima, assembly GCA_025215565.1. Lineage (NCBI taxonomy): Eukaryota > Viridiplantae > Streptophyta > Magnoliopsida > Asterales > Asteraceae > Flaveria > Flaveria ramosissima. The sequence goes on along the minus strand of CM046034.1, from coordinate 67,128,491 downwards.
ACGTTAAATAATCCCAACGCCCTATAAAAGAAATCGAGTCAAGTTCATCCTTATGTTATAACATCTTTCTTTTCAGTCGGTTGACTAAGGGTGCAAACGGTCAAAGCTGATCGAACTCAGTTCGTTTCAAATTTCAATTATAAAGCTCAAGCTTGACTTATTAGTAGTTTTTCATATTCAAACTTTATTTAAGCTCCACTCTTTTATGATTTATCAATTAATTTACTTATACACACATATGTAACTACTTTTAATACCTATAATCATACTTTTATTTATGTAATAAAATATTTATATATTTATCTTCTATTATAATCATATACAATATCTATATACTAAGAAAACTATTATACTTTTATATATAATAAACATATTCCGCCTAGCAATTTTTATCTTATAACCAGCTTTCTTCGTTTACACCCCTACAACCGGTGTACATGTTCTATATCACGATTCTTCTTTTTACTTTTTATCTCGAATGTAACACAAGTGACAATGTTGTGATCCTTAAATCGCAAAATTATTAACGACAGGGGTGTCAAGTGCACGCGATCGCACCGGTAACAGGTGCGGTAACGGCACAAGGGCGAAGCAGTTTGCTAGAGGACACAGGGTTCTCCTTCTTACGATGTAAGGTGACGGGGTCGGGTGCACTTTACCTCGGGAGGGCGTGGGGGCCCTTCTCAAGGGTGGTGTTTGCGTATACATACATGGATAATATTATTATCCCTAAAGGATGGTACAATTGGGGTGACCCTAATCGTGAGATGTAAGTTTTCCCCTTTCTCTCATTATATTTATATAACATCATCAATTCAATTCATCATTTTACTTATTTATTATCAACAATTCAATATGAAAGTGATAATTGAAACCTTATGTGGTTAGACCAGAGTTAGTGGATATATAGCGCTTTATCAGAGTGTGTGTATTGGGTAGTGGGGTGGTGTGCTTTTGTGTGTATGCGCTCTAGGTGTTGGACGAAAGTCCCCAACGGTGGTTTTTGTTTTTTCTATGGGTTGTAGTTTAGGTATTCTGCACGATTGAAATATATATGTATATTTGAGTAGGACTTTTTTTTTATATTTGTGATAATAAGTAGGGGTGTGAATTGGGGTTGCGGTTTCGGCTGGGAAACGGATAGATGGGTCCGATTAAGATAACAACTATTTTTCGAATCAGGGTCGCACATTTGCCGTTAAAGAGAAAATTAGGGGTGTGAATTATATTTATGACTCGATACGACACGAATCTTTAATACATGGATTTGAGTTTAGTCTAGACGGGCTTAGGTGAGGCTTGTGTTGAACCTACTAACGTGCTTAGTTAAACGGGACGGCGAGTTCTTGAGTTGACTCAACCTGTCTAATTTTTTAAATGTTTGATATGTCGTAACTTAAATTGATTGAGTGTTTAATTCGAATTTTAAAAGATAACAAAAAATGAGAATGGAGTTTAAAGTTTAAACGTAATAAACGATTGTATTTACAGCTGTAAATTTGTGTTCCTAGAGTACTAATATGTGAATAAATATAATAAAATAAAATTTCAGGTTATACAGACCATGTTTATGTTAACTTTTAAAAATTTATGTCGTGCTTAGGTTCATGTGTCTAACATTATTTTCTGGTTTGTACTAAATATTCAGGTTAGTGTCGAGTTCAACATCTCAACTCATAAACATGATTCATTTAACATATCTTTTATTATTGAATTAATAATTGCAGGACTGTTTATTATGGGCAATACAAATGTAGTGGGCCAGGGGCAGCATTTGCAGGGAGAGTGTCATGGTCAAGGGAACTCACAGATGAAGAAGCAAAGCCTTTTCTTTCACTTAGCTTCATTGATGGTTCTGAATGGATCAAATTGTAGCACTACCATCATCATCATCATCATCTTACATGTGTATAGTTGGTCAATAATCTTTTTCATTCTATTTAAACTGAGTTTGGAAGATGGTTCAAACATCAAATCTACTTTTATTGATGTGGATTTCGGTGTTACATCTTGTAGCTTCTAACACGTCTAAAGTTCATTTGACACGCAACGAAATTGAAAGGATTTGGACACAGAGAATTCCCTCTATCGTGAAATTTACAGCCAGCTGATGGAGATGGGGGTGATTGAGATAGAGCGATTGAGTGAGTGCTTGATTGAAATAAATATTATGTACTAAGGGTTTTGATCTGTATAGGTTAATTCGAGTGTTGTTTTTTTGAAACATGGCATTTTATGGTTATGTCATGTTATATTGTAATAATTTGGTTTTTTGATTAAAAAAAAGTTACACCTCTATGTGTTCACATTGTTTTAATGTTTTGTTTGTTATTGTGAAATGTGAAGCAAATGCTGTTGGTAACTTGGGTCTTGGTATGTTTTTAAGGTTGGGCCGTTGGGTTGCTTAGAAGATGATTATGGCCCAAGTATAAATGAGCATAAACCCAAAACTAGTGAGCCTATATTAGAGAACCTATTGGGCCCGATCAACACAGCCCAAAAGGCAAGAGAGTTTATTTCACCGTCCAAAATTTTCTTTTGGTTATATAATCTAAGCGAAAACATACCGTAATTGAATTAAAAAACTGAATAAATTGCATACAATATTAAGTTGATTTTGTTATATTTTAGTACAGGTAAAAGAATCTCAGTAAATAATAACTTCTGAAATCTGTAATCTTAAACGAGTTAGTAGAATATATTCTTTGACTGTATGTTGTGATTCTGTTTGGTTTCATGGTTTGTTAGTTGTTACTTTGGTTACGGATCAAAATAAAAACTATAATTAATGTTTTGGTTTTTAAAATTTTCGGATGCTTACGTTTTCAAATTTTATTATTTTCTAATATCCATCCCTGTTCACTTATCAAGAAAAATAGCAATTTAATCAAATTTTAAATTTACTAAATGTTAATAATTATACTCATTTAACTTATTATTTTTTATTATAATTTTATAACCTAATAACATTGTGTGTGTGTATATATATATATATCAATGCATTAAATAAAATTATATAAATAGCATTTTTGTTTAAACTCGCAGGTCTAGTCAATCTTGATAAGTGAAGTTTAGACTTGTGCTTATATATTAATCAAGCTCCCACAGAGACTCAAACCCATTTAAATTCGTTTTGATTCGGGTTTTTAACGAACCAATAACTAATAACATGAGTAGTTACTTGTTTAAACTCCAACTCCTAGTTGTACTTATCAGTTATCATTCTCTTCTTAAACGTTATTGTAACAAAGAAATACATAATTAATAAAAAAATGTTAGACAACCACTTGTATCAACCTAAGTAATTACACACCTCAAATGTTCTTTTCAAGTTTGTTCATAGACTATAATTTCTGGTCGATGCCTTCAACCATGCCGTTAACTTCAAGTTGACCTACCAAGGGTTCCACCTCTTAGGTCTCGTATCTATAGGCATGAAAAAACATGTTTTCTCATACTAGTATATTATTATAGATTTACATCCAAATAAATTTAAAAACACTCACAATCCAATCTCTATCTATACCCTATCTTTATAATTTAGAAAATTTAAAACATCATCAAAATTATCATTTTATCTCATTTCTCAAAATAAGGATAAGTTTAGATATCCTTTTTTTCGCTTAGCATATTTAAATAGTCACCATTCACTCTTTGTATTTTTTTATTTGTAATTTTTATAAGTAGTTGTGAGAGAAAAAAATAATAATTAAAAATAATAAATATCATTTAGTTGAATAGAGATAGCATTTAAAGAATCTATAGTATCTAATAAAAAATGTTTATTTTGCCACGTGTCATTATTTTGACCCATCTTTTTGTCGCATGTCATTATTTTAGACATCCTCGTATTATTTTTCTCTTCAAAATGATATTATAATAATTTAAACACCAAAACTAATTTATCTTTCTTATTAATGATCAATTTTATTAATTGCAATATTTATCTCTCTCATTTAGATTTTTTAAATAACTTCTTTTTATTAAAATAGAACTAATAATAATTTTTTAATATGAAATATAAAAATGTAAACTTTTCTAAAAACAATTATTAAAACAACCAGAATTATTACAGACCAGAGTTTTTAATAAACAATATTTTTATAAAAAATAAGTTTCAAAAACTAAACTATACAGATAAAAGAGTTAAAAAATAATATAATTGTTTTATATATTTCTTGAACTATTACGTATATGTAATTTTCATATCTTATTAAAATATTGTACTGTAAATTTTTATTTTTATTAATAACTATAATCCGCTTAATGAATGAGTTTCTAGCCTATCTATCTATATATGTACCCGTCTATCTATCTATCTATAATAAAGAAAAAATAAGATGAGATGTGACATAATCATAAGCCTAATCATACTAACTTTCTCATTTCTCTATATTATTAAAACTAATATTGAATACTAACAATGTTATTCATACCATTTTTAAATTAAAAAATGTATAATTTAATAAATTGACAATCTTTTTTTTTAATTAAAAACACACTTTTAAAGACAAAAAAGCAATGAACTTTCAAAAAAAATCATTTTACTTGAAAAAAATATTTAAAAACCATACTTTTTTATAAAATAAAAGTTTAAGAAACATACATTATTGTTTATTTACTTAAAATAGCTATGTATACATAATTATAATCATATGTTATTTTCAAGCATGATTTTATAATTCATAAATTTTTTACTAATTATTAAATAATTTATTTATTCAACCCGTGTAATACACGGGGTTTAACGATATATATAACTTTTAAAAATGAATATGAATTTATATAAATCTAATTATCAATTTTTTTTGCATATGATGTTGTACCTTATTGCTTTGTGGTTGTACATTCTACTACAAACATAATTCTTTTAATGCACAAAGTACAACTACATATTACATTGACTTTATATTTTCAATTAAGCCCCTATAGAAAATTACGTATTCACTCTATCAAGTTTGACTATATTTATACTGTATATCATTTACTTATCAATTTTTATTGTTCTTCTTTTATAAAATTTAAAACTTATAAAATTTCAAATATACTATTGTGTCATGTTTATTTTTATCTACATCTCAATGTAATTTTTATTTAGAACGGAATTATATGTCATAATGTACAAATCGTTAATGCATAAATATACAAGTTGTCAAAGGATCATCAAGGTTTCGATTTTGTATAATTTTCTTTTCCTTATTATCCTTTAACTTTTAGAGAATGACCTTTCAAAAAATTCAAATTTATACGTGCATATTAATTATCATTGTAAATATACTTAATTGTTTTGTTTTTTTCCCGTCATGACGTGACTATTTCAACAACGTTTTGACGTTAAATTCAAGTGTTTACAAGGACGTATAGAATTCATTTTTCTTACCATAACGTGCAGTTTTATAAAAATGTTTAGATGTTATATTTTTACTGTTTGCGTCTCATCGCAGTGCGGATGTCTTAATACTAATTTTAACTAAATCACAAAGATATCGATAGAAACAGAATAATTTAAAGTTTTGAAATAACAAAAAATTAAAATATCTATCATTTATTTCACTAAAATCACAAAAAGATATCACAATCATATCATATCATAATAATAATGTTTATGAAGAAAGTTTCCTTTTACATCACCTTAAATCTTAAGTTAGAACCTTAACTTTCGGAAAAAGATAAAACAAGATAAAATAAATATCCTATTGCCTTATATAAACACATCTTATGATCTTGTCGATTTCTTTGCGTCACACTAGTTCAATCCCCTTAAATCTTCAACTTTTTCATAATCCCCACAAATCGATCTTCATCAAGTTCAAATCTTTTCCATCTAAACCCAGATCAAATCACAAATTCAACCCAGATTTCAATTCTTTCTTCAAGAAATCAAACTCCAATTTCATCTTTCTTTGTGGGGATCTGTTAACCGATCCGTGTGATTTCACTTCTGCAACTTGACATCATGGGTAAGGTGGCGGTAGCAGCGGCGGTGGTTGGTGCCGCCGCGGTGACTGCGGTGGCGGTGGTGGTTGTCCGCCACCGGATGCGAAACTCCGGCAAGTGGGCAAAAGCAATGGATATATTGAGGGAGTTTGAGAGCAACTGTGAAACTCCGATTGCGAAACTCCGGCAGGTTTCCGACGCCATGACCGTCGAGATGCACGCCGGACTTGCCTCCGACGGTGGCAGCAAACTCAAGATGTTAATCAGCTATGTTGACAATCTCCCCACTGGGTATACATACATCAATATACATATACATATAACATATACATATACATATATACACACACACACAGTTTATGGTATCTCTATTTCAATATATTGATTATTATTGATTGTTGAATGTTGGTGGTGAATGTTGATCACATACTGAATTTACAAGATTTGCTTTGAAGTGAATCATTTATCATTGATAGTTGGTGGAGTTGACTTTATTTGATTCAGACTATTTAAAAGAATTTGTTTGTGTTGTAGAATATCAAGATTTAGATTTGGGTGTTGAATTTATGTTCAGATGCATTAGATTTGTGGAGGCAGAGTTTATGATAATCAAGGTGTATGTTCTCTGTGGATTGTGGAATTTAGGTTGAGTTTGACTGATTTGGTTTGACCTTTGCTTTTGGCTTAGGGTTTGTATGTTGAAACTTGAAACTTATGATATGGTAAACTTTTGGTAATGTGTTTTGAAAGGCTTGATGTGCATTTACTTAGTTATGAATACCTACTTCTTGATTTGGTATAAAGTTGAAATGATTGGTTGTGTTTAGGTAAACTCATTGTCATTATGAAGGTAGATTTGGGAAATTAGATAGAGAGTAGTTGTAAGAGAACTCTTTGTTTCTGATAATGTAGAATTACCTAACCATCCCTCGATTAAACCACTGATTATCTGATTTTGATTAATCGTGCCCGAATAGTAATTGTGCTTATTGTTTGTTCTAGACTTGCTTTAAATGATTCTAATGGATGGTTGAAAATACTTGTATGTGATATGAGACTTATTGAATGTTGAAATATGAGTAATTCAAATATAAGTTGCACCTTGTGTATTACTCTAGAGGATTCTTTTTTAACTATCATGGGAAATATATATCTTTTTTGCATAATCTTATAAATTTAGAATTGCATCTTTTGTTTTGGCTACTTCCCTTCAGGATTGAATGGATACCTTAGTAGTTTGAAAGAAATCTTGATTTAGAGCCTACAAGTATCCTACATTGGTGTCCCTTGTTACCTTATCACCATGCTTATATGAGAACAGTTAGAATCAAATAATTGATGCCTAAATGAACAGTTAGAATCAAATAATTGATGCCTAAATGCTAATCATTTAGGTAACTTTAAGTTTTCGTTTATCTGATTACTGAAATTTTATACGACTACTTCTTACATACTTCTCCGAATCCGATTATTTTTACCATAAATATTAAAAAAAAACTCTATTGTCGTGATAATGTATCCAAAAAAATTGTTATGACTCAGTTTTTTCTTCCTCTAGGGACGAGACAGGAATTTTCTATGCTCTTGATCTTGGTGGTACTAACTTTCGTGTTCTTCGTGTGAAATTGGGTGGAGTTGATAATGTGAAAAAAGAATTTCAAGAAGTTTCGATTCCTCCAAACCTCATGATTGGGAAATGTGAAGTGAGTGCCTGTGTGTATATTGCCTTTAACAAGCAATACTTGTGGCATTAGTTTAAAAGAACAAGTGTGTTTTAATTGGGATTTTTTGGTCATTAGGATTTATTTGATTTTATCGCTGGAGAGCTTGCAAAATTTGTGGCTACCGAAGGCGAAGATATGCAAATTCCTGCTGGCACACAACGAGAATTAGGGTTTACTTTTTCGTTCCCTGTCAAACAATCATCAATTGCAGGAGGGACTCTTGTTAGATGGACAAAAGGCTTCAATATTGAAGATGCAGTGAGTGTTGAAAACTTGTGTTCTTTTACTCTTTTGCACTTTTGTATATTTATAGTATAAACCTTAGAAAGATGAAGCCAAAGCAAAGAAAACTTTCTGAAAATCACAAGTGAGACAATTTTGTTAATCAAAGATATTGTTGAAAGTACATATACACCTGTTGACATTGTTAGAGAATTCCAATGGTATTTTGTTCTGTACACATAGATTTATAAGGTTATAATAGTCAGTTTACAGTAGTGTACAAGGGTTTCTGTTAGAAGAGTTGCCAATGGTTTATTTTGTAACAGGTTGGGCAGGATGTTGTAGAAGAGTTGACAAAAGCAATGGAAAGGGCTGGCCTTGATATGCGCGTTTCGGCTTTGGTAATTTTTTTAAATTTTTTGCTTTATCAATTTCATGTTGAGATATAGTGGTGTTTTAAAAGTAATCATGTGTTTTTAAATGATCAAATAATTAGCTGTAATAGTAGGAGATGGTGTTTGAATGTGTTTTTGCTGTATGAAGTTGTTATAGTGAGATAAGTACGTTCAAGTGTTTACAAATATGTATTCTTGATTTTACATTTTATGGGTCTCGTTTACATTTTTCTCACATCTAGCAGTATATTAAGGGGTCCCACAGTATGAAGAATGTTGATGTATCAATTTGAGTAAGACCTAAATATTTATGATTTCTTGAAATGCAGGTCAATGATACAGTTGGAACTTTAGCAGGAGGACGATATACTGATCCCGATGTAATCGCTGCTGTGATATTAGGCACTGGAACTAATGCAGCATACGTGGAACGTGCAAATGCAATCCCTAAATGGCAAGGTCTACTTCCTAAATCAGGGGAGATGGTTAGTAATCTTTTTTTTTCTTTTCTTTAAGTGGGTTTATTGAGGTTATGTTTTTTCACTAATAGGTAAAACAGGTCAAATTTAAAATTAAAAAAAAAAACTTTTTAAAGGAAATGTGTTAAACAGTTTAAAAGTGATCTAAAGTGTTCATTATGCATAAAACCACCTATAGCATTTTATCCAGAAAAGTGGATAGAAACTTTAAACAAAAGGTGATCTGGTCAACACGCACAAAATTTACTTTTTTGACCCGTTAGCCAGTCCATATGACCTGCCACATGTAGTTAGTTTTATATTTCATGAATGTATAACAATTGTTTATATGTGAAGGTTATAAACATGGAATGGGGCAACTTCCGGTCATCACATCTTCCTTTGACCGAGTACGATGAAAGTCTTGATAGTGATAGCTTGAATCCTGGAGAGCAGGTAAAGATTTTAAATCTTTTTTAGATTTTTTGGTTATTAATGTTTTACATTTTATAGGTCCCACTTGAAATCAAATAGATATGCAAGCATGCTTGGGGATCATTTGTTTTTTTTCATGATGTCACTTAAAGATTTTATGACATGTTAATGATTATATGTTTGGTTAAATGAAACATATTGAAATTATGTTTTTCCCCACTAAAATCTATACAAGCTTTAAATAATTGGTTCATAAAGCTAAAAAAGTTTGGGAAAAGGATAACATTTGAATATCATTTTGTGGATGAAAATTTTTTGTTATTTAAGTTTTAAACAGAGGCTTAGTTACAATAAAATGCAACTTACTTTCACCTTGTCATCATTTGCAAGAAAAAATGTATATTTCCATTGTATGTAACATACTTTTAATGTTTTACCATCACATGTAACCTTCTATAACATGTAAAATTATGACATGGCTAACTGCCGCATCACAAAAAAGCTATTGCCACATCACCATTTTTACTTGATATAGAAGGTCACTTACAATGGTAAAACAACTGAAAGTATGTTACATACAACAGAAAATGCATTTTTTCCTTGCATATGTGGACTTAAAAGTGATAGTAAGTTACATTTGGTAATTAACCATTAAACTAAAAGTATTATAATAGCATTCATATCTATTGTAATCTTTTTCAAATAGATATATGAGAAGATGATTTCCGGAATGTATTTGGGAGAAATCGTGAGGCGAGTTTTGTTAAAGATGGCTGAAGAAGCGGAGTTTTTTGGTGATACCGTGCCATCCAAGCTTGAAAAGCCTTTCATACTAAGGTACAATGTTCCTTCTCATGTACTAAATATAGTCAAATTGATTGCACATATTATTATTAGTTTACACTTCTAAACTTTTCATATATTGTTTGATATGTGGATTCAGGACCCCTGATATGTCTGCAATGCATCATGATTCGACTCCTGACCTCAGAGTGGTTGCAATCAAGTTAAAAGACATACTTGAGGTACATATCGTAATCGTTTTGCACCCATAATTATATATCAAGAAATTACAAGTTCCTAATTGAATTTAAAGTTGATTTGTGTTTTATTTAATATGATGTAGTCCTGCTTTTAGGTGTAGAGTTGTGTAGTTAAAATAAAAGTTACTCTTTTTAAGAAAAATAAACATAAATATTAATTGATTACTTTCTCTAGCATTTTCATGGTTAAAAAACCTAAAACTAGCCGACTAATGAACTCTAACCAGAATCGACCACATTCAACAGGAGTTAAACATCCATAATGTTCAAGTGATTGGGTTTTGGTAGTAATAAATGGGTCATTTTAGATTGAGATTTATCTTTAAAGGGTCAAACGGATTAAACTAAAGGATTCAACTACAGAGGAACTGGTGAAATGGGTTCACGGGCTATAAGATCTTTTAAATATATTCAACCTTATAAAAATAAATTAGATTACTTTTGTAATAATATAGTTTTTTCACACTATTACCTTGCTTATAGAAAATCATAAAATGTGTTTGCGGTTAGGCTGAACTCGTTCGGGCTTATTGGGCCTGATTTTGCATTTTTTTGTTCACTCATAAATCTTGTTATGTGATCATATATCCGGTTGGATTGCAGATATCCAACACTTCTCTTAAAATGAGGAAAGTGATTGTGAAGCTATGTGAAATCGTTGCAACGCGTGGAGCTCGTCTCTCGGCTGCAGGGATCCTAGGAATCCTCAAAAAAATAGGAAGGGATACCGTTAAGGAAGGAGAAGAAAACCAGAAATCAGTAATAGCAATGGATGGTGGGTTGTTTGAACACTACACTAAATTCAGAAACGCAATGCAAAACACCATGGACGAGTTGCTAGGCGAAGAAGCTTCTAGAAACGTCATAATCAAGCTATCGAATGACGGGTCGGGCCTCGGGGCTGCTCTTCTCGCAGCATCTCATTCTCAGTATCGCGAATACACCGAGTCCACATAGACTTGTATTGCTTTTGTATATTTGTTCTGGTATTTTTGGATTATGCTTTTGAGAACATTTTTGTTTAGAGTCCCCATTAAGTTATGGGGTGTGCAATATGCAAGATGCAAAGGCTTTGATAAGCCCCTTCTTGTGTCACATGGAATAATGTAATGTGTTAGAACTTGTTATAATGTTTGAAGGTCACATCTTAGTTATAGAAACATTTATTTGCATTATTTTTTACAAATTTATGCGATAAGTTTTCTTTTTCTTCCTTGTAGCTGACTGTGACAAGTATTTTATTATGAGTTGAGTTGATTAATAAGTATTTTTATAAATATTTGTATAGAAACCCTTATACATACTTGTACATTGGAGACCAATTTGATGGTGGAGTTGCATCTTCTTAGGGTTATTTTGTTTGGGTCTTGATTTCTGCTTGTAATGCCCCTAATATAAATGGTTCAATAACAATTAAAAGCTGTCACACCATCTAAACCGATCAAAGTCAATTGGTTTAAGATCCATACGGTTTGGTTCATGGTTTAATTTTTTAGGTTTTGTTGTTTAGTGGTTGGAATGAGTCATTTGATCTTTCTTATATATATAATTAAGATTTAAGATGTACTATCATTACCCATCTATTATCATTTTAAAATAATCGAAAACACAAAAAAGGGGGAATAAAAGAAAAAAGGTCGTTACAAACCATCAAACCAAACTGTTAAACTATTAAGCATGTCCATCTAGCCAATCTATCCCACTCAACCAGTTTGATTCATAGGTCGGCACAAACCATCAAACCAAACCGCACGGTTAAGCTATTAAACTCGTCTATCCGGCCAATCCATCCCACTTAACCACTTTAACTCATCGTTCCCAAAACCATAATTAACAATCCATCCCTCTAGACCTTAAACACCTAAAGCTTCTAGACTAGCAATGATTTTTATCATAACACAAACCAAACTCAATAACCAAAACTACAAATAGTCAAATACTACCAACATGATCATATACATTTGTAAACAAACCAAGATTTTCATTCAAGATCATGCAAACACACAACAGATATTATTGAAACTTTCAAAGTTTAAACTTTCTAAAGATTATCTTTAACAATGCTACTGAAGACTGAAATTGTTGAGTCTTTCAAGTGACAAAATAAGAGCTTGAGTACCTAAATCACCTTCACCATGAGCCTTCAAAGACACATAAAGCTGTTGAGCAAGAGCTAACCCAGGTAAAGCAATCCCCATATTCTGACACTCTCTCAAACAAATCCCCAAATCCTTCACAAAATGATTCACAAAGAACCCTGCTTCAAAATCCCTTTTCAAGATCCGTTGACCATACAAATCTAGGGATTTTGACCCCGCTGCACCAGTAGAAATCGCATCCAAATAACGATGCAAATCAAGCCCAGCTTTATGCGCATAGATCAAACCCTCGATCAACCCCACCATCGTTGAAGCAATTGTAATCTGATTCGCTAATTTCGCGAATTGCCCTTTACCAGCACCACCCATGTGGTTAACTTTCCCCAAAAGTGAGAAAATAGGGTTCAACCGTTTCACCACCGATTCATCACCTCCGGCGAAGATCGACAGCGTGGCGTTACGGGCGCCGCGGTCGCCGCCGGAGACGGGGGCGTCGACGGCGGAGCAGGACTTGGCGGCGGCGGCGTTGGCGATCTCGACGGCGAGAGAGGGGTCGGAGGTGGTCATGTCGACTAGGGTTCCGGAGGGGGAGAGGCCGGAGAGGGCGCCGGAGGTGGGGTGGAGGATGACGTGGCGGACGTCGGAGGGGTAGCCGACGATGGTGAAGACGACGTCGGATTGGGCGGCGACGGCGTGGGGGGATGGGGCCCAGTGGGCTCCGATGTCGAGGAGGGGTTGGGCTTTGGATTGGGTGCGGGTGAAGATGGTGAGGGTGTAGCCGGCGTTGATCAGGTGGGTGCACATTGATCGCCCCATCACGCCGGTGCCGATCCACCCCACCCGGGTGTTTGATGGGCTTATGGGCTCGGTGGTGGTGGTGGTGGCGGTGGTGGTGGTGGTGGTCATCGTGCGGCGGTGGTGGCCGGAGGTGAAGGTGGAGAGATTGTGAGAGTGAGAGTGAAGGTTGTAGAGTGGACGGAGGAGGGACTTGGTTCTCATAGTGTTATCCGATAATTCCAATATTATTATTATTATTATTTGCGGTTGAAATGCATTCCAAGTTTTTTGTTTTATTATATATAATTTAATATATATATATATAATATATATATATATAAACTCATTTCACCATGTTATTTATGTTTTTTTTTCTTGTTATAAATTACATGAATTGTTTTTACATTTACTAATAATTTTGTTGTTTTATAATTATTTTGTGTGAGTAGAAGAGATAATACTAATAGTGAAAATTTGATGTGCGCATGAAAATAATGATGTGTTGTCATGGATATGATTTTTATAAGACGTTTCTGCGAATCAAGAAACCATAGCTGATGAAATTATGATGTGCACATACAAATAGTCTTTTCGTTTCGTATGTATTAAATATAAAACCTATTAGAATTGTATATTACTATATTTAATCAAGGGTCCTCTGTCTTGATCTTTATGAATACTCACGGTCTATATAAATTATCTTAGATAAGAGTTACGACACACGTAAGATAACACATATGAACCTTTATCTTGAACATTACTTTCATATGATTACAAGAAATGCACTTCTTTACCCTACTCTCATATTATACAAAAATGAATATAAAAGTATAAACGGTTTCCGCTAGTATCCGTGTGTTTCATCCAAACACCAACAACCCAACTTCATCCGTAAACAACCTATCGGGATATCAAATACCGATAATTATTTATCTAGGCCGAAGTATAATTTAATATACGTAAGTAGTTTTCATATATTCTTCTCTATACGGTAAATAATTAAATTTAGAAAAATATATAATATTTTACGAGTTTAAAGCATGTATACACAGATTAACAGTTTTTCTTATTTACAAATTGCATAAAATCAAACAGTGCGTTTCTATGAACTAGTTGAATAAACCCTAACGGTGAGATATCGCAACTTATCCTCAAGAAAGCATATCGAAGCCCCAACAATGGCGAAATGAGATTGAGCCCTAATTCTTCACAAATTGACTCTAAACAATCACTCACTCTTCTTCAAGCAGGTCAATCTCATCTTCCAATTAAAACTTACAAAAAGCTTTAGATTTCTTCCATTTTCGAATCATTAACTGTTAGTATAGTTCGTTTAATCGCTGTTAACATGTACTGTAACTTCACAAAGTGCCATGCTATCCCTACCGCCATTAGAGCTTCATCGCAGCAGCCAAAATGCTTCTTACAGTTCTACATAAACCCTAAACCCTCCCAATTGTTACCTGAATCAAATTGGGGAAAACCCCTTTTCTGTTCTAGGGTTAGGAGATTTAGAACTAGATCATTTGGATTTATTGAAAATAGACAAGAATATCATCAGTTATTGGGTTCAATTAGCTTCAATCAATATGTTGGGAAGGACAGAGATTGTATTTCAAATGGGATTCATTCAAAACATAGAAATTTTTCGTCTTCATACTCGCGTAAAGCGGTTGAAGGTAGTGATTCTGTGAAATCTCTACCTTGGTTAGCTAGAAATAGAGATAATGAGGTAGAAGAATCTGGAAATTCAGCTGCAACGAGACGGTCTTCTTGGGAGGAATCAGCTGAAAGGTTTACTAAAAGTGGTAGGGAAAAGGTTAGGAGAAAAGATTTCAAACAAAGAGGTAAAGTTTCAGAAGATGAATTGGGCACAAGAAAAGTTAATCGGTCTTCTTGGGAAGAATCAGCTGAAAAGTTTGTGAAAAATGGTGTTGAGAATAAGGAACGGGGTAGGAGATTTGAGGAACGAAGTGATTATAGAGAAAGACGATATGACTCAGAAGACGAATCTGATGTAGAAAGTCAAGAAATTGATAATCCAAAGTGGTATAAGGTTCAAGATCGATTCGATAGGTTTGACAGGAGTGCTGGTGTGGAGCAAAACCAGAGATTTAACAGGCAAGATAATTGGGGTAAGAAAGTATGGAAAGAAGCTAGTGAGTCGAGTGTACCAAAGATGATCGGTGAATGTGTGTATGGAGTCGGTCCTGTTCTAGCTGCATTATCAGCAAACCGAAGAGAATTTTATGTTTTGTATGTTCAAGAAGGTATAGATTTAAGCGGAAATAATAAGAAGAAAAAAGACAAGAAAGGGTTTGAAAAAGTGTTGAAACTTGCTGATAAACTAGGATTGACAAAGAAAGAAATATCAAAACATGATCTTAACATGATTGCTGATAACCGACCCCATCAAGGTTTGGTTCTCGATGCTTCACCTTTAGAAATGGTGAATATACGTCAATTGGATCGTGTAGTGGAAAGTGAAGGAGACGAGTGTTTTTCACCTCTTTGGTTGGCTTTAGATGAAGTTATGGACCCACAAAACTTGGGTGCTATAATCCGTTCAGCATACTTTTTCGGTGCAGCAGGGGTTGTGCTTTGTGCAAAGAACTCTGCACCGCTTAGTGGGGTTGTAAGTAAAGCAAGTGCCGGTTCACTTGAGCTAACCGAGCTTAGGTCATGTAAGAACATGATGCAGTTTTTGGTTTCTTCAGCTGAAAATGGTTGGAGGGTTCTTGGCGGTTCGGTTTCTTCACGAGCCGTGGGTATAAATGAGGTGACCACCGGTGAGCCCACGATCCTTGTGTTGGGGAGTGAAGGCACAGGTTTAAGACCATTAGTTGAGAGGTCATGTACTCAATTAGTCAAAATCCCTGGGAATATTCCAGTGCATTTGAGTGCAGGTTTAGAAGATATGGAGACTCAATCTTTTCTTGCTGTTGAAAGTTTAAATGTTAGTGTTGCTGCTGGTGTGCTTCTTCATCATTTGGCTGGAAGCAAAAGCAACAATAATGCAGTTAATGTTGAGGGTAATTGAACAAATCTTTTTGGGTTTTTCTTATGATTTCTTTTATGTTCATTATATGCATTTGCTTCAGGTTCAAAGTGAGTGATACTGATATTGATGTATTTGATTTCATGTTTCTGATTTATTGCTTCATATATTTTTTCAATGTTTTTGTCTAGTAGATGAACTTTATTATACAATGGTTATCTCAATAAAATCTTTGAACCTAGAATGGGTACAAATATAGGTTAGCACCACCCATAGCCACATACTGGTCACAAGGTGTTTGATCTGTTGGCTAACCTAACCTTACCAAACCCACCTAGTTTTTTCAAACTTATGCAAGGATAATAATACTTCATGGAGCATGTACACATTATAATTTGTTTGACCATAGGCTAAGCTCAAAGGTAGTTCAATGAGTCATTGTGGTGTGAAATCTAACTTGGCATAAGAGCTTTCACACTCGGGTCCGTCAACCCTCACAGACATCGATGGAGAGAGGTGACTCAAGGGCGGGCTACCAAATCCATATCGCGTAAATTCTAAATTTCCGAAGTATATATAAATAATGAGCATTACGATGATTGTTGTTTAGAAGTAGTCAGTGAATTTAAAAATTAAATTAAGATTATACTAAACAAAAAGCTCCTAATGTATGTAAACTACTATACTAAATACACACCTCTATATTCGTCACCTATCATTTCAACATTTGAAGGGACGTTTGTTTTAACGATTCTAGTTAAACGGCCTTAGAACATCTTCTATACGACTGTTTTGTTTGGGTGATTCCGTTCAAACGACCATGCAGCCATGTAATCGGTCCCTAAACGGTAATAAACGAGAGTTTAACTTTTCTTTTTGAACAACAAATTTTCACCTAAACACCTTATTAACTTACACTTTCAAGGATTTGAACTCACGTCGATTTTGTTTTTTGTGTTCTTTTTTATAAACAAACACACATTATTTACTCTATATCTATTGCAGGGCTGGCCCAAGCACAAAAGTAATAAAGTTATAGCTTTGGTTCTCTAATTTTAAAGAGCCTTTTAATTATATAAAGTAAGTTTATATGTTTAAAATTGTAACCATACTAAACGTTTTATTAATTTAGTTGTACCTCCAATCAAATAAAAATGTACCCTCCTACTCAAAAATCATTATAAAGACGATCTTTAATTGTGTTAGTGAGATGATCGTTTCTCCTATCAAGATCAAATATGCAATGTGTTTGCAAAGCGTGGTTATTTAAAAAGCTAACAAATTTTAATCTTCTTTAAAGACTACCAAAGTTTTTCAATAGTTTTTATTTCTCTAGTGGTTTGTAAAGTCATAAGGTAGTTTGAATGTTGTTTGCTCGGCTCTTAATTAACTATATCTTGAAAATAAAAAATAACAATAATAAAGACAGTTGCGATTAGTTATTCCAAACACCCACGTAAAATCATCAAATATTTTAAAGAGTCTAGAACATAAATTCTTTAATATTTTTTTCCGACAAACCTACACTACTTCCTACCATGTACCAACAGTTATTTTATAGATAAGAATAAAATCAAGTTTCTAACTTATTACGAATATCCCTACGTAAAGCGCGTCGCCTATTAGTCGTGCTTCATGACCGGAGGACTCACGGTCACCGGAACCTTTTTCTGGTGACCGGGGACTTTGGACCGGCACACGGGGCAAGAATTGCGGAAAGAGAACCATTGTGTGATGCAATCGGCATGATACAAATGACCACATGGAGCTTGCTTACACGACGAGTACAAGCTCTCCATGCACACGGTACAAACACCCGATGAAGAAGGTACCGTAGGCATCGCGGAAACCTTGACACGAGCTTCCTCAGGTGACAACACTTCTTGTTCTTTGGCATTCACGATGACGCTTGTGACGGCGTTGGGGGCGCAATCGTCCATGGTTAAAGCTTGATCGAGATCAAAGGAATCAGTCATATTTTCTATTGACAATTGAGATTTGTGTGTTAGATATGAAATGTGAATTGTATGGGTGTGAGAGAGAAAGAGGACTTGTTAGAAAATGAAGGTAGGAGGAGATTTAAATAGGCAAAGTCAATGAAATAGCTCTCAATATATATAATTTGCAATTTCTAATTTTCTAATTTGTTCTATTTAAGGATTAATAAATTCCTAATCCACAATCCATGTAGATAAGATTGCGTCGGGTGATGTGACGCTTACATGAATAAGAGTTTAAGGACGGATTTTCACGAAAAACATCTATAGCCACATAATGGGAAAAGTGATATCTTCGAGAGCGGGGAGAACAAAACATCCATAAAGATTGTTTCGGTTCATGCGTATTTCTAGAAAAGTTTTACTTAGAGTTCTGTAAGATGTCTGGCTATAGACATTATAACTATTAACGAAATAATATGTTGTTTATCTTTTCATTAACACAATATTATAGACTAGTTAACTATTTTTTAGACCATTTAACCATTTGACTATTTATTCGATTTTATTTATGACAATTGTCAAAAAAAAAATCAGGTATACAGGTCATCATGTATTTAACATGTAAAACTAAAGCATTCAAAAACAATGTTTTATATCACCGTAAATTTTATTTGTTTGTATATTGATTTCATAATACAACTTGCTAAAAATTAAATAAAAGTATTGTCAAATTGAGGATGATATACTAAAAGTTTTGATGATACTTTAGGGCCATAATTGAAATAAATAAAACCAAATTGTTAGTATCTAGAATGTTATTTTGATAATTGGGCTAGTTTAACCAAACCTTTCGGATACTCTATTACTTGTTATGCCTATCAAGAGCTAAAAGTTTTGTTTCTGGTGAACCGGATAAAGACTTCTCATAAGACTACGGATGATAATATTAATTCTATCCAAACATGTTTAAACATGAAGCTCTTCTCTACTTCACAACCAAAACGTTAAAATAGGCTGATGACGCTTAAGGGTTTTACATTATTATGAACTCATAATCTCTTATGTCTAAAATACCTTGAAATGTTGAAATCACCCCTCCCATCTTTCTAATTACGAACTCATTGTTAAATATTTTAGTATAATTGAATTGACATCTATCAAACAAGTCAAGAGGTGGAGGTGCGGAGCGCACATTTGTTTGAATTTATTATGATCTTCAGCATTGAAAATCTTCTTAGGGGCGGGGGTTCTAAGTGGCGAGGGTCCGGGGGTAGCGCCCTTAGTAGCGGAGTCCAAAGGGACACAAAGCCCCTGGTTGGGGGGTAAAATGTATGAAAATTTGAAAATTTCATAAAATTTCACATATGAAGCACGGGGTGATAAAAACAACCAATTTGAAAATGAAATCTGCCAAAGGCAGTTTCCCTGTAAAAATGCGAATTCTAGTGAAGTTGGTCATCTTCATCTGTTTTCTGGTTCTTGAATTTTCTCACAAAGACATGATACTCTGTTTTTATACTTTGAGTTTTTATTCGATAGAAAATTTGGTATGAACCTCTAATAATTACTATGTGAAAACAATCCACGACTCTCAGATTATCCCGGTTGTTGGTTTTAAATCATTGTATTCGATAAAGCTTCCTCATCATCCCGAACAAAGGTATGGATGTAGCGATGGCACCAAACTAGTGCCGAGGATAGACTCACATATTACACCTTAAACGTGCCACACGTTTAGCACATTTCAACATAGACCCACACCTTAAACATTTGTCACACGACAACACCCAAAAATAGTAATTATTATTATTTTTTTTTTTTTGGCTTCCTAGCTAAAGGTTCCCTTAAATTCACACATTTGGATTTTTGTAAAGTGGAATGATCAGAATCCCTCTAAATACCAATTTGTCATGAATCATCTGGTGTCTTTATCCTCACAAAGACAAGTCTTTCATTCTACATATGATTAAGGTTCACCAAGTTCGTCTTACTTGAACTAGTCGCTGGATTAATCTAGGGAGTGACCCTAACCACCACGACTATGGTGCCTTAAGCGACCATACAATTATACGTTCCTATTATGTACCATACTTTAACTGTAAGGACACTTCAAAAGATAAGCAAAAATGATCAAAGAACACATATTTAACTCCTTTCTATGCGGGCTCGTACCCTAGATACGAGCATTGACAAATATGGTGTTATAGGATAAGATACGATGAAAAACGACCTACACCTTTATCTATTTTATTTTATAAATCAACTTAATTATATCGTTGGTGTAAGATAATAAAAAACTGAATTGAATATTATTGATAGGTTTAGTTACAATATATAGAGAATATAATGCAAACTCTAAAACCTAACTAGGCCCATGGACTCATATTAATAACCCTAACAATATTGTTTAATACTCCCCCGCAGTCGTAGCGGAAGTAACCTGACGCTATGACTGGGAAACAAAAAAAAACATAAAACAACAATAATAAGATAAACATGCTTCGATCGACTTGACTATCCAAACTATCGCAACAAACAATATTGTGCTTGATGTTGTCATCCATATTTTGGTTGATTATGTTATCCATAGTTTGCTTGATACTTTATGGTTCTTGATTCTTGGAATAATATGTTGAGATTTAGCAACCGTAGTTGTTGGTGATGTCTCAAGGCTAGCAAGTGGCACTCTCTTGGATCCGTAGAACAAGAGATGACATAAACAGATATAAATAATAAAAAAAAGAAAGCAAGACCGGTGATCGTAATCAGGTGGCGGTCTATTGGATCCGTAGATCAAGAGATAAGATCCGTAGATCTAAAAAGAAGAGACATATTTAATCAAACCGTAGTTTGAGATCGGTGACCATGGACCGCGGTCCTTGATGAGGCTAAAACACCGATAAACGAAAAAAAAATAAAAAGAACAAAGAAAACATAGTAAGCGCTGCAAATTGGGAGTCATAATCCAAAACAAACCAAGAGAATGGATGTGAACGAACCAAAAGAATGGATATGGGTAATAGGTTTGAATCCTCAACCGATAACGAAGCTTTATTCAACATAAACTAGAAAATAGATAAGAAACGAAACAAAAGACAAAGGTGGGATAGGGCGACGGCAGTGGCGGCACACCGCCCTATCTAAGGGTTTGAACCCGGTGACAACGGCTAGGGTTTGTATGTTTTTGTGGTGGTACAACGGAGAAGAAGGTAACGATAACCCTAAGACTCTGATGTCATGCCATGTAAGATGATAAAAGACTGAATTGAATATTATTGATAGGTTCAGTTACAATATATAGAGAATATAATGCAAACCTTAAAATCTAATTAGGCCCATTGACTCATACTAATAACCCTAACAATATTGTTTAATAGTTGGGTGTTTGAAGACCATTACAAAATAAAAAATCAAGCAATTCTATGAAAAAATATTTGAACATTCATATATTATCAACGAAAATTGGGTAAAGCTATACCTAGGACAACGACAAGCACAGAAACCTAATTACAGTTTTATGGCAAAATCATAGTCTATACGTAATGCATTTAAAGGTTTTTAAACTAGCTCAAAACGTCAAACTGTTTGCAAATATATGCTTAGTTGCATTTCATTTTGGCAACATATAAATTCAATGATCATTATCATCATTGCCTTTAATTAGTCCTTATCGTTATCTTATTTTCGTATAAAACTTGTTTACTATTCATTGTTGATAGCTTTTGGAAACGATCTGGTGTTTTATCTAATAAAACGTATTCGTATGTCAACATTCTCAGTTCAAACTTCATTTTTGCATGATTAAGTCCCTAGACTTATAAAGACTCAACAGAAAGGCCTATAAACTTTAGGACTTAATCAAGCAAAAAGGTAAAAAGGTCATACTTGTTAAAATTAAAGTCTAGCGAAGAACTTTATATTCATGCTATTGCACACAAAGCGCTCACCTAGACGTAGCCCAACGCAGCAATAACGCCTTGCGGCGTCAAGGCGCACGGGTGCAAATTCTAGAAAAAACTTGTATGATCAACTATAACTAATCTGAAGCATCTAATAAGGGTCTAAGTCCTCTTAAAAATTGTCTGTTTATACTTCACACCTTGCATAAAAAAGTTCTTGTTTCTTAAACGCCTTGTGCCTAGGCGATAGGCTCTCCCTTTGCGCCTTGTGTGCGCCTAGCACCTTCGGCAATCTAGATTCTATTGCTACTTCTGACATTTATCCAAAAAGGAAAAGATGGTATGAAAAACTAACCTTTTTCTACTCATAGGTATGCTTACCCTAGATCCCAGAGACCAGACATACCCAAACAATGGGATTTATCTGAACTTAAATGAGTTAGTCTTTGAATTCACACAATTGTGCCCCTTTGCAAACGCCCTGAAATAGTAACTTCTTGAATCTGTTTTAGAATAGTTACTTGTAAAGCTAACATAACAAGCATGGAAATTTTATACCTGCTTACAACGGTAAATGGGTCAATTTAGGCTATATTTACCTCTAACGGGTCAATGGAAGATTTATTTCTTTTGCTAAAATGGAATGGATCAGATGGACTGAAGAAATATAAATGGGCTGAAAGTTGCCCAAAATGGTTTAAATGCATAAAACCTCCTAAATTACTTTATTATAAAAATTGACTATGATAGTGATAATGTTACGCGCGTTATTTATCAATGAAATTCAAAAAAAGGTGTTTGCGAGTCAAACAACCCGACATGGCCCTTCTTGAGCTGAATTAAGAAGTTAACCATTTTCACCCATCCCTTAACCCGCCCAACCAGCTCATTGTTCCATCTCAAGTTTTTACTCCTGGAAGTATATGATCCTAGGTGGAGGTGGCATTTCGACCTGTTTACTCACTAATGGATCCGTTTTGGTTGTGTTTTATCTCAAACTAATCAGAAAAAATAGGCTATATGGGGAATGGGTAGGGCAGGTTGAAAGTTGCTGGAAATTTACTTCTAACCTAAATTAATTCATTTAAAAGATATAGAATATTCTTTTATGAATATTATTTTTGCAATTATGATTAACAAATTAGTTCTGTAAAAATATTCAGTGGACAGAAAGGATTTGCAGGTTATCCCGACCCAGCAAGACCGGTTTCAACCTTACTAAAAAATTTCATGTTTTAAACTTAAATGTGCTTTGATCCATTACCCAGCCCGCCCAACTGGTTCATCTTTCCACCTCTAATCCTTAGGTTCAAAATTCTGAAATGAAGCTAAAGGCGAAGGGAAAGCCTAGTGCACAAGGCTCCCGCATGTGTGGGGTCCAAGGGGGCGTCGAGCACTTGAGCCTAATGTACGCATTCTTACCCTGAATTTCTCTATTTCCACTAAAATTTTGAAAACTATTTAAAAAAAACACACCTGATGCTTGACTTAGCTCCCGCTTTGAAGAGGAGCCATGTAGGGATTTTATAATATTTACCACTTAATAATGTTTGCTTCCTTGCATCTCATGCTCCAAGTTTCTTCCTCATTCTCGAAAAACAATAAAAATATCATTATTAGAAAAGATGAATGAAAAAGAGAATAAAGTTATATATCAAGAAACAATGCCAATTGAACAGATAATCAGTGGAAAAAACAGAGGTATAACAGACACGTACCTTCACCATGTCTAGGTTTGATAAATTTCCAAGAAACTTAAACTACAAGCATGATGACTTCGGGAGACCCGATCAAACAATAATCATAAGTGGTTCATCAGTGTTATTAAATCAAGGAAAAAACTCTTTGTTTTGATAATTCATGATTCGCAGTATAATATTTATTTGAACAAGCAAAGGTGGGAATGATAAAGGCAGCAATCAAAATTTACTGTAGAGGTGTTTGGGATTGAGTTTGAAATAGATCATGTAAATCTACAAAATCAGATAAACAAATGTAATGAAACAGGTCATAGAAAAGTGTTAGGATGTGCTTCGGCTCTTTGATATCACAGCAATCAGATGACCAGTGGTAAGAGTGTTTGGCAAATCTGATTTTTAATTACCAGAATCGGATATTTGGTTTAAATAAGGTACTCTCACACTGATTATTTGACCCTTAAAAGACTCATAATCAGAGTCAAAATGCCACCATCCAAAACTCAAAAGTCATTATCTGCGCCCTTTGTAAAAACACAACAATTAGATAATCAGCTGTACAAAGAAGTTGTTATATATATTACATGGAATGCCACTCCTATAAATACAATTACATTGGCTACCTACATGAGGACTCGAATGTTACAATAAATCCTTCAAACTCTAAAATACATGCTGACATGGCCATTATGAATCTAAATAAACATTGATAATACAGCTACTTTAAAAGGAATTGACCTTCCAGGGGTTTTCATTTCATGAAATGAGGATAAAGCCTCACCAGCTACCTTCCATGCAAACCCGCACTTTTTAACATCTGCAAACCTTTGAGCATTGTCATAACTTACATGATAAATTGCAAGGGCATCGTTGTATATATCCTCGATTTTCCGAGTACTTGACGCAAAATCATCAGCCTCATACAACATCTGCGTTGATTTAACAAAGAATTGTTAAATAGTTTTCTAATTAGACAAATTCGATGTGATTCCTTACAGCATGCAAAATAAAATTCTAAAAAAAAACCTGTTTATATTTATTTATCACAATATTTGCAGAGTTGTTTTTGGATTCGTCTCCAGATTGCAAGGCGTTGCACATTTCGTGCTTGTATGAATCATACCTGTCCTTCCATAATTTTAAAACAGGTTCTGGTATCTCAACATTAAAACATGGTAGTTTCGAAATATCTGCATACCACAAAAATATAATTAACAAAATACCACATAAAAACAAAATACCTCATAAGGTACACATAAATGCAGAACTACACGGGCTTACCTCGTATTAATGCATTATGAGGTTGATATGCCTTTGCGGTATCATAGATTTCTCCTAAAACAGAAGAAGAATGATATGATTTCTCGATGTTCTTTTCGAGATAATGGGGATATTTCCGGGGCAGTAAACAATTAGGAATATCAACCTATTTCAGGAACACAAGAGAAAGGATGTGAGTAATACTTGCTGATAGAAGTAGAATAAAAAACAAAGGCCGTGAAACTATACATAAGAAAATCGAGAAGAGTGATCTAACCGATTTCCCGCTTTTTGGTGCATCGAGTGCATCATAGTACAAATCAACTAACTTTAATAATTTTTCTTTGATCCGATGTTTTTCATCGGCAGCATTTTCTCCCAAAGTAAGGTATTGATCCACAAATGTCTGCCAGCTGTCAGCTGCTTTACCAGCCACCATACTGAAACAGTAAACATTACTAAACAAGTGCAGTAGTTTATCTAATATTTAAGACTAGAATATGCTTTTTTTTTCAACTCAAATATTGGAGATGGCAATCTCGATCCATTCCTTATGAATCAAAGAGTCGTCCAGTGTCTTTTTAATGAATAAATCATCATATTTCTATCGAGTAAAATGAAATAGCTAAGGAAATGGGTCAAAAGTTGCCCAAAGTGTGCTTTTACAAAAAAGTGATAAAACCACCCATCTCTAATGGATTAAATGGTAGAAACGTCTTAAAAAAGCTAAGAAGGAAACACGTAAAAATCACCCAAAGCGTGTGTTTTATTGCATAAAATCTTCCAAAATTATTTTGTTCAAACAATTTTGAAAATATTTTTATTACAAATTTTGTAATCATATTTGACAAAAGAAAATTACTGATAAAAAATTAAAATTTCTGGGAAAAATTAAAATTTTGGAGAGAAATTGTTTTAGCCAAATCAACCCAACCCACACCAATGGCCGCCCCGAACCAGTTTTGTCCCGTTACCCAACCCACACAACATGTCCATTTTGCCACCCATACAAAGTACAAATATCGATCTTCTGTTAGCAGACAGGGTTAGGGATCACCTAAGATTGCAAAGATAACCTGAAACATGGAATGTTTAAAGTGAAGAAACATACTTCTGTTTGTGTGCAGAAAAAAGTAGAGTGAAAAGCTCAGTCTCCAATTCCTCGTACGAAAGGTCACTAGGTTTCTTGCTAGGCGCACTTGGTGTTGAGTTACTCTTTTTCCACGGTTCACTTACTTTGAAGTAGTGTAATAACTGAAAGTGGTCAACCAAAAAACATATAAGGAGGCATTGGCGCGAATTGCAAATATCGGGTAACAGAATATATTAAAAGTTATACAAGAAAAATGAACTGCAACGTCCTCATAAACAATCGAAACTTCATAGAAAACATAAACACGTCACAAACACGTGCCTTGTGGTGGGGCCGTTGATAATACTTGCATATTTATATAAAAAAATATGAGACCACTCAAAAATTCAAGTCCAAGAGTCGACAAACATAAACGCGTCACAACCGTAAAGAGGCAACTATTAAAAATACCAACGTCGATAAAGATATATATATACAAATTTGAATTTTATAAGACATAGTATATTAAAAGTTATACTATGAAGAGGAAATGTACTGTAAAGAATCAAAATCTTAAATTGGCTTTGACGGCTTGTACATTTGTGCTTTGATGAATTGTACATTCTGACACACTACACGCGCAATGCCACTTTGAATGAAATTGACACCGAAGAGTATAAAAAATAAGCATATCGCAATGACATATTCAAAAATTTATATAACACTAAGTTTGAAAACTTATAAGAGGAAAACCAAAAACAAAAAATTTGTGAATGTGTCAAAAACACAATCACATAAGTATAGGTTAGAAAACATACATATAGCTAGACTTGAGGGGGGCAAAAAGAAAAGAAAAGGCCAAAGGGCAAAAAAAAAGGGCTATGCATAATAGACTTGTACATCATGCTTAATTGATGTTCATATTGGGTTTTAAGATATAAGTAATCGTGTCAAATTTTCTTACAATTATTTTCAATAATAATCCAACTTTTTAATGAAATGATGAAGAAGGTTTTATGCACTTAAAATACACTTTCAACTCATTGACCAATTTGAACTATTTCCTTTTAAGCTATTTTTGTATCCTTTTGACCCAATAAAACATAACCTGAACTCATAGAGAAATGGGTTGAAAATATGATCTCTAATTATTGAGTACAAACCTGTGGGCTTCTAGAAACCCAGTATAAATCTCCATCAAAATCACCATTGGCAATTTCACTTCCCACTGATCTTTTGCCCTTGGTGGAGAAGAAAATACCATATTTAGCATTTCCAACATACTCTTCCAATTTCTCAACATATTTTGCATTTAAAATGTGTATGTCCCCAAAATGAAGGCCTGGGTTCCTATAAACCAGAACTTTTCCTGATATTTGACCATTTTCCCTGCATAACGGGAAAAGGAATCTAAGTATCAAATTCACTACTAAATAACTGAATACATAATTGCTTGTGTATGCTAGCATTAGAGGTGGCAATTTTGACTAATTTACATACAATTGGGTGGGGTCGATATGAGTTACTTTCAAATAAAGCAGGTCAAAGGGATCAGAAAGGTGAACCAGGTCAAAAGTCACTCCAAAGTATATTCTTCATGCATAATACCTTTAAGAGGACAGAAATTTTATATTCTTATAGACATAAAATTTGTAATCATACTATAGACAAATAATATGTTAAAATTTTAGAAGAATGGACAGAAGTACTTCACGTACAAAAACTATATGTTTTGACCCGAACCCATTTTAACATGTTTCTGTAATCATATTAGAAAATAAATACGTACTAAAAATTGGTCAAAAGCATTTTGGGTCAAACTGACCCAAACCCATTTTGACTAGCTATAAATAGAATATATTAATAAAAAATGACTCACAAATTGTATATTAAAGTTCTGAACAAATTCGTTTTGTGTCAAACCGACCCGTATCACAGCTCAACCAATCCGACCAGTACCCGCAACTCAACCCATCCGACCCGCCCATTTGCCACCTCCAGCTAAAATAATCACTAATCATGTTGTGACATACAAATAACTTATGGAAATGAAGTAGAAACAAATATATACAGAATAATACAAACTTCATCACTGTTCAAGGTTCCAGTAGGATCAGCTGTCCCTATTAAATAAAAACTTTCATTCACTGGAATCCTTCCACCACGAAGCCCTTTTCGTTCTTCATTTGCTAAAATTGACAAACGGTATTGAAGATAGGGTTCATCAAGTGGAATTCCAGACCCAATCATTGCTACTGAAGTTGCAGAGTCATCCATTTGTGCATAGTTTAGGCCCACTGCACAAAGAATCACAATTTGTCAATCAGACTTGAAAATGCTTTGACCTGTTTACATACAAATGGGTCAATTTGGGTCCATTTGTCTAAAGGTACCTCTAACCGCTGCACGCATACTTGAGGAAACTTTCTGGGTATCTTGCAATGTATTTTCCAGTAGTTCCAAAAAGTAATTTTTGGGAACACCTCCTGCAGTTAATAGTGCTATCAAGTTCTTTGATAGACAAGCTTTCCTTGGTCTACGACTGAAAAATTAAGATTAGAAAATGCACATTAACAATTTTCCAAAGTTTTATCTAAGTTGTATAAAGATAGGGCCTTTATGGAAATTAAGTTGACAATAAATGCTATTGACATTATTTCAATGCCTTAATTTCAATAATTCCTGCTTGCAACAGTAAAATAAATCAAGATTATTGGATGACAAATAACCTAACATTTCACAAACATTAGGGTGCAGTGGTACACCTAAGTCCGCTAACTTGTCCAGGACTACAACGATATAAGCAAAAAAGATTAAAAGTAAAAATTATTAGACAATATCATTATAGGATGATACAATAACATTAGTCAAAATATAAATACCTTATGGAAACTATCTCCAACGAACTGAATGAAATTGAATCTGAAAGTCTAGTATCCTTCTCAACTTTGATCATCGAAGGTCTGATTTGTATTGTACGGGGTTTAAGCTTAAAAAATATTCAACACAAGAAATATAATTAGTTGTTCATTTAGGTATATTGGTTTATAAGAAGCTTAAGCATGAAGCACGTATTGTACCTTTTTATTTACAAGGAGGGTTCCTTTGACAGCATAACCCTCTTTAAACAAGCGGCATTGAACAAGCAAAGGCTAATACAAACGTAGAAATAAAGGTTATGATCTGGAAGAACTAGTATACACTGAAGCAATAACATTACCGGTTCTCTAATGCAAGATTCTTTGCCTTTAATCCTGAGTGATTCTTCCTCAAGCTTGAGAAGATCGACAAACTTGTAATGATTTGAGAAATTAAGAATAATCAACATAAGTTGAGACCAGCTTACATACGATAATAGGGCATTTGTTAGAGAAACCCAATGAACATTCGCTGAATGGGCAGGCAATTCCTTGGACATTATTTCATAACTCAATCCCATAACTTAAAAAAAAATTCATCAGGTCTTACTTTAAACAAATATGTCCAATTTTACATAATTAGGCGCCTAAATTCATAGAAACTCAACAAATAGATCCTTTTGTTTGCATGATTAAGTCCGTAAACTTCATATGAAGGACTGTTTGTTGTATTATTATACATTTAGGGACTTAACCCGGCAAAAATTAAGTCCATGGACTTTTGTATGAATTCAACGAAAGTCAATGGACTTTTGTATGAATTCAACGAAAGTCCATAGGGTTTCTTGACTTTTTCTCATTAATATATGATCAGTGGAAGTATACAAATTAAAAAAAATTACTTCATAGTTGTCATCCTTTGGGCCCTTAGCTTCAATGAAATCTTTTGCACACAAAATTGCCAAATCTTCTGAAATAAACCCTGTACCATCTGTATGAATCAATGGTTCCCCATCTTCATCACAAACAACATAGCCATTTTCATCCTGTAATCCATAATAACTCATGAGAGCAAATAAATTTTGTAGGAAAATAGAGAATATATAAGACGTAAAATCAAATGAAAAAGGGTATACCCGACAAGGGATGTCTTCGATTCTTTCAACATGCACCGAAGCAAGATCAACACAAAGCTTTATTGTATTTGACAGGGCAAGTGAACATCTGTAACCAAAAATAAGTTGAGGGACTCAATAAGATCAGAGGGAAACACTGAATCAGTAAAGGTAGCAACTTGGACCCGTTCACACAGGTAGACCCACGTTATGTTTTATCACTAACCACTCAAATAAGTAGAGTTATATAAATAGGTGAAAATCCAAAAATGAACTTTTATTGTTTTTGTAATTATAACACAAACAGGAGATGGACAAAAAAATCTTACTTAATTACCACAGAGGGAAAAAATTGACTAGAACTACGCAAGTAGGCTGTTCAAGAAAAGTATAGTTACGATAAGGAACCACCGTCGAAAGTAATTTGCCATTTATGATGTGACCTTTAAGAAAATTGGATAAATATGTCTCAGGTCAACCCAACCCGACCATTTTGACATGTTACTCAACCTCAACCAACAGAATAATTTTATACACTGACCTAGAAATGTATTTGGCCATGCTGGAGACCATATGCACATGCATGAATAGACACCTTGCCTCATGGCTTGTTTTGTTGAACAAAATGCAATCTTCCTTCTCAGTCCATGGTGCATGAGATTCTTTTCTAATAAAATAACATTTCAAGGACCAGGTTGACCTGTGTTTCTTCGTATTGTGCACTGTAATATTCTTCTTATCTCTACCATCTTTAAATGCTGAAACCAAATCACATGCAAAAATCATGATTAAATTTAAATGTATTTACTAATCACCGTATCAGAAAATTTAATTCAGAAAGAAGGTAACTTGCTCACCAAAAAGACGATAATGACGCAAACCAACAGAAATCCCACCAGAAATTCTTTGATAAGCTGCAATCCAGCTACAATGATTGGATGGCTTGTCAGGTGTACTTGGATCATCTACAAACTGGACAATTAACACGTTGTCATCTCCTAGTTCCCTTTGTAAGTGAGTTCTTCTTGTATTAAGATATGGTCCCTGAAATATTATTACAAGAAATAGCATCACTTAAATAATATTACAAATATATTAAATCTAGATTCAAGATATCAAACTATTAAAATATGATGAAGAACAAAAGACAAACCTTGAATTGGTAAGTTCCATTAACACTCACATAGCAATGATAAAGATGTGTCTTTCCAGAATCCCAATCAAAATGCTGCAAAGCGAAAGATAAAAGAAAAGCCATTAGAAAGTAAAAATATTTGCATAGCCAAGCAACAATGGTTGTAAATTGTTGAAAAATTGTCCAATATTAAGTAATAATAATATTAATGGATAATGTATGCCTAGGTCACCCAAGTATTGAAAATGATTCACTAAAAATCACCCAAATATTAAAACATCAGGAGCCAGCCAGCCACCAGGTATGAAGTTAGTATCGTTTCAGCCAATCGAGCAAAAACTTTCCAGAAAATTGTACGATGACATAAACGAAATCAAATTGATACTTAGGGGACGTGTAATGTTGTTTTGAATTTTCGATATTTGGGTGGCCTTGATAAACCTCTTAAATACATGGGTGGGCCTAATTATATGTTATCACTAATATTAACAAACAAATTATGAAGAGGTATTACACTATTACATACCATAGCCCTGTCACATGGTTCACAAAATTTGCATCCATATTTAGCCCATATTTTAGCTTCAAAATCAAACATCGTCATTGTTTTCATTCTTTTTATTTCGATGGCGTCTTCAACAGATACCACATCTTCAAGCTTTTTCCTGTGCACATGTGTAACTTAATTCAATTAACCGGATGTAAAAGTACACGAGATATACATCAAAAAGATGGAAATTTACTAACCTCCCTACATAACTATATACCATGAACAATTTCCTGAATTCAAGTTCAGCAAGAAGTAATGACTGTTGACTAATTGCAAGACTATTTATGGGCCTACCAATGCTCTCACAGGGTGATAAACTACGCTGATCTGGAATTAGGGGACCATTGCAGGTCGTACTTGAAATACCATAGAGGCGGCTAGGGTATGTACCCGAGCTTGAACATGGTGAAAGGGTATGTTGCTTTTGGACCACAGAAAGATGATGTCTGGTATTTGAAGAGTCCAACAAGTGCTGACCTACCTCACTATGATTTGTATCATCTAAATCACAAACTGTTGAGAATACAAGTTGTTTTTGGACCCTGTTTATGTCCTTTGAAGATTCAGCCAAGCGACAAGTAGCATTGTTTGGAATTGGATCCTTCAAACCCGAAAATGGCAAGGATGTAATGTCCTTCGAAACCAAAGAACCATACCCATCATTTGGAGATCTAGGAAAGTAGTCAGGAATGGTTCTAGGGCTCGAAGTAGATCCCGGTGAATGCACAAACTGCTTGGGATTTGGAGAAATGTAGTGCAAGTGTTCTGCACCCCAAACAGGAACACAGTTTAGCAATCATACAAGATTTCCTAATTGTTAATTTGTTATTCAACACTTCAACATTAACCTTTCTTCTTAACTATTTTCACTTTCTCTATACAAAACAGTTAGAAATACATATCAAGGTAAGGATCATCTAAGAAAACTGATAATCAGTATCACAGGTACAAAAATTCAGATCAATATGGAACATCTTCACTTAACTCTACGTGCAATGATAAGACTACACATAGTGGACAGTGGACACACTAGACGCCAAACATGATGGCATGGACACAAGCAGGTCTCCAAACACCATTACAAGATAGTTAAAGATGCTCCAAACCAATGAGGCGTCAGGTGCCAAACACAACTTTTTCTACACCATATATTGCATGAACAGGGGCTTTAAACACAAGTTAACCACTACACCTGATTTAGTAATAATATAGTTTTCTATACATGGCACCTAGACGATATTTTAACATGTCCAAGTATCCTTACAGTTATATCCCCAATTCTGCCATAAGTATATTCTATGTAGTTAAATACTCCAAACACACTACACATTTAAATATGCCCCTTTCAATAACTTATAATTGAATAAACTAGATGCATAAACCCTAAATCGCACCACAAAAACACTCAACAACAAAACCTAACAAACATAACTTCAAAATGCATCCATAGATAAGAATAATTACTCTGAGGACTTCCAGCAGCGGGAGAACGCGAAGGCGATCGCTTCTGTGGCAAAATCGAAGAGTCCATAGGCGAAGAAACTGCAACTGATTTGTCCTTGAGCATGTGAACAATATAACCTGAAAAATTACGGATTCTACTCGAAGCAGAGATTATATTCAAAATTTCGATCGCCGATGCTTCGGTGATCGTTGAGAGCTTACGGAGGGCGGAAACATCCGGCGGTGGTATGCATTTCTCCGAACAAATTTTGGTGATCAGTTGTTCGACAGAAGGTTGAAGATGAACTACAGATGAAGAATCTACCATTGTAATTTACAATAATAATGTAATGATGTATACGTGAAGTTATTTGTAGAGTTTTGTATGAAGATTTGATCTCCGGTGAGATCTTCAGCTCCGGGGGGTTTTGTTAACGTGACGATGAGTAGACGCTTTTTGTAACACTCTCAACGGACAGTTTTATAACCCTTATAAGTGTTAAGTTTTCTGTGTATATAAAAATACGAAATGATAAAATTAATAAATTAAAATCGTTATTAAAAAAGTATTAAAAAAATCATAATTTCCAAATTATATACTTTCCAAATTATAAGACAGATATACTTTCTAAATTATAAAACAGAATTTGATATATTTAAAATAAGTTTTTTATTTAAAAAATCATAATTTTTAAAACCCAAAAGGTTATGAAATATAAAGTTATTCTTAATACAACGAACTTTTAAATTGTTGAAAAAAGTTTTTTTTAAAAATTTGGATTATTAGAAAAACAAATTTTAAAGTAAACTATTTTTAAAGATGAGAGTATGGAAAGTATTGCTATTGTTTTATTACATAAAGTAGTTAGTTATAAGTAATTTTAATTATATTTTTATCTTGAAATTTATTTTATAATTTCCAAAATCTGAATATATAACTATTAATTTAATGTCTTTATAAAACTATTAATTTAATATTATTATTAAATTCGTGTAATACATGGATTTCTAAACTACCAACGCACTAATTCCAGGGCTACATTTAGTTATTTACTATGTATTTGGAAATTTTCATACATATAATTGATGAAACAATGTAAAAGGTTATAAAACAATTAAAAACTAGTAAAAGGGCCCCGTTGTTGCGGCTGGGGAGTAAAAGTGTTTCAAGTAGCATAAATGTCATACCACTATTAGCGATCGCAAACGCCGAAAAATACCGTATTAGAAAAGGAAATAAAAACGAAAAAATAAACCGACGAAAAGTTGACGTAAAAACGTTGAACTACGCATGTGAAACGTAAAACGTTAAAACAATAACGAAGTCGATCTAGGACTCACACATTGCGACGCGACCGTTAAACGGGAAAAAATAGGCCTAACTGTTGAACTACACGCGCACATTACGACATATTAAACTTAAAATTTAAACCGAAATGTAAAATGATAATTTTATAAAATATAAAAAGTACAAGGGATTAAAGTTAAAAATGAAAAATTGTCGGGTTTAAATTGTAATATATGTAAAAAATACTAGATTTAAAATAAATTTTTTAAAGAGGAAAAACAAAAACAAAAACATGTACAATCCTTAATACTTATTGTAAAATCACTAATGTATCACTAAGTTGAAAATCTCCTTCTCTCTACTATAATAAAAAGGCATCTACGAAGGATACATGTCAACACCATATTTATTCTCACTAATTTTTTCTCGTTTATCTCTCATATTTAATAATCACATTAATTACTAATAATATTATTTATTTTTTTAGATTAAAATAGTTTTAATAAATTGAGAAAGATATCTTTTTACTAATGTTATTTCGAAGGAAATAATTTTTCATTAAATTAAAAAATTTATTAGAACATCAAACTTTTTTAAAATATAAAATATTTTATAATTGGTATTTTTAAAAAGTAAATTTTTTATAAACAGAAAATAATTAAAATTGAGAGTTATAATAAAAAAGTTTTTAAATATGACATTTTTTAAAACGTTTTGTTTTGAAATAAATTTTTTATTTTATTTATTATAACAAAATTTTCAATCATATTTTATTTTAGAATATTGATTTATAAGTGATAAATTTTCATTATATTAATTTTTTTTATCAAATTCCGTGTGGTACACGGGTTTATAATTAATACTTTTTATTCTATTTAATATTTTATTATTCAACGCGTATAAACACGGGTTTACTAAAGCTTGTTAGTAATATTTAAATATGAAAATGTTTAAGACACACGCACTTAAAATTTAATGCGATGTGTGTGAATGATGACTAAAGATTATTTGTAAGAAACTATTTTAACGAAAGATTTTATAAGATATCAATCTATCTTTAGCAAATATTCTCTTTTTTTAATTCCAGAACAGCCTTTACCAATTATCTACTAGTACGGTATATTAAATAATAACTGAAGCGTGTAGGGGAAGCTAAGTTAAAACACACAGTAACCCATAGAAAAAAACTGTAGCAATATTTTGAAATGTACAGTAAATAAACATCAAATCAATATTTTTAATGCTTTAAAAAAGGTATGGTATACGTTTATGTATAAAAAATAAACGTTTATTAAACAAACGAAATTCATTGATCTTAAAAAAAAAAAGCACACCATAAAACAAGTATCTATAAACTGGTATTATAAATACACATAAAATGATTCAAAAATACTGTAAATTACTTTTGCATAAAGATCATAAAATAAATTAGTTCTCAAATTTTAGAACTCAAGATGTAATTCTTCGATTAATAAACTGATTATTGAAAATGTTAAATTAATGGGCAAGGTGTAAACGGTGTAATTTATATGTTAAGTTTCATCTAGTTAAAAAAAAATTAAAATAACTTACAAATATAATATAATATAATATAATATAATGATGCTAAATACCAATATACAAGTAGGAAAAGTTTATAACACAAATTGTTGTTTTTTCGCAGTTTAGTAATTAATCTCAACCCTTAATTTACGCAATTAACGGTTCACGTTAGATATCTGAATAATCACGCAAGGAATGAGTTGTCAGGTTGAAAGAGTAGATTTCAAAATAGTTACAATTATTGATTTTTCTAAATTTCCTTCACTCTTTAAATCCAACATTATTTAAAAAAATTACATCATAAAACCGAGCATTTTATTCTTTTTAATTTGACTATTGTGTTGCTATATTTTAAAAACGTTTATTTGTTGTACGTATAACTTGTGTGATTATTAACTGCGTAATTATGAAAATAACTTGTATAATTATCATATAACTTGTGTAATTAATAATAAAACATGTGTAATTATTATTTAAAATTTAATTAATTTTAAGTTGTGAAGGACCTTTGAAGGGTGGTCACTTACAACACAACAACACAAAGAGGAGATTAACCAAACTTAATCAAACAGTAAACTGGATTAACCATAATAATGATACTAAGAACACAAGTAATGAGTAAGAGACAAAACAAGATAACACAAGATATTGGGTTTCAATGATGCAATATATTTATTTCTTAAGTTCTATTACAAGTGTTACCAAGCATAAAAAAAGATACTAGAACATGGAATACTTATATTACAACCTACAGTCGGCTTTACTTTGAAAGCCAGCTGGATACAATTGACTAGACACAAACAAAATCAATTATAGAATCAAAAGGCATATCTGCCTTTTGACTTGTAACATCTTGTAATTTTGTTAACCAAAAGTTAATTGCGTTTATTCTTATGAGGGCCATTGTTGCCATTTGTGAAACTTATGGGCCATTTATGCTTATTTTATTTTTAAATTTTTAGTTTGAAAGTTATTAATGTTAATTATTACTTAATAAATAAATATTGATAATAATAATGATAATAATAATATTATTATTATTATTAATATCATTAATAATAATTATAACTAAGAATAATGGCAATGACATTATTATTAATAATTTGTAAGAATTAAACATGAATACAACTTGGATTTAAAAGGCTAGGGGGTATAATGTCAATTTAGAAACTCTAATTCTAAAGTTTAAACATAAAATAACAAACTTGGAAAACTCAGGGACCACTTGTGTCAACTTCAGAAACAACCCAAACCGCCCCCCCCCCCCCCACTCGCGATTTCCCGGCCAAGTTCCGGCCACCTCTCCGGCGGACCTCCGGCGGGGCTTTAAACTATAGAAATCGGTCGATTCGAGACCCAAAACCGTTTCCCAATCTATCTAGAACCCGTTTCGAACTTAAAGGCACCAATTAAACGCATTTAATCATCGGTTACTAGGTGAATCGAGTGAATAACCGAAATCCTTTTAATCTCATAGCCGTTTGAACATTAAAACACAATAATAATCTAATTAACTCAACATAAACAATAATCTAACTATCGTTGATCGAATACAACCTTCAATTTCATCTGAAACAAACGCAAATATCGAATTCAGTCATCATCTTCATTCGCGACTGTAGCCTAACCGTGATCCATTCTCGGAGCTTTATTAAACCAAATTGGAAGAGGGCTTTTGCTTATCATCGATTTGCGAATCTACCTGCAAAGCTAATTGAAATAAGAACAACATTTGAACCTTAAATCGACATCCACGAAGTCGCGGTGGTGGTACCTATCATCTTCATCGAATCCGAACTCAATAACGTAAGTATCATACATCAATATGCTCGGTTTTAATCAAGGATCAAAAGCCCTATGTTTAATTTGTGAATAAACATCGTTTGATGCTTCAATTTGATCCACTTTGTTCTAGGGTTCTTGGGGAAATTGGGAATCATGTGAAAGTTGGTTTTTAAGAATTAAAAATCATTCTTTGGCAGGCATAGGCGCCCAGCCTAATTGGTAAACGCACACATTGTCCACCTTGAGGTCCCGGGTTCGAACCCGGGCACCTCCATTTATTTTTTTTAAGCTGTTTAATTACAAATTAAATTACAGAAAAATTATAATTAATATAAAAATCATTTTTGATAATTAATATAATGATTTTTAGGCACAAAAATATTTTCTGTAATTTTTCTAATTTAAATATATTCATATATATATATATATATATATATATATATATATATATATATATATAGATATATATATATATATATATATATATATATATATATATATATATATATATATATATATATATATATATATATATATATATATATATATATATATATATATATATATATATATATATATATATATATATATATATATATATATATATATATATATATATGTGAATCCAAGGATCGTCGACAGGAATTATCAGTGTGAATTGATGTCAAGTCAACGTTAGCGGAATTAACGTTGATTTGGTTTAATTGTATTTAAACAACATTCAATGTTAATGAAATATCAAGAACACACGACACAAAACACAATTAAAGATTAATTAATGTTTTATTATAATGTGTTGAAGATTACAAAAGAATGAAACAATGAAAGCTATGATGTTGTGTATGTTTTGATGATCGAAAGACTTTTGATGATTGTTGTAATGCTACTGTTGTTCTCAATCAATCAATCGTCCGTTTTCAATCGTCCTTGAATCGAAACCTAGGATCCATATTTATAGACAGAGATGTTTCAGTTATAGGAAACACCGGATCTCTTGGGATTTGATTTGTTTCTGATAAGGAATCATCGGATTTCTCGGGATTCGAATAACCGCCTTGTTGACTTGTTGACTTGTTGACTTGTAATTTGCAAGTGTTTGGACTCCGCAGAAATATTGTCTTCCGCAGATGTTTTGTTCTTCCGCAGATGTTTTGTTCTTCCGCAGATGTTTTGTTCTTCCGCAGCATTTCTTGAACACTTGGAACTCCAGTTGATTTTGTTCATCCGTAGATGATCTTCGGATGTTTTGTTACTTGTAAGATATATATCTACGGAAGAATGATATGTTCATCCGTAGATGTTTCTTACACTTGGTCAATT
This sequence comes from Flaveria ramosissima, assembly GCA_025215565.1. NCBI lineage: Eukaryota > Viridiplantae > Streptophyta > Magnoliopsida > Asterales > Asteraceae > Flaveria > Flaveria ramosissima. The sequence goes on along the minus strand of CM046034.1, from coordinate 67,089,499 downwards.
TCAATAATTGATCAAGTATTATGTTTGTACCTGCAGCCATACATACATCAACACATATATAAATGGGTTAACCTATATATTTAATGCATACATAATAATGAAATACAAAAGTTCATTACAAATATTAATTCAAGTACTAAGCCTATACATAATGACTAGATCTACTGATTCTAGACCTAACAATACTCCCCCTTAGGCTTAGCTACTTGTACTCAGTCCTTCAAAACTGCAAGATCTTTGATTCTAGCGATCATCTTGTTGTAGAAGTAGGAGACAGCAGTCTTCTGATCATCATACTTATAGTTGATCTTCATCTTGCTCATCATCTTCAAAGTCTCATAACTAATTCCCAGAACATCTTCTTCTGTAGTGAGTGTGTCTAGCACCTTGTTGTTATTCACCACTTCTAGCTCATCTTGTTCTGTTATTCTTAGTTCTGTTACTTCATCAAATGTTGTTCCCTTCAGTAGTCCAGCATTAAATCTTCTTCTTTTATATGCTTTGGCATGAAGTTTGTCTACTACTTGAATCACATGAACATGTAGAAATAGATCATTTTGTGCTTGTTCATCAGACAGCTTGGGAAAGAATTTGTCATTTAAGTATGAGGTGTAGCTGGGATGGAGCAGTTTGATTTCCACAGGATCAAAGATTCTGATCTTTTCAGCTTTCTTGTTCTCAGCATTTCTCAGTAGGACCAACTCTTTTGTCTTCTCTACATATCCCCATTCAGTGATTGGGTATGTGAATTGAGTCCCTTCAATACATTTAAGAGCTGCTTTGTTTCTGTTGTTGTAGCCAATCCTCTTCAAGAATTCATCATCTACATGTTCTGAGGCATTGGACTTGTATCTTTTGAGCCCTTTGATTCTCTTCTGATGTTCTATATCTTCTCTTTTAGCTTCAATCAGCACATCATCTTTAAATTTTGTCTTTAACTTTCCCACTAGAGTTGAGAAGTCTCTTCCTCTAGGGTGAATTGGATAATTGCTGATGATTAAACTTTGAAGGTCTCTGATGTCATTCTCTGGCAGACTCACCACTGAGAGTACATCATGGAAGTATTCAACTCTTCCAGATGTTCTTTTAATAACAGCACAATCCCAGTCTGGATCATATTTCCAGGCCATGATCTTGTTTTCTTCCGCAGAGCTGGGAGTTGTGAGATGATCTATCAGTTGTATTAGAGTGGACTTTTGCTCAGTTATTTCTCTAACTGCAGTCCCAAGTGGCCATACTTTTCCGGGGATGACTTCCCTTGGCTCTCTAATCAGTTTCTCTTTTCCTTTGTGCTGATCTTTAGGTTCAACAGTTATGGGTTCAGCAGGGAGTTTGCTTTGTTGTTCATAAGATGGATGTGGAGCTTCAGTTCTGAATTTTACCCCAGTATCTAGTTCAACCTTCATTACATGCTCCATCATCCTTCTGAGTTCTCCTACTGTTCTTCCTTTAAGCTCATGAGGCTTGTAGTTATGTCCTTGTAACCAGCAAGTCATGTTGTATTTGCTCAGCTTGGCTGTGTCACAGTGTCCCAACTCCTTCTTTATGTTTTGAATTGATTGAAAGGTGCTGAATGCTTCATAATCACAGTTTGGAATCATGAAGCTGGCAAGCTCAAACTCTTTCAACAAGTTCTTCATCTCTGTCATGTTTAGTCTTTCAACCATGTCATAAGGGAAACCATGGTTTATAAGTGTCATGAACATGGTTGATTCAGGCCTCTCTTCAAGTATGTCACTTGTAGTCAGAAGATCATCAGCCTTTGAGACTTCTTGTTTTGGAGGAGAGTCTTCTTTGATTAATTCTTCCCACTCTTTATCACTTTCATCTTTCTGTTCAGAGATGGGCTTCTCAGTAGATAGGTCTATTGAGGGGGTGTGTTCAGGAGAAGTCAGCTTTTGTTTCTTTGAAATACTTTCATTAGTTGGCTTCTTCTCAGTAGTACCAAGGTACTTTCTTTTCCTTGAGTACCAGATCACTTCTTTTGATGCCTCAGGACTTTGTTTTGTTTGAGCAGTTGAAGTTTTGGCATAAGATTCCAATGAACTGATCTTCAGTTTAAGTTGCTCAATTTCTTCTTCTTTTCTCTTTATTATGTTTGACTGAGCAGTCATAGTGCCAGATGCTTGTTCAAGTCTCTTCATGATCTTTTCTTTATCTTTCTTCTCATTCTCTGCTGACTCTATAAGCTCAGCTTCCTTGTCTAGCAGAGCATCAATGACTTCTTTATCACTTTGAGCATCTTCTCTCAGTCTCTTTATTCTTGCTTGCTGACTTATCAATTCTTCATCCTTTTCTTTTATTATGCCCTTCAGCTCTTGTATTCTTGCCTTTCTTTTATTTGACTTGAGCACCAGCTTGTTGTACTCAGCCACCAGATAACTTTTGCTCACAGGAATGTCATCATCACTCAGATCATCTTCATTATAGGCAATCACATCAACCTGATCTGCTTCTGTATCTCTTTCCTGATGCTGAGACTCAATCTCATCTTCTTTTACTTCCTCATGATCAACACTTGCTGAGCTTGACTTTGGTTCAGTGGCTTGGTCTTCATGCTCTTGAAGAGTTTGTTGTTGTTGCTGATCAATCATGGGAGAAACTTGTTCAGTTTCATTTGAATGCACAGGGGATTCAGTCTTGGATAATGACAGTTTGACTGTACTTGCTTCTGAGACTAATTCTGTCTCTCAAGTGTAGATGCTCTCAGTATCTGAGTTTGGAAGTTGTTGGTAGAGTTGCATCTGAGGCTGATTTGGTGATTGGGGTTGAATGGGAGAGATTGGTTCAGTATTTTGACTGGCAGGAGATTGAGCTTGGGGTGTTTGTTGTTGTTGTGGTGATAGATTGAGGATTGGAGAGATAGGTTCTGTAGTTTGGCTGGCTGGTGATTGTGTTTGGGGTGTTTGTTGTTGTTGTGGTGATACTTCTGGTGATGGAGTGTCTTGAGCAGAGCTGGTAGCAGAGCTCTCTTCCTCATCTTCCCAAACTAGCTCTGGAGGTATGTCTGCATTAGCATCAATCACATGAGCAAACATGTCTACGTCTTCTCCTTCATATCTCCCTGAGATTTTGTTCAGCACAGATCTGCCAAGGTGTGCTTGGATAAACACACCACCCTCCACATTTGTTCCAGGCAGGTCTGCATTAATGATGAGCTGAATGAATCTTGGAAACATATACATCTTATCAGCCTTCTGTACTCTGATGTGATCACACAAACAGTTAAAGATGTACTTTGAGTAGTTGTAGGTCCTTCCCTCAAAGATGCCAATAATACCAGATGATATATGTCTAGAAAATCTGTCAAGCCCAGATTTTCTGTTTGACATACACTTCAGATAAGTGTGACACAAAAATCTGTATGGTTTGCAGAGTCTTCCCTTCTTGATTTCTCCCTTTTCAAAGTCTCCATCATATCCCATTAGAAGAAAAACCTTTTCTATGTATTCATTATCAAATACATCAGGGTGTCCTGCTTCAACATCTCCCAGTTCTAGTACCCTTCTTATTGTTTGTTCGTCTATTCTCAGCCTTCGATTCCTTACTTCTGCAATAATTCCTTCATCATCTTCTTCTATACGCGCAGAATTCCAGAAATCACTGATATGCGATCGATAAATCGTTGGCTCTGCAGATAATGCATAGAAAACCCTTGATCTTCTCAAATATCTCATAATTTCTTGACATCCTTCTGACACAGGATCGTCAGGGTTCAAGAAAGCACATACATTATGCTCTTTTGCAAATCGTTGATCCATCTGTTCATAAGAAAAGACTTCATTAGAATCACGTTATTGATATAAGAATACGAACAGTTGTGAGATAAAACAAGAATCAACTTGTTCATTCTTGATGATTACGACATGTTTTACCTTAATAGACGCTGATTAAGAACACAGATATATGTTTGCTTAAGGTTTGATTTGATAAAATTTGAATGTTGAGAAAGTGGGAAAAATTTGTTGAGTGAGATTTTCTAGGTCTGAAAAAGTGAGCTGAAAAAGTGCATAATGCATTTGACAAGTCAAATCTCTTTATTTATACCCTCAGACATATTAATTTTCTCGGATTTATTCAGTGGGTCCCACATTGTACTCTTCCGTAGAAGTAATATCACATTAATTGTAATCCACAACTTACTCTTCCGTAGTATATCTACGGATCAACAACTTCTACTGTTATTGATCTTTGTTTATCCGTAGTTTACCAATCTACGGATAAACATTAATATACTAATATTGATTTACACACAGTTGTATGTATGGCCCAACTCCATTGGTTGAACCAATTATTGCTATAGGACCTCGTTGGCTTTGTATACATGACAATTTAGTACAAGGAAATTTAAAATAAATTTCATGTAACCAACGGCTAATGTGATGCTCAGGTTTCAATTTCTTCAACTTGATAAAGATATAGACATTGCTGCTGCTGATATAGATGCTTTTTCATGAATACTACTCCCCCTAAATTTGTGATTAATGATGAACTTAAGCATTTATCATAAATTTCTTTAAGAGGAATAACATAAACGCTAAATATATGATAATGATCAGATGCACTTAAGATGGGATCATACTATAATGCTAAGCCTCTTCCTGATTAGTTATGTTGTATAGTTGATGCAGGAACAAGTTCTGATTGCAAGTATATTGTCCTTATAAATCCATACAAGAGCTCATGTATCAACTAGGCTTGCTGTTTATCATGTTTTATTGATTTAGAAATAACTGTCATGGACTTCACAGTTGATTCACAAAGGTGTTGTCCTCCCTTTGTAAGTCAAATCATCATTCTTTCACTCTTGAGACTATGTACTTTAAATTATAATAGCTATCTTGAGATGTGTTTGGCATCTCATTGATGCGATGTTGATAAAGCTCAGGATAATATACATTGATCACTTAGGATTCTTTTGAGAGCTTTAGATATGATCATCATCAGGTCACCAGGTCTTTACTCACGTAAAACAGAGGTGCCTTTAACCCAGGTCTTTGTTCACACAAAACAGAGGGATGATGATGAACATGATCTTTTCACCTTTGATACTGAGATTCAGTATGGTGATCATACACCCAGGTCTTTGTTCACACAAAACAGAGGGAGTATGAGTTGCAAAGATAGATAGTATAAAGTGTTTTACATAGTGTGTGCAGATGAATGATTTGATCACATTAGGATAAGACTCACTTTGTTTTCTCAAAATGAAGTTTCCCACAGACAATTATGACAATATTATGTTATGCAAGCACTAAGGTTTGTTTCCACTCAAGTTGAACCTACTCACATATCAAGAAACTTGTTGAGATATATTGATATTTGTTTATGCAGAAATAGGCAAAGCTATAGTTTACTATCATTTCCCATGCATAAGGCATACTGATGCATTATTGCACACAGCATGTTGTTTGTTTGAACTTTATTTAATCTAAGTTAATCATACCTAGAGACTCAATCAGAAAATTAAATCTGACTGAATCAAAGGCTTTAGTGAATAAATCAGCAAGCTGATTTGATGTATCCACTTTGACTAACTTGATCAATCCTTTTTCTGAGCAATCTCTCAGAAAATGATACCTAATCTCTATATGTTTAGTTTTACTATGTTGCACAGGATTAGCAGTTATAAACATAGCAGCAGAATTGTCTATATAGATTGAAGTTTGAAGAAAGTTGTAACCATAGTCAAGCAATTGGTTTTGTAACCAAAGCACTTGAGAACACCCGGCTGAAGCAGCAATGTACTCAGCCTCAGCTGTGGATACAGAAACATTTGTTTGTTTCTTGCACTGCCATGACACTAGCCTGGGTCCAATGAATTGACATCCACCGGTTGTTGATTTTCTATTGCTGTTACATCCACCATAGTCACTGTCTGAGTATGAGTAGAGTGTAAAGTCTCCATCCTTGGGATACCATAGACCAAGTCCTGGTTTTCCCTTGAGGTATCTGAAAATTCTTTTGACAGCATTGAGATGTGACTCCTTTGGATCAGATTGGTACCTAGCACATACACACACAGCAAACATAATATCAGGTCTACTGGCAGTTAAGTACATAAGTGAACCTATCATGGATCTAAATAATTTTTGATCAATAGATTTTCCAGAGGGATCAGGGGCAATCTTATCAATTGTTGATGCTGGTGTTTTGCATGAGGAGACTTCAGCAAGATTGTATTTCTTCAGAATTTGATGTATGTATTTTTCTTGATTGATGAAAATTCCATCTGCTTTTTGATGAACTTGAAGGCCAAGGAAGAATGTTAATTCACCCATTGAGCTCATCTGAAATTCAGATTTCATCAGCTCTTCAAAATTCACACACAATCTCTTATTAGTTGATCCAAATATAATGTCATCAACATATACTTGAACTACTAAGAGATCTTGATGTTCTTGTTTGAGAAAGAGTGTCTGATCAATTGTTCCTCTTTTGTAGCCATGCTTGAGTAAGAAGGATGATAATGTTTCATACCATTTTCTTGGTGCTTGATGAAGACCATACAAGGCTTTATCTAGTTTGTATACCCTGTGAGGATAATGAGGATCTTCAAATCCGGGGGGTTGAGACACATAAACTTCCTCATCTATTTTTCCATATAAGAAAGCACACTTGACATCCATTTGATACACAGTGAATTTCTTGTATGATGCATATGCCAAGAACACTCTTATTGCCTCAATTCTTGCAACTGGTGCAAAAACTTCATCATAATCTATGCCTTCTTCTTGAGTGTAACCTTGTGCTATTAACCTTGCTTTGTTTCGGACAATAATACCTCTATCATCCAGTTTGTTTTTGTATAGCCATCTAGTTCCAATAGGATGTTGACCTTCAGGTAAATCAACAAGACACCATACTTTTTGCTTTCTGAACTGTTGAAGCTCTTCTTGCATAGCTTCAATCCAGCTATTGTCTTTTAAAGCAGCTGTAATGTTTGGAGGCACCACTTGAGAAAGAAAACAGTTGAATAGACAAAGGTTGGCTGTACCACTTTGGCTCCTTGTAGTTCTCTTTTCAGGATTTCCAATGATATTGTTAAGTGGATGAGACTTATGAATTCTCATTGAGGGAGTTGACTCAACTGGAATGGATGATTCCAGATTAGTCATTTCCATTGCCTCTGACTGATTCATCTCAATTTGAGAATTCAAGAAATAATCAAATTGAGTCTCTGTTGATTGAGCTTCAGAAGTATCTGTTGGATTTTGCTCTTCCGCAGGAACTTCTGCGGAAGTATTTTGTTCTTCCGTAGGAGCTGCTCCGGATACATTTTGGTCTTCCGAAGGAACTTCTCCTGATGCATGCTGTTCTTCTGAAGGAGCTTCTTCTGATGCATGCTGTTCTTCTGAAGGAGCTTCTCCTGATGCATGCTGTTCTTCCGTAGGAGCTTCTCCTGATGCATTTTGTTCAGTTCCACATGTAGTATCTGCTTCTGTTGAAGTGTTGTCACTTGTAGAGGGATGTATCCTTGGGGGATCAGCAGATAAAGGTACTTCAGTCATAATCGGTGGAACAAATGGATAGCATACTTCATCAGAACCTGTATTTGTCAAATAATCATAGTTAAAAGATTTAGACAAGGCATCTATGTCAAATAACCATGATGATCCTTTAACTGACTTAGTGAATACATTTTCATCAAAAGATACATTAGGTGTCTCTTCCACAATGTTATGCTGTGGAATATACACTCTATATGATTTTGATGTTGAAGAATATCCAACAAAGAAACCATCATATGCTTTTTCTGAAAATTTTCCTAATGACTCTTTGATGTTCAAAACAGTTACTTGACACCCAAATACTCTTAGATATCCTATGTAAGGTTTTCTTTTAAATAGGAGCTCATAAGGAGTTTTGTTATGTTCTTTGACAATTAATGTTCTATTTTGAACATTGCATGCAGTATTCACAGCCTCAGCCCAAAAGGTAATAGGTAGTTGTGAATCAGCTAGCATTGTTCTTGCTGCTTCAATGAGAGTTCTGTTTCTTCGTTCAGCAACTCCATTTTGTTGTGGAGTCCTTGGTGCACTGAATTGTCTTGCAATTCCTTTGCTCCTGCAAAAAGAATCTAGTTCAAAGTTAACAAATTCAGTACCATTATCACTCCTGAAAATTTTGACTTTTGTATCAAGTTGATTCTCAATCTTGATGACAAAGTCCATTAATGTTTCTGATGTTTCACTCTTTTGTTTTAAGAAAAAGACCCATGTAAATCTAGTGAAATCATCAACTATCACCAAACAATATTGCCTTTTTCCAATGCTCATTACATTGGTTGGACCAAAAAGATCCATGTGAAGCAATTTGAGTGGTGTAGTATTAGTATTGATTGTTTTTGGTTTATGTGACACTCTGTGTTGTTTTCCTTTGTAACAAGAAGAGCAATGAGTTGAGCAATGGAACTCTTTATTTGGTAAGCCAATGACCAGGTCATGTTTCACCAATTTATTCATATTTTTCATGTTAGAATGAACAAGTCTTCTATGCCATAATTGTGACAAATCTTCTGAAAGTTTAGATATAAGACAAGTTTCATGTTTTGTGAGAGAAGTGTTGTTCATATCCAACACATAAGTGTTTCCTTTTCTTGCTGCTTTGAGGAGAATCCAATCTTCTGGGACAATAAATCCTGGCTTAAGAATGTAACAGTTAGTGTCATCAAACAATGTAGTGTAGTTTTGATCACAGATTTGAGATACACTAAGTAAATTATACTGTAAGTTTTTACAGTAATTTACTTTATCAAATTTAAGTACACCATTGGTTATCATTCCTTCACCAACAATTTTACCTCCCTTTTTATCCCCACCAAATGCCACATAAGAAGCATTTTTATGTTTGAAATCATGGAGAAGAGAACAGTTTCCTGTCATATGCCTGGAACAACCACTGTCAACATACCACATGTTGTCAGCTCTCCAATATTGTTCCTGCAATCAGAAAAGAAAATCAGTTAGAAGTGACAACCCAAGCCTTAGTGATCTTGGGTTTGTCAACAGGATCTAAAACAGTTACTCTTTCAAGAATATTTTTTGAAGTTTCTGTTTCAGATTTGATTGATTCATTCTGAATTAATTTGGATGAGGATGATTCTGCTGAATGGGATGTTGATGAAGTAGATTCATGATTCATATTGTCTGCTTTACTTAGATCAACTTCATTTGTTTGATTCTTTTGTTTTGATAGTGAACCTTTAAATGTTTCACTGTCTTTTGTTTTTGAAAGAGGGATATGAATGCCTTTTTCAAATTTATCAAAGAATGAATCATCATCCTTTGATTCCTTGTCTGACAAATCCACTCTTTTGTGTGGTGTTTTTGACTGCTGAAAAGATGATCTTTTCTTCAGTATCTTAACACTTGATGATGATTTGTCCTTTGGTTTTGCCTTTGATTTTTGTTCATGCTTCTTCAGTTTTGAACTCTTTGCAGAATCTGTGGATTGGGAATCTGATTCAGATTTGTCTGATTCTTTCTTCTTTGATCCTTTTATCTTGTTCTTTTTGTTGAAATAACATTCCTGTGTGGAATGATTATTTTTGTTGCAAATAGAGCAATGTTTGTTGAAGTAACAATCAGCAGTCATATGATTGTTCATATTGCAAATAGAACAATAACTGCTGAAGTAACAATCTTCAGTGTTGTGATTTTTCATGTCACACCATTTGCAATACTTTTCTTCTGATTCTTTCTCAGAATCATTCCTTTTGTTTGCTGATTTTTGTTGTTGCTCTTTCTTCTTTAGCTTTGAATGTGCTTCAGCTTTTTCATTTTTGTGCACATTTTGTTCGTTTGGAGCTGAATTTCTCTTCCGTAGATCAGCTGCTGAAGTTTTCTTGTTCAGTTGATGATCTGCTGATGCCTTTTTCTTTCCTTTGAATTTTCCTCTTTCCTCAGTGATGACAGATTCATCAGTCAATTTCTTGGAGGATTCTTGCATACTTAGTTCTTGAAGACCTTCATTCAATTGAGCTATCCTCTTGCAGATGGTCTTCAGCATGTTTCTTTGTTTAGGAGGATATGGCAACTTTGTTTCTTCAAGCACTTTTGGAATATGGGCTTTCAGTTGAAAATTTTTACCAGTGCTTGTTTGATCAACATCATGTTCATCAGAATCATCCAAGTCATCACACTTATCATAATCAAATTCTGAATCATTTTGATCTAATGATTCTGATTCAGATGATTCAGTTTCACTCACCTCAGCTTTATCATTAATTTTAGTTTTAGATGAATCTTTTTCAAATTTAGTGCTAGGCACAAAATGATTTGACAGAGTGTTTGTCATTGTTGTAGGTAAGGATGTGTAATTATCATTTATAGGTGGTGCAACCGCATTATAACCCAACCCAGACCTTTTCTTTGATTCAATATGAGAAGTTAGTAATTTCTCATATTGCTGAGATGATAATTGAAACTTCTGAAGTTTCACTTCAGTTGATGCATGATCAGCCATGGATTTTGTTAAGGAAGTGGTCAAATGCTCAACTTGGGCTTTTAGGCTATAATTTTCAGAAACAAATTTTTCTAAATCCTTTTGTAAAGAATTAATTTTTATTTGATATAATTTATGTTCTCTAACATGAGATTCATTCAAAATCATTGTTTCTTTTACTTTATCAGCCAACTGTTGAGCATGGACTCTATATCGTTCAACTTCCTCAACACAAGTTGATGAACACAATCTTTCTTTTACCTCTTTTGCCATTGGTGGAACTGTTTGATCCATATGGGCCATCAATGCTTGATTTTCTTCCAAAACTTCCTTCTCATACAAACTCCAGTCACACGTTCCATCTTGAAGTATGATCAGCCCTGACTCCTTTGAGTTACTTGGTCCTGCTGATTCTTTGGTGGCTGGTGGGGAAGCATTGATCAGTTGAGATTGCTTGTGCAGAGGTCTTTGAGAAGATTGTTGATTTGCTTGAATCTGATGTTGTTGATGCTGCTGATGTTGTCTCATCTCTGGATAGACTGTTGATTGCATTCTCTTGAAAATGTCCATAGAGATTGCATTTGTAGCATCTCACTTTTGATTTGTCAACACCAATCTTTGATGTTCTGCTTGCTGAAGCCAAGTTCTTATTTCTCCTGAGATATTGCTTAGCTCTATAAGCAATCATGGCCATCTGCCATTGTAGATCCATCTCTTCCACTACATCTGGGGGTAGTTCTTCTAAGTCTTGTTGACAGATATTGGCTGATGTTAGAGAGCTTCCCAGGTATGCTTGAAAACTTGAGCTAAAAGCTGCAAAGGCTGCTCTTTGTTCTTCAGAGTCCAATATCACAGTTATTGGTTCTGACTGATTTGCTGAAAAGGAAGACTTAGTTGTTGCTGCAGATGTATCTTGTCTATCAGTAGTTCTTCCTTTATTCTTCTGCTGCTTGTCTTGAGATGATTTCTTTGAGGGTTTTGAAGCATAGAAGCTAACTTCCTCCTCATCATCACTCCTAACACAAGAGTTATCACTTTCATTGTTTGAAATAAATGCACTTCCTACATTATTTGTTTCTTTGAAGTGATAGGGTGAGACATGAGTTCTCACACTCTTGTTTCTTGATTTTTCATCCATTTCAAGAGCTTCCACTTTTGCAACCAGAGTATCTAAACCAGTTGCTTTCAGATCTATAGTATTCTTGAACATGGACACAGTATGCTTCCAACTTTCTGGCAAAGTGTGGAGCATTTTCTTGTTTAATTCCTCACTAGTATACTTCAACTCTAGAATATTCATCTCAGTGACTAACTGCATGAATCTATGAAGTTGCTGAGGAATTGATTCACCCTCAATATGATGAAAGGTTTCATATTGTGATCTGAGGGTGTCTCTCCTTATACTTCTTATCTCATCACTCCCTTCGCAGAGAGTGTGAAGAATCTTCCATAAGGAGTGAGCTGTTTTATAGTTCTCACACCTGATTAATATCTCTTCAGGTAAAGCCATACTAAGCAGACTGTATGCTTTTATATCGACTTTAACCTTTTTGACATCATCAGGTGATAGATCTTTTGTGCTGATTGGTTGATTTTTGTCATTATAATCCGGCCCAAGAGTGGGTGGAATATAAGGACCTTCAGTGATGGAAATCCACAAGTCAGAATCAGTATAGTTTACATGATTCCTGAACTTGATTTTCCATGACTTAAAATCTGCTTTTGTTTCCAACTTCGGGGGTTGGTAAGATGAACCACTGAAGTTGCTCATGATGTTAACAAGATCTACTATTCAATTGATTTGAATATAGAAACAAGTTAATTAAAAATTGCTGGTAAACGAAAACAAACACAATTAAACACAACTAACACTGATAGATCAATTGATCTAAATCAATGAGCACTTGGCTCTGATACCACCTGTGAATCCAAGGATCGTCGACAGGAATTATCAGTGTGAATTGATGTCAAGTCAACGTTAGCGGAATTAACGTTGATTTGGTTTAATTGTATTTAAACAACATTCAATGTTAATGAAATATCAAGAACACACGACACAAAACACAATTAAAGATTAATTAATGTTTTATTATAATGTGTTGAAGATTACAAAAGAATGAAACAATGAAGCTATGATGTTGTATATGTTTTGATGATCGAAAGACTTTTGATGATTGTTGTAATGCTATTGCTGTTCTCAATCAATCAATCGTCGTTTTCAATCGTCCTTGAATCGAAACCTAGGATCCATATTTATAGACAGAGATGTTTCAGTTATAGGAAACACCGGATCTCTTGGGATTTGATTTGTTTCTGATAAGGAATCATCGGATTTCTCGGGATTCGAATAACCGCCTTGTTGACTTGTTGACTTGTTGACTTGTAATTTGCAAGTGTTTGGACTCCGCAGAAATATTGTCTTCCGCAGATGTTTTGTTCTTCCGCAGATGTTTTGTTCTTCCGCAGCATTTCTTGAACACTTGGAACTCCAGTTGATTTTGTTCATCCGTAGATGATCTTCGGATGTTTTGTTACTTGTAAGATATATATCTACGGAAGAATGATATGTTCATCCGTAGATGTTTCTTACACTTGGTCAATTTCAATAATTGATCAAGTATTATGTTTGTACCTGCAGCCATACATACATCAACACATATATAAATGGGTTAACCTATATATTTAATGCATACATAATAATGAAATACAAAAGTTCATTACAAATATTAATTCAAGTACTAAGCCTATACATAATGACTAGATCTACTGATTCTAGACCTAACAATATATATAGTTATTCCTTATAAAATGGATTTAAAATGATGGTTCTAATTAATAAATTATCATTTATCCAAACGTTACTTTTAAAATCATGATTGTTTTTTTTTAAATATGTATTTATTTAAATTTTTATATCTAAACTTTATTAGTTGTTACAAGAGGTTTTCTTTTAAATTAATTAAATATTTAGTTATAAATGGTTGGACTTAAAAATATTTATGAACACTTAATTCTTTAAAGAATTAAATTCATAATTGTAGTAATTATATATAATATTTAAGAATATTATTATAAAATATATTTTAGCTAATTAATATTTTGTTATTAATCAAAATGCTATTTTCTTATTATTCTTAGATAATTAAAAAGACTTAATTGTATATTGAACCTCATCATTATTATATTTAATTTCATTTTTAAAATACTTAAATACATATATAATTCTTCTAATGGGTTTAAATTGAGAATAATTATTCTATAAATTTAGTTACTTGACAAAACTCCTTAAAACTATCAAAACCCTAACCATTAATAGAACGTTAATCTTATTATTAACTTTAATCTTTACCTTGTAATATATATGTTAGGTGCCTTGTAATGGATACGTTGGATTATCTTTTAATCTTTTATATCATCTTGAAATGCATATATCAATGTGAGTATTTCTATACCCCTTTTTCTTATTTTCACACTTTGGGGTGAAACATGTTAACTTATACTATTACATTTGTAAACTTATTTGAGACTTGTAAACCTATGGCAATTCATCTTGTAAAGTTGTGGTTAGTTGAATTTTCGTGGTTACCATGTTATGGCGTTATATGTACAATCATTAACTATTGCTAGCACAGCGAAGTCATAGATCTATGGGCAAGACAAGCCTACTTTGGTTGATCCAAGTACACTTAGCTGATCGTATAATCTTGTAAATGTTTGAGACTTGTAAAACTTTGTCGAGGTTTGATTGTTGCATTGTTCATAATATCCCTAATCACTTTATTTACTAACTTATGACTTGAATTGTGATCTTTTATATACTTATGTATTGAAAACGATGGAATGCTCACCGACATTTTTATGTTGACCTTTTATTTTTAACATGTTTCAGGAATACCTCAAGTTTGATATCTACTTTTTGAAGCTTGCACATCTAGGAGTGGACCTAGATAAATAAATGATATAAGAATGACTTGTTACATTCTATGTTATGCTTATATTTTCCTTGAGACTTATGTTTGTAATGTGACAATTGAAACTTATGTTTAAATTATATTTGGATTATTAATAGCGTTATGTGGCTGTGAACGATCTTAACTCTCACTCCTCGACGTTTCCGCCGTCAAGGTTGGGGTGTGACATGACTTGTGACTATGACATGTCATAGCTCACATCCTAATATATTACAAAAAGGATAAAAGTACATAAAGTAGAAAGCATGGACTCAAGACCTCAGTTACCAAAAGCATGGACCTTTCACCAACTCAGGTAAGTTGGTGACTTTACAGAGTTGCAGCGGAAAGGTGGTCCAGCTTTATGGTAAAGTACATCGGATAAAGGCATATCTCTAAAAGTATTCGGAAGAAATCTGTCTTCACTATTTGGCTTCGGAAGACTTTGTCTCTGAAGCTTCGGAATACTTCACTTTTGACTTCGGAAGATATTGGTCTTGGCTTCGGAAGATTTTACATTTAGAATATTTCCAGTGCATGGTGTAAAACGTTCGAAGCAATTCTACTTTAGTTCTTTAGTGCATTGCTTGCAGATAGACTTTTGATGTTTTTGGTTTCATCAGACTTATAGGAATCATCACAAGTTGCATAATTATGCGTAATTGTGGCGCGATCGAAATTACACATCTCCTAAAAAACATATGTCACGCCCTGATAACTTCGTACGCTTCACACGTAAATTACATTTTGTATAGCACTGGCACCTATACATATACGTGTCATCTCAATTGCTTCAAGCACATGTTGCTAGGGATGAGATCAATACCGTAGATACCGAACATAGGTAAAAGTGTGAACCGAACACCGTACCGATTTTGTCGATTCGGTACCGATCGGTACTAATACCATTAAAAATACCAAAAATACATAAAGTGAAGGTACCAGATACCAAAAACCAAAAAATGAACACCGGTACCGATTATGTTCGGTCGGTATTGGTTCGGTACGGTACAAGTATCCGGTAAAATTTGTTCATCCTTACGTCTTACTTACCAGCTAATCTTCCATTACTCTTTTCATTTTTCCAAATCAACATTTTCGTAACAAGTCCAAAATGTTTTTAAACATTCTTTAAAAAAACAAAAGTTTGGAGTTGGATTGAATAACAACGTATTTCTGGTGAAATTCTCCTAAAGGAGAACAGGTGATTATAATGATACATGGAAACTAAGAGCTGATAACGACTCTTAAATGGGGCCTTGAAGAAGTCGAGGAGATTCCATGAAAAACTATGGCCGTTTAGGAATACCGCGACCCCGGTTCCGAGATGTTACAACTCAGTGAATAATTCATCAGGATTAATCTATCCGCACACTAATTTGAAATGTTTTTTTAGATAGATGGGGAAACATGATAAAATAAGAAGACACCATGTAAAACTGATGTGACGTTAGTGTGTTACCCGAAGAACAACGTGAAAAACAAGACAATTGCCACTGGCCTTAACGTGTATGGTTGTCGCCCACTATATTTTTTTAGGTTTTTTAACCATGATAAACAGGTCTTACCTAGGCCCGGTGGGGATGGAGCGAAACCGGTCTGAGGCCAATTACAAGTCGGCTTTGGTTTTCACAGGTCGGTTTTACAATTACTAGATTAAATTTAATATTTATTAAAGTTATCACTATTTAAGTAGATGCAAGTTGAAAATCAATTTAGTGGATTCTTGTCGCATCTTTAGAAATCATGGCAGCACATATCAAATCACCTTATCAAATACGTCCAAAACAAACATGGATATACTTTTACGTAGTAAAAGTGTTACTGTAGCAAAACAACATCATCTCTGCAACAAATTCATACTCCATTATTAGAAGTGGAATATTTTTTTAAATAAATTCAACTGTACGTAAAATATCAAAGAAAACTTACTAGATTGACCATTTGAACAATCTGATTTTAAGTAACAGCCTTTGACTAATACAATTACCAAAATAGCAGACCAATCACAAGTGGACAAGTGTCACAATATCTCCAACCGGCGATACAAAAGCATGATATATCGCCAAAAAGAGCCAACCGGCGATACGTACACATGATGTATCGCCGGCGTATCGCCCAAAAATTAAAAAAAAAATAATATCGCCTACTAGCGATACATCATGGTTAGGTATTGCCGGCGTATCGCCAAAATAAAAAATTTAAATTTTAAAATAAAGCCGGCGATACGTATCGCCGGCATATCGCCTTGTAATTAATTTCAGTTATTATTTCACTTAATTATAAAAATAACACCTATTTTTTGATTTTCTTCTGTCTGTTTGCGTGAAATTTATTAATAATACTCATTAGAATATTAGATTACCAAAACAATAATATGAAGAAAAAAACGTCATACATAATACTACAATAAAATCTTTACAACATGTTGAATAATAATACATATATTAATACAAGTATAAAAACTTTTCTATATGATCTTGTTTTAAAAATCATTACAACTTTTCTTCTTATTAACAAAAATGAATATATTACAATAAAAGTGCATATATTTACTAGCCAATATTACATATGAGGAATTAAAAAAAATATCTTCGTAATCTTTTGTTTTAAAAAATCTATATGATTTTGTTATAGAATATCTACATGTACTTTTCTAATTATTATATTGAATGATAATGTTTGTACAATTTTTATAAATCTTATGACTAATTATCAAATTGTGTTTTTACGTGATAAGACAGTTTATATTTTTATTATATATTAAGAATTTCAAGAAATAATAATATATATTATTTTTGTAAATTGAGAAAAATATTTTTTTTAAATAAAAAACCGCCGGCGATACACACCTGGTGTCGTATCTCCGGAGTATCTCCAACCAAATGAAATTTAATTTTTTTTTCATCTGGCGACACGCAAATGGTTTCGTATCGCTGGCGTATCTCCAGACAAAAAATAATAATATTTCAATTGCCACGTGGGCGATACCACATGCATAAATAAATTATAATAGAATTTATAAAAATACTACAAGAATAAATAAATTATAAAGACACATGTCAGATGTAAAATGACGTCCCGTCGCATTGCGCGGGCACCCTTCTAGTTACTAATTAACTAAACCAACTTTCGATTTCACCCTTGACATAAATACTAGATCCATCAAAGACTACATAATAAACGATTTTACTTTGCATAAAGAACTGTATTCAATTCAATATAATTCATACCAAAATACCAATTCTACATTTCTACTCGATTTCATCAATAAGTTGTTCTTAGTTATTACAATTTACAATAATCATGGGCTATTATTACAATTTACAATAACCATGGGCTAACCAAGAACTTTATACACACGGGCCTAAATTGGGCCTCTTAAACTCATACATTGTACTCAGTCCAACAAGGCAATAAGTCAATAACTTCAACCAACTTGGGCTCATCTTGTTGGGCCAGAAAAGGTACACACTTAAATGAAACAACTCATCTTAAAACTTCGGCCCAATGTAAAAGGAAATGCACGTTTTTAACGGTGATTCTTAGAGTTTTTTAAGATAAAATACACCAACTCTACATTTCAATTTTCATATAATGAAAACTCGTGTGCCGCTGAGGGGTGCGGGTAAATTAGTGCATGTCGAAGTATTTAAGTTGTTGGGTATCAAATAAAAATAGATGTTTATAATGAGACATCCTGATGGTGAAGTGACGTGATTTTTAAAAAAATTATAAGTTTAAATCTTGTATAGTGCATATATGATCATCTTAAGAGTAGAGTACTAGAATATAAATGGAAGATAGTATATATTCACCGGTCAAAAAAAAATTTTAATATACTATTTTTTGAATAATATATAAAGGTGCTTTTCACAATGATCATAGAAGGAATCTTGTGTAATTTTGTTGTAAGAATTAGGGCCAACAGGACAGGTCTAAACATCTTTAAATGAGCCAGACACGTCACAACATGATTAACATAGGTATTAAACATGTAAAGGACACAATTAACTAATCATGTATATCTTCAAACAAAAACACAAACTTGTTTATAAACGTGTTACATAAAGTGACCTATTTAACACGATTTAGATTAGTTGCTCGCTAACAAGATACAACTCATTTAACACGCTTAACAACTAACAAGATGAAATAAATGCCACCATATGTTCAATTCGTATCATACTTGAAAAAACCTAACATAATTATTGTTAATATATATTTCATTATTAAAAAAAATTGAAAATATAAACAAGTCATAAATAGTTTAGGTGAGTTAACTTTAAACACAATTTTAATCATGTCATAAATGTGTCAGCCTATTTATGATATGAGAGCTATTTAACTTGTATTAAAATTTATTTAACTTCATGTCGTGTTTGAGGAATTATCAGTCATAGTGAAAAAGTTTAAACTTTTTTGTGATACGGGTGGTTTGTTTTGAGTTTATAAAATCGTTTTCCAAATGTGATAAATCGGTTTACACTTTCATGTCTAGAAAAGGCAAGAAAATGTCATTAAACTATATAACAAATTTTATTGGGTGATAAATTTGTAAAAGTGGATTCCCAACAACCTTCTGACAACTGTTAACTACCATTGAAAACAACCATCTTAAATCCCACACACCAAATAGAAATACTGAAACAGTGAACATCGCAAATAGTTAGATCACACTAAATTAGGAAACATCATAACGGATTTAAATATTTAATTTTTTGTTTAACAATTCATATTATATAAATTTTAAGCTTCTCACATACATATGTATGCTTTATGTCCTTAAAAACTATCAAGCTAATTTGTTAATACGTTTACAATTTAACTCTTTTTTTATTTATATCGATATTTAGACATTTGAAAGTTATATAGATAAACAGTTTGTTAATTCTTCTTTTTTATATTTCAGTAAAGATGGACTAAGAAATAATAAACAAAATATCTAAATTGTTTTCTATTATTTTTAAAATCCTTATAAATGAAAAAGTGACCGGTTCATTTTTTTTTCCTACGTGTACTTGTTAATATATATTAATATATTAATGTTTTATGATGTATTGATATAAGAATGGGCAGAGCTCACCCGCCGTGAGGGCATGACGTGGCCCTGCGTCGCCAGCAACACCGTCATGCCCCCCTTCACGTTGCGATTTGGGTGTTTAACGGCATGTGTACACCATGAACTCTTATGTATGTGTGGTATAGTAGTATAGTGTGACAATATCGCCGCCACCAAATATAAGTGTGTGATATAGTTTGTCGTTAGATGATTTGTCAAAATATGATTGGTTGGTATATGATGTGATGTGATCTGTCGAGTCGATTTGGCACCTCGAGTCGATGTTGTAACCACAACACAAGGATGCACGTCGAGTCAATTTTGTTATGTACTCACACACAAAACAAAACCACAAACAATACACTAATCCACCAAAAAATCAAAACTAAAACTTTCATTATTCAAAAACCAAAAGTCACAACCGCTAAGAAACTAAAAAAAAAGTGTAACAAAACAAATAAATCAAACCCCAATAAAACCACCACCACCACCACCACCTCACCGGAGTTCACCCCACCGCCGGTAACCCACCGGCGACGGTGGTTCCACGGCGGCTCTGTGTTTCTGCTGCTTCAATTCCTTATAGAAATTCTTAATAAACTCCTCCGCCGCTTTATCCACCTGTATCACATCCTCCTCCTCCGTACCACTCACCGGAAACGGCGAATCCGTCACCCGCAGCTGCCGGACGTTCGAACTCCGGCCAAACAGCACCGTCAACGGCGACTTCTCCACCTCCAGTGCCGCCGTCGCCGTCGCATCGCCGCCGTTGAAACCATCAAACGCCCTTCTGACGTAATCAACGGTAACCCCATAATCCTTACTCTTCCGCCGGTGTAAGCCGCCGTTACCACCGGCGTAACGGTGGGTGTTTTTACGTTTTGGGTTGAACAACGGGGTGTTGCTGCAGCTGAATTCGTATTCAATCGGAGCAATGAAGGCAGGTGGGAGATTGCAGGTGGGTGGGAGATAGATACATGAGGGTGAATATATAGACGGTATATATAAGAGGAAAAGAAACGGGGGGTGTGATTACTTTATTATTTATTTGATATGAGTTTTAAATGTAGACATTATATTTTCTGACAATATTAAAAAGTGGTCTAATCCTCTAATAAAATGATTTTATTCTTATACGTCCAGTGTCCTTTTTATGGGCATTTATAAACAATATATGTGATGTTGAAATGTTTATGTAGATACATGTGTACGTATTGTGTACGTGATGTAGAAATGTTTACGTATAAGGCGGAGGGGATGTAGCTCGGGTTTAGCTTTGGATATTGGCGGGTTGGAGAACACCGCTTCAATCACCTCGGGTACCACCTTGGAAGTTAGGTTCATAAACTTGACATTGGAGCTGCTTGAACATTTACACTCGAATTCAGTTTTTATAACAGGTAGTTTTGATTTAAAACAGAGTATCACAACGTTTTTAAGTAGTTTTAAGACTTAAAGTTCTAATAAAATGAGATGATATAATTGAATGGTGATTAAAGTAGTTTTGGTTTAGAAAATTATGCCCCTTCACCTACAAACATGTGTGTGATGATTTATAAATTATACATTTTGATCTTTAATTCAATTGAAGTTAAAGAACACTAAGGTCTAAATTTTAATGTACGTGTAGGTGTAGGATCAAAATGGGTACTTTTGTCAAATATTTTAAGTAATATAGTACTTAATTTGATAAAATAAACTACTTAAATATAAGGGTTAAGAAACGTTTTTGTTTTTTTATTTAAAACGACTAATGTTCACACTCTATAATTTTACTGAACCCTTGATCATTTGAAGATAAACTCTTTCTAGCTTTTGTATATTTGATACAACCAGACCATACGCTCTTTCATAAAACAATTTGGTTAAGAGGATGATGTTTAGTTTAAGTAGTATTGTATTTAATGAATATCAAGAATGGTGGTTTGGTGTTTAATCAATTTAAAGTGTTTGGTACATTTATTTATTGATGATACGTTTGAAATAGTTATGATTAATGACACTCGTTACACTTGATAATTGTGGTTGTATCTTGATTTTAAATCAAAAAGCAGTGTTAGTATTAAAACCTTATTTAGGAGAAAGTTATATATGCAATGAAAAATCCATAAAGTTTGGTTTGATGTTATCATATATAAAGTGAAACACAAACGTAGATTACATAATAAGTTCTATCTAGACACAGCATACGTTTTATCATATGATACTAAGGTTTTACTTCGGTGATACTATTTTATTATATATCTTGTATAATTGTTGTTTTATTATTACTATTGAGACTATTGAGATTATAGACTACTAAATTAGGACATAAACTTTGCTAAAATGCCACTAATATTATGGCTAGCTTGCTTTGTCGATCGAGTCTTGTAAAAAATGATTCGAGAATTCTTTGAGATTTCTTTAGTTATGCTTGAGGAATATTTCAGACGTCAAATAGCTAAAATTATAAGTAAAAAGCGGTTTAGTTGAAAGATATATTAAGTTAAAAGCATCAATTAAAATTATATATTGTCACTGTATGATTAAAAAGATAGATTCGCTATTGACACACATGATTTATGTGGCCGAAAAACTATATAAAAGTTCAAATTGATACATCAAAACTTAAACCCGTCTTGTCATATATGGTTCCGAGATTATATTCGTAACCAAAATGGATTAAGTTCAAGTTAACTTAGGCAGATTATAACTCATCCTACTCAAATAAAATAAAATAAATGAATAAGTTCAAATAATAAAGAAATGTTATTAGTCACGTTAAAGTTCTGTTTTAGTGTTTGATTTACCATAATTCCTCAAGATATCCCACCTAATGCGAGGAAATTACATTTATGAAGATAAGACTTAGCAGGAGAGTCCAACTAATATAACTAATTATATTATTGAAAAACTGGCCCCATTTTCTATATATATGAGGCATTTTTTAACCAAAATGCAGCATAACATCTAGAATTGAACGATCATGTAATTGACTTATAAGTAGGGTTAACATATTTTGAGTTGTTTATAAAGTTCATTATTATATTTACATTTTTTTATAATTTAAAACAAGTATTGATCTTCTGATATAAAAATTTCCAAAATACAACCAATGTTTATGTTTTATAGGCTCTAAACATTATTGTGAAATGACATGGTACCACATGTAAGAGCATGTTAGTTAAAACGGTTAGAAGTTAATTTTGGTAATCAATTACCATCAAAAGTAACTTTGTGATTACTGATTATTTTGTCACATTAGCAGCAATTTAGTTAATGTTAATGGTTGCTTCTCTTATTAGTAACTTAGTTGTTGCCGGTTGTTGGTCTATGTATATGATACCTTAAGTTGCAATTAATCACATAGTTACCGTTGCTTGTTTCATTTACTTTCGAACATGGAGTTCTTGCTGATGAATCAGTTTCTACTAATGAGTCCACTAATATTCGTTTCTCATGTTATCACTTTCAGTATTTTCCAATTTCAATAGTACCGAACCAACAAAAATCGATACAATATTTGTTTATACTTTCATTCGTTTTCATTTTTTAATACTTTTCGGTACTGTATTCATCATATACTTATATTTAAACAATTAAACCGTTTACTTCCACGTTGTATTAACAAAATGGTGGTGCTATATATCACCCCCCCCTCTAAACTATTTTTACTTGTTATACCTCTCTCTTTAACTTTTTAAAATAATTAACTTTTTACTATATGTGTTTTTATTTATCATATCACCCCTTAAACATCTTAAACTAAAAAAATATGTTTTATTTATTTGTTTATTAGTTCTTTTAGACTTTATTATTTTTAGTTGTAGTAATTATGAATGTGCAAAAAAGCCAAACACTGATAATGACTGAAAACTGAACCGTATGTGTAACTGAAAACACCGAATCAAATCGTGAATTCGGTTTATATGGTTTAATAGGTAAAATTGGATAACCAAATCAAATAAAAAGGTTTATATGGTTTAGTCGGTCGAATTCGGTTCGTTTATGGTTGATTCTAATTCTAAAGATAATTTTAGCTTTTTTACTGAAAGTTTTTTTCTAGCTTCAAAATGTTTATATTTATTTTTTATAATTATATCTTATTATTTTTAAATATCTTTTTATATCATTATATAAAAAGTGTTTTTGAAACTTTTTTTAGAGGGAGAAAACTTTTTTTCCAAACTAACGAAAATTCATGGTAAAATATAACAAGTTTTGAAATTAGTTGTTAAAAATAAGAGTATAACAAGTAATAAATTGGGTATATATAGACTAACCCTAACAAAACAATGTAATTTCAACTAGGTTTTGGAGTGCGCGTTGCCGCGCGTATGCGAGTTTTAATGTAACCATAAATCAAAATCAAAATGAAGGTTCAAAACCACAAAATCAGTAAAATACACAAAGTAAAACACACCAAAACTCCAAATCCATAACACACCAGAACATGCAGAACTCAAAAATTAAATCAAAGCCCAACACCATACTAAAAAAAAAATTAAAGCCGCAAGAAAGCGACACACTCCAAAATAAAAAACCGAAGAAAATCAAAGGCCCGAAAAGAGCAAACAAAAGGAAAACCCAACCTTAATAGAGAGAATCGTCGTCAGGGTATCGATAACGAAAGAAAGAAAGCAGGAACCCGGAGAAAGACAACGTAAACGAACCCTACAAATCAAAAACACGTGTCCATATACCAAAAACCCACAAAAAAACCCCACCTCAAAATCTCGAACCCGCACCAAAAACAAAGCATATTAAACCAACAATAAAAAACCGAAGAAAATCAAAGGCCCGAAAAGAGCAAACAAAAGGAAAACCCAAACCTTAATAGCGAGAATGTAAGGGTATCGATTAACGAAAGAAAGAAAGAAGGAACCGGAGAAAGACAAAGTCATACGAACCCTACAAATCAAAAAACACGTGTCCAATATACCAAACAAAAAAAAACACAAAAAACCCACCTCAAAATCTCGAACCCGCACCAAAACAAAGCATATAAAACACAAACAAACCAAAAAAAAAAAAAATTAAAACACAAAAAAAAAAAACAAAAGAAAAATTAAAACATAAACGAACAAAAAAAAAGAGAAAAAAAAAAGAAAAACACCACCCCCACCACCAAAGTGTTTAATTAGAATAAGTAATAACATATTACTGTTTTTCTTTTTCTTTTATTTTCTGACATGTATTGCAGTTGTTGAAAAGGTTATACGCATTCACGCTTTTTGCGTTTTGGTGGTTGAATTAATAAAACAAGTGCCCATATATGGGCAATTAATAGGTTTTAATGCAAAGCGTACAAGTAGGAACATTGCAACAGCTCTGGCTTTAATCATTAGTGCTCTGGACAAATATAAAATAAGGACCATGTGACTATCTTGTAGTGTACGACGAATGTACGGTCTGTGAAGATGCTTTTGCTTTCGGATTATTTTGTACACCGATGACTAGTATACTTAGACCATCTCCATACACGGGTGGTCCTAGAGCGCGTGCATTTGATGTGGAGGAGAGAGGTTATCGTGACGAGAAGAAAGGGAACGAGAGAATTGTGTATCCGAGGTTGCATATCTAGACGGAAAATAAGTTTTCACTCATGACTCATGTAAGAGCATTCAGAGCCCATTTCTTAAAATTATATGAGTGAGAGTTCTTAAATTATATGGAATTGAACAAGTGATTGTGAGTGGACGAGAGAGAAAATGTTACTGTTCATCTGCAAATTTTAGAATTTACTGTTCAACCCTTATAGATTTTTTAATATTTTTAAAAGTGTTTGTGAGTGAAATAAATGTATAACATAAATTATTTAATTGAAAGGAGAGAATAAAAAATGATTTTAGTATATTTATAAGGATGAAAATAAAGAATCGGATGTGAGTGCTCTAACAAGCTATACCAAAAGGGAAAAATCTTTAGAATTATTGTTTTTCTTTTTGAATAACCAACAAATCCATGAGTTGCATCATCCCAAACCAATTGAGTATATTTGAGTTGCGCCTCACTAGCATCTATAGAAAAATTAGTGCAGATGGACACACCCTTCGAGAGGAAAGGCACTCATGAAGAGAGAGAGAGAGAGAGAGAGAGAGAGAGAGAGAGAAGAGAGAGAGAGAGAGAGAGCGAGAGAGAGGAGGGAGGAGGAGAGAGGGAGGAGAGGATCGAGCAGAGAGAGAGGAGAGAGAGGATTGAAGAAAGGCGGATCGACGTGGAGACGGTCAGGATGTCCATCACTGTCCCCGAAGTAGATGCTATTATTAGATACTGATGATATAACTTGTGTGTTTAAAATGTTAAATCGAAATTGTTTATAAGTTAATATTCAAAGCCTTATTATTTTTATGACATGTACACTTTTACTTTGATTAGCTTTACTTTTAGTGATGATTTTGCATAATCATTATTTATTTATCTCTGAAAAGAGGTTAGAAACTTCGCTTTGCCTCATCTATAAGCAAGATCATAAGATGCATTGCTTTGTTATAGTGCCCACGCATTCTTTTCCATGAACTTTAATGTTAGGTTAATCCTTAATATATATTATATAATCATATAATAATTTATAACATATTTTATCAACATTCTTTGGCCTAGCATTTTGACATGCCGTTCACTGATTAAAATACAAAACTTGAACTCTTAACTATAAAAGAATTTGTGTGGTTATTTACTACCAAAAGTAATTTCAATTAACAATCACTAAACAATTAGAAATGAAAAGAATTAATTTTTTAGCTTTTTGTAACGAAATAGACAAAAGAAGTGAGCTATTGTGATTTGGAACATGATCCAATAGTACTATGGCAGATAATTTGATTCGTGTTTATTTACGATATATTTAAGTACAAACTACAAATCCGCATAAAAACTTTACATTTTATTTTTACTACGATAGAAAAAGTTATATAACAGTTTACTCACACACTCTCATTGCATGAGTAAAACATTACATACAAATGTTTAAAATAGTTATTACAATTTTTCATATGTATCAACTTTTTTACGATTGAACGGATAGCATCTTGAATTGAATTGTATAGATATAATGTTTCCTTAACTCATGTGTTTGTTTTCTTATGGTTGGAATGAAATTACAAAGAGATGACCAAGAAATGAGACCACAATACAAAAGTACGTGTGGGAAAGGTACTTGAAAACGACCTTGAAAAGGTTTCATTAAATAAAACATTTTCTTAAACTCACAAATTATTATATACTTGCAACTTGGTTATAAGGTTTAAAATCAAACATCAACATAATTTATTAAGATAAATATCAACGAAGATATTTCATAATAATAGACAAAATACTAGTATTTAATATTAACTGTTTCTATGAGTGAATGCAATAAGATTTAGATGTATTTTATTTTTAACGGTTACATATTACTTTATCTATATAACTTCACCCAATCTACATCAATTAGCTATAAGAGGACTCAAACCCTTCACAATAAGAACCTCATCATTCTAACTTTACATGTTTTGATCATTATACCCAACCTCCACCCCATTTGTTACTTAATGTAATGTTATTTTGTCTACTCGTAAACAGTCATAAAAAATATTGAAACATAATGATTTGAGGATATTTTATATTAGTTGTAAATGTTTTGTAAAATGTTTAACTAGCACGAGTGACACGCCCACTAAATACTACTATTAAGCTTATGTATTCGTGCATTATGGACTTGAACACCCAACCTTTGAAGAGAAACATTTTTACAAAACACATCTTCGCCGCTAAGCCAAAGGTACTTCGGTATATCGGTAGTATATACATTAATATTCAAAGATTAAAAAAGATACAAAAATAAATCATCATGAAAAGTAAAGCAATTAATCACTATCATTATGGTTAGGGGACATCAATCCGTTATTAATAATTCAAGACAATGAATGCTTGCTCTCTTTTTCAAGTATTTAACTAATCATTAAAGTTGTATTTTGTTTTGTTTAATTCCCCCTTTTTTTAACTATTATTTTTGGTACTCATCCTTCTGCTTTACAAATGGAATTTGGATTATGCTTTATTTTTTTTATAAATAAGTATTTATTAAAAAAAAAATACACGACCAAAAATCACCATTCTCACAAATTACATTATTCATAAGAAAATCTTATAAAAAGTCTGTTGTAGAAAAGTAATTTATTGGTTTCTTACTGGAACCAAATCAGGTTTATAGCATAATATGAATTGAATGTAAATTTAACTTTGTTTACTCAAGAGTATAAACAAATATACCGTTTATAGTTTGAAAATAATCAAATAAAAAATTTATACTATAACTAAGATCCAATTATTCATGGAATGATATGACTTAAAGAAAAAATAATGTTATTATAGTTACAAGGATACAGTTTTAACCGCTGTAAAGTGTGGATCTTGTTTTGGTTTTCTCATTTTGTATTTTGTGATCCGAATTACCTTGTAGTTTGTAGTTTGTACTTTGGTTTGAACAAAGATAAAAATGAGCCCATACTCTAATTTAAGCCCAAACAATAAGGGCTTTAAAACTCTTATTGGGCCGGGCCTTAACATGAGTTTACCTTTTGAAAACGAATACATTTATTGAATGTCGGAAAAAAAGTTATTTAACAAAGAGCAAGTTTTGGAAAAAGCAAAAAAAAATTTTTTTGAACCAATTAAAACGTGACATGTGGCAGGCCAGTGGGCTCCCCACCGACCTTTATAAATTTGTATATACTAGTTTTTAGCCCCGCGCGTTGCAGCGTACTTTTCCTCTCTAACTAAGATTTAAAGCGAAACGTAAGAAACACTTGTAAAAATACCAAAATTGCTAAAGAAAAAAAAATGTCACCCACTAAACAGAAACTCAGGTAGTGCGTCAGCCAAAACGCATAGTTAAGATTTAAAATAAGAACAAAAAGATGCAAAAAAAATTACACAGGGTACAAAAATAACAAATTGAAAAAGATAAGCTGCCCACGTTTCGAACTTGAGAAACTTATATAAGTTAATGAGTTACTTACCACCAAGCTAATGCCCACTTTTATTTTAAAATTGAAACGCGCGTCTTATATATCAACCTAAATCGTGTGGAACATTCTATAACACCGATCTTTATAAGGTATAGTAACTAGTTACTAGTATACTACTATGCATCGTAGTCCTTCGTGTACGATGGTTTGTCTGAAAACCACCTTGTTTAGAGGTTAATCACTATTCAAATGTAATGAAAAGAACTAATCTTTTATCTAAAAATTAATCAGATGAACTGATTTTAATTAGGTTTGTACAGTTTTCGGTTTTGGACTCAAATTGAATTCCAAAGTAGTAATTGATTTTTGAATGCCTAGCTGTTGAACTAATAGAATACGATCTTGCATAAATTTTTTTATTTACATTCTTTTGATATTAGTTAAATATTAATTACAAATGGAAAACGTATATTTGTCAATAAACTAATAACACGAATGAAAGGTACCCTTTATTATAACTATGTAATAAAGAATAACCAAAATGCCTTTGTTTTTAAACTAATTAACGGTGTTAGTGGATTGGAGTTAACCGAGAAAAATTGCATACCACAAGGAGCAAAATCGCGATTTTGAAACGTTTGGATGAAAACCGTTATTTGGACCAAACCACAGGGAGCAAAAATGAAGTTTACTTTTTTTTTTAATATGATGAATTTTGATAAGTCATGTATCATTGTTATAGGTTTTAACTTCTAAGAATAAAAATAACCGAATATAAATCATACGCCTCAATGGTACAGACCCAGACTAGTCTCACAATGACGAGCTGTCAAATGCCAAATGAGGATAGTAAATGAAAGTAAGATCCGAAGACGTATTCGGTAAATGCAGCCCTTTTAAAAATATAAGAAATTTAGAGGATGAAAAATGAAATTAACAGTCGAAAGTAAAGCAAAAATTAAAATAGATACGGTGAATATATCAAAGTTGTTAGCGATTCTTCAACATAAAAACATCATTAAAAATTTTAGAAACAAAAATAAAACGTAACTTTCTATTATACATCTTCAATGTTATTCCAATTCCCTTTGTTCTTGTATCGTTTCTAGGGTTTCTTAATGCACTGTAAATGGAACCACAAGCACCCAACGATCCGATGATCGGAGATAACAACGACGGAGATTCTTCTCCGATGACTATCCTCGACGCCAGCAGCTACCAGCTCCATGATCTCGACTCAATCGACTTCCCACCGACCCTAATCGAGATCGATTTGACAGCCAATCGACTCAATAAGCTTGATTCACGTATTTCTAATCTATCTAACCTCAAAAAGCTATCTCTTCGACAAAATCTCTTCGATGATGCCGGTGTTGAGCCGATTTCACAGTGGAACGCCTTATCTGGCCTCGAGGTATGCTGATTTCATACGCCTTTTCAGTAATTTATGATTTGGTTTGTTGAATGTCTTTTGCTCAATCGATATAATAACTTTGGATTTAGCTCGATTAAAGTTTAGATATAATTGTAATCTCTTTTACTAGATAGAGTATTAAATCGTGAAATTTGTGAAGTTGTATTAAACTATGTGCATATGGACGTAACTACGTAAGTATATGAAAGTGTGCTGTGTGTGTGTTTGTATGGCAACTGGTAGTTTTAGGATTTCACTAGTTCTTTTATTTAGTATGGATGTAATAATATGGAGCTGGAGATTTGTTCAGCAGTTTTAAGATGTTAATCTGTGGTTTTTTAGTTTATTATTTGTGTTGTTTGTGCAGGAGTTGGTTCTCAGGGATAATCAGCTGAAGAATATTCCTGATGTTAGCATATTTAAAAGCCTTTTGGTGTTTGATGTTTCTTTTAATGAAATTTCGTCGATGAGTGGATTATCCAAGGCATCGAGCACACTCAAGGAACTCTATGTGTCTAAAAATGAAGTTACCAAAATTGAGGAGATTGAGCACTTCCATGAACTGCAAATTCTTGAACTTGGTTCCAACAGATTACGGGTGAAGATTCTGTTCTGAAGTCTTGTAGTTAGATTTTAATTTTAATTGTTTGATTGGCCGGTTGTCAGTAACAATTTAATGTTACAGACCAAACGTAAGAACTCAACCCAAAAGACTAGTCTGATGGGTGAGGGAACCCATTTGGCTTATAAACCCATATCAATTGCCCATACAACCGATGTGAGACAAGTCCCGTACATTGCAATGGTTTCGGTCCATAACTTTAGAAAAATTAGAATTTGCTAAGGACTATATTTGATTGCCAAAATATTTGTAGTTTTTTAAATATGAAATATTTGTTGCTTGAGACTTGACTACTTGCTAAAGTCTTGTTCATTTAGGTGATGGAGAATATGCACAATCTGACAAACTTACAAGAGCTATGGTTAGGCCGCAATCGTATAAAATCCATCAACTTATGTGGATTAAAATGTATTAAGAAGCTCAGTTTGCAAAGCAATCGGCTAACTTCTATGAGAGGATTGGAGGTAACTTTTTCTTTACTTATGAACTAAACCTTTTGTATGGCTTTTCTACTGATATGACTAATGCAAATATGCATGCTATAGGTGACACTTGTGGCAATTTCAATCCAATTTACTTATGAATGTTTGCTTTGGGTTGTTTTTCTTTATCTCAAACGGGTCAAATAAAAGTTCTTTTAGCTAAGGGAATGTTTTGAATGAGTCAAATCGGTTGAAAGTCTCCCAAAATCTACTTTTAATGCATGCATTTTTTATTTGTTTTTGAAGGGAGAAATTTTGTTTGTAGGCCAACTCATCCCGGTCTGTTTTGACCCATACTTAAATTTGACTTATGCTAAGCGCAATCCATTTTGATCTGTTTAACCTGCCAAGGTGCCAACTGCCAACCCCATCTTGCCACTTCTGATTTTAAATAGTTTTTCCTATATCTGTTCTCTAGGAATGTACATCTTTAGAAGAACTATACCTGAGCCATAATGGTATTGCAAAAATGGAAGGGCTGTCAACCTTGGTCAACCTAAGGGTTTTGGATGTATCTTCAAATAAGCTTGCTGCAATTGAGGACATTGAGAAACTAACATGGTATGTATACAGAATACTTGACCAACTTCTCATAATATATGTTTTGTTTTAATTTTTTTTTAAATTTTTGTAGCTTAGAAGATCTATGGTTTAATGACAACCAACTAGCATCATTAGATGGCATTTCTGAGGCGGTTTCTGGTTTTAGAGAGAAGCTCACCACCATCTACCTTGAACACAATCCATGTGTAAGCACATCTCATAAGCTTCAGAATTATGGTTTCTACATATAACATGATTTCTTGCTTTTTACTTATTATAGATTTATAGATCTAATCTAAGCTTCAAAATTAAGGGCGTGTTGTGGAAGCAGATAATTGGCTTACTGAACCAACATATATCACACTAAGGGTAAACAAGTAATAATCAAGTCATCAAGTATAATCAGCTTGGAGTAAGCAATTTTAAACATCTATCAAAAACAATGTTTCGCCATAAATTAAGCAGGTTATCATAAGAACTTTCTTCATCCAAAAACTTAAAAGTGCTTATCTGCTATTAAAAAAAGGCAATAAGCATATAAGCTGTTTAATATTAACAATTCAAACACCCCTTGATTGTTAACTCCCCAATGTCTAATCTTGTTATTATCATGGTCCTTCTAATTTAAGAGTGCAAGCATGTTCTTAGTTAAAGCACAACCTGTGCTGCAATATTATGAAAATGAAGTTGTTTATTTTAATTTATTAGTTGCCTTGTATATTCAACAGTAATACTTTGGTCTTAGAATTTTGTAATACCGTAAAAATAACATGTAGAAGACATATGATTAAACATTAGGTGTATTGAATATCAATATACAGATTCAAAGTATGTGTTATAATTCCAGCAGGAGATGGGCTTATAGGTATAAAAAACTGATTCTAGTGGAATAATCATAACATGGCATCGTTTAGTAATAATTCGAAAACAGAACACATCTCATGTTAATGCTACCATCTTCCAAATTCAACTTAGATGATCCAACAAAGTATAAGTTTAATAATAGAATGTACATTTAATGGGAGTCGATAACTGATAAAAATAGTTGAATACAATGACCAAAACATTATAAACAAATCACAATATCTTAAATTTAGGAAACGATGCTGACTAAATCGCTAAAATCAATTCTATTTACGATTCATCTAGGCATAAAATACCAGCATTAAACATTATAATGATTTGTTTGCTGGGTGATGCTATTGTTAATTTACTGCAATGAACAAATTAAGACGCTTTTTAAAACCACAAATTTTACTGAAGCCTGCTATTATTTATGGTAAGTTGCTAGTTTGGGCGACTACACCCATTCATAGAATTTTATAGGTGTTCGGTTTTCGGTCCAACCAGACCCTACCCAGCCAGTTTTGGCCCTCTACCCAACTCACCCAACCTGTTCGTATTGCCACATATATAGCATACATTAATGATTAAGTATGAATATTTTAAAAACAGTAAGATCTAATCTGGGCAATTATTCATTTATTCCACCAAGTTTTTTGATAATGATTGGTGATAGAAAAGGCATAAAACATGAATAATTAGTCGAGCAAAGTTTTGTGAATATCTTCTTTTAATATATAAATATTTTGACTTCTTTTGTATATATTGTGCAGGCCAAGTCACCGGACTATTTAACTACTCTAAGACAAATCTTCCCAAATATTGAGCAAATCGATTCAGAAGTGTTCGCTTAAAGATTAGAAGCTTTCATGATCACAATGATCATCTTGAAGGTCTTCGATTAAATTCATCAAGAAGTTTGTTTTAGACTTCTGATGGATGATCTTCTGTGATCAGTTTGTATAATTCCTGTGCAATGACGCCTTTATTTATAAACTAAACAAACTCTTAAGCTTGGTCATTGAATTTTCAAACAATTGTCACTTGGTACGTGTTTTTTTGCTGCAAAGCAACTATTGTCCTTGTGCAGGTTTATTGAATATTATGTTCTTCATAGTTTTGAAAAGCCTTTTTGTGCAGTTAGCATTTCAAAAAAAGTTGTTGATCAGGCGATGCTGCGTTTCGTCGATATTAAAATTTAGACATAAGATGTCAGTCACGTACTAAAGTTTAATTAGTTCTCTCAAACAATACGTTATTGTGAATTTAGTGCAAACTTGAAAAATAGTGACACAATATCTGGTGTAAATAAATAGTTTCGATCCCTGTATATTGGACAGAATTGCTAAAGGATTGGTCCTTGTTGAAATTAAAAAGATTTCAAAGGTACATTTGATGGATCCAACAAACAAATCTATTCAATGAGATATCTTATCCCTATCTATTATTGTATAGAGGCACATTTGATGAGTGTGAGTTTCTATGAGTTTATGCTGATTAGTTAAACCGACTGAAGTCGCTAGTCTAATCAGTTTCAAAAACTAGATAGCACTAGAATTAATTCGAAAACAAAATGTATGACTAGAAAACAAATTTAATATACATAAATTCTTTTAAAAATCCGGATCAACCGGTTCGGTTTGCCAGTCCAACCAGATGATGCTACAGTTCAAATTGAGACAAATTCTTGGAGGCTCAGCTACACCAGTTGTGTGAGTGGTTCCACGTTGATTCGACAGTATGGAAAAACACTCTTAGATCAGATAAAATTTGGTTCGAAGAGTTGGAGAAATCATGTATGTCTCGGGGTGGTTTTCATCTTCGTATGGTAATAAAGAATTATAACATGTATTCAGGCTATACAAGCAATCCCTAACTTTAAATCGTAAACCACTCGCTAAGTTTCCGGATTGTTTTACAAACTGTATTAACTGCTTAAGCTGTTATTTTATTAAGGTAGGTTTACAAGAAAGTCTCATTATGATCACTAGTTATACCTATCCGAGGATGATCTTGAACATAAACCAGAAGGATTGTTTTGAACCTAGTTCACATAAACGATACATTCAGAACATAACTTCAGAACATAACAGTGGGTTTTAGAAGTAACAACATGACAGCGGGTTTTAGAAGTAACAACATGACAGTCTTGAATAGTTTACTTTCAAGCAGTAATCAAGATAATAATAATAAAAGAACCAGCAACAACACTTCAAACCACTTGAATTAACGCCCCTTCTCGAACCCGATACGGGTCCTACCAGATCCTTCATACCCGTCTCGCGACCCACCGCCACTCGCTCTCATAGTCCCACCGCTCCCTATTTTATCAAGCGGTTTCTTCCCTCCCTTGACCTGTGTTATAAACTGGTCCAGACCAAATGGATCAGCATCTTCAACCACTTCCCTCTCAAACTCAACAGGTCTATCCCTCGGACCACTCTTCTCGCCAGCACCCGTGAACCCTTTATCCGGTTTGAACCTGTCGGTTTTTCTAATCTTCTCAAGCTGCTCATCGGCCCCACCATACATCTCGTCATCAGCATCCTTCTTTGGTCTGTATAGAGTAGACAGAGTTGGTTGGGCGGTAAACAAGCCCTTGTCATAAACATTGTACTGATCGTCGGTTGCAAAACCCGAGTCCATACCCTTTTCTTGATTAAACAACCGTTGGTCGTACATGACTTCACCCCCACGGGATGTACCAGCTGATGCCATACCCAAAGCCACCTTTTCACTGATGTCACGGTCCCGGTCTCGGGTGATCTTACTCTTTTTCCCCATGGCTGCATCTTTAGCTTCCAAACGCCTTTCTCTCTCACGTTCTCTACGTCTTTCTTCCCGGATTTTCTCTCTCTGGATCCGCTCTTCTCTCTCCTCCTTCGTCTCTCTAGGTTGGTCCACATCCCTATCATTCCTATGCCTACTTCTTTGTTCATGTTCAGGTCTTGTTGGCTCATCAGCATCCATCATACTTGCATCATGTGCAAACGAACCCGAACCAGAACCCAAACCAGCACCAACAGTGGGCCCAGTACCAGTTCTCTCGGATCGAGCTTTTTGAGCCAAAGCGCGTAATTCTTGCTCTTTTCTTTCTTTTTCTTTCATCATCATTTCCTTCTGAACTTTGGACCTCATAGAAACAGCTTCACGGGCCTGTTGTTCAGCTACATATAAAGCTTCTGAAAGCTTTGCAAAGTTATCATTAATTTGGACTTCTTGAAGTCCTCTACCATCAGCAGCTAAACGTTTATCAAGCGGGATTGTGTACCCTTTGGGGTTTTTCCAGTTAGAAATACACGGCGGGATTTTCCAATCTTGTTGGTCTTTAACTGTCACTGGTCGTGGTGGGGAGTGCATGACTGGGACAGGTGGCGACCCATTAGCTTTCGGGACCCGCTTGTGTTTAAACTTTGGAGGCTCTAACGGGTCAACAGGCATTTCCACCATCCTAATGATTCTTTCCTTTGCACCAGAATTAAAAGCAGCCGACTGTTGTGACGGTTTGTACTTGATAAATTTTGAATCTTGAGATTGGGTTTGAACATTTTTCGGTTGAGCAGCGCTTAATCTCACATTCACAATCTTTTCAAGGGCTTCTTTTGTTTGTAGTGTGGTTTTTTCAATCTCTTTTTGTTTCTCATCATCTTCATCTTCTTCTTCATCATCTTTCAGAATCTTGGGAATAAGATCTCTATGCTGTGAATAAACGATCTTTTTAGCATTTTCGTTTTGTTTCACAATAGCATCAAACGTCAAATTACCGCGGTCATCAACAGTAACAGGTAACGTCTTCGGGCCAGAATGTGAGTCTTTTTTCCTACCCATATCAAGCGGATATTGTGCATAGTGAATCTCAGGCAACGCTCCACCATCACCAAAATCTTGTGGTTTCGATGGCCGGTATTTCAACCTTTCTGGTGTATTATACAACGGTACAGGATTGGTTCTAACAACATCAGCCTTTTCCTCTTCAGTTGAGGCACTGTATCTTTGCTTAAACCATGGATCGCTAGAGTGATCATAAAAGGTTGCAGCTGATGATTTTGCAGGTGGCAAAATTTCCTTCAAAGCTGCCATCTTTGACAAAAAACCTACACAAATGACATTTAAATAAATACTGATGCAACCACTAATAATTTCAAAGTAACTAACAGAGTTTCCAGATTGTACCATCAACTAAACACATGCAGCTAATACATAACAAATCACAGATTCATGATAGCAATCAAGCAACTTAACTTGTACGAAGCATCAACTTAATAAACCAATAGGAGGCCCAAATAAACATTCAAGCTATTCAGCTAATTGCTAAATTGCACGCAAGTCATACAATCATCTCATATGTCAAAAAAGTTAGAACTTGCATACTGCAGTTCAACCGTTTATACTCGTTGTTCAAAGTATATATAATCTATCTAATTTAGTCACCATTGGAGATCTAGGGATAGAATTAATCAAATATCATGTCAAAATTAGTCATAGTGGTTATCATCCATAACTCTATGTACTGACAACACTTACAAAACACCATATCCAGAACAATCCTAACATAACCTTCTTGAATTGATAGGGTTTATTATTTACAATCGAATATGAAGAACTAAGGATTAAGTGCGATCTTCTAACACTTAATAACCGTCATCAGCAAATAATCTAAGCTGCTACATAACATATACATACGTAAAGACGCAAGTGAGAGATTCAATAGATCAGATATAGCAAAAAGATAAGATTGTACGAAGAGAAAGTCGACAGACCTGAGATCTATACAGTCGGATCGTAGAAATTGAGGAAAGATCAACAATCAATCGAAATGGAACTCGAAAACGCGAATGAAATTGAAATTGAAATTGAAATTGAAATTGAAATCAGATCATTTCTTCGTCTCGTTGGGATGAAATTGGGGTCTAGGGTTTGTTCGATTCTTATTATCTATTTTGGGTCCCCGTGGGAAGGCGGCGTGTGATACATGTTTGAGGGAATTAACGGTTTCACCCCTGAAATATCATTGATTTGTCTTTTAGGTGTATTATCTTTTTCAAGAATCATCCTAGATATTTTTCTTCTCGTTTTGAGGGTATAATGAGAGTTAATTTATCTCAATTACATTATTAAAATAATTTTGAGGGTATAGTGTGAGTTAATTTATCTCAATTACATTATTAAAATAATATAATATAACACATTTGGTTTAGATTTTATCTTTTTATGTGTGTACATATATACACTTAATTATGTTGTTTTAACATATTTTAAGGCCTAAAATAAATAACATTAAGTAAGCAATCGATTTTAATAATTTAACTTTTATATATTGCCTGGCAATTATAATAATGATTTAATTAGTAAAACTTCTAACTTTTGTTCCCTTTTATCAACTGATGTTGTACAATGATATTTATTGTGGTTTTAGACTTAATTCTTGTTGATTCCACTCACACCGATTATTACGAGGGAGATGAGAAAAACTACACTTCTTGTAAGCAAGTTGTGTGGAAAATCATGTATAAATTGATTGTAAATGTATGATTATTATGTGAGTGAGACTAAAGTTGACGTTAAATATGAAAGTTATGAATTTCATCAGTAAAATCGATTCTTACAGGTTAATTGGTTGTGATTTAATTTTTTTAAAATCGAAATTATTATTTTTAAATAAAATTATTTAATATACACCATTACTAGTTTCTTGATGTGTATACTTTGTAATTGATAATATATTAAACTTGTTTGGCGATTTTTTTAACATTATTAGTTAAACATATACTTTTAGTGACTATATTAGGAAAACCTTTTAATTAACAACAATAGACTGAAAATTTTTAAATATTACAAACACTCATTTTGTTACTACGCGTTTAAATATATAACAATTGTAATTATAATTTTAATTTACAGTTTCTTTTATCATGCTTCATTATTTATTATCTTATTATCTTATTATTATATAATATAAAACATCCATGGTAAAAATTTCAAGGCTAAAATAACCTTGTACATATGATAACCGGGGATTTAATATTTTAGCAAACAGAAAATCAAAAACAAACTTGTTAATAACCAAATAAATTTTATTCATAGAATAGCTTGACATCTTTTACAAATATATGATTTATTATAAAAGGTAAGTTTCGAAATATTTAGATATCTGATCTGATTCTCATTGCTTAATATTGTTTCAAATACTACGATCTTTTTATAAAATCTAAGCGTATCTCACTTGATTACATGCCATATTTACAAAATATTCATTTCAGATTTTATAGTGATAATAATAATTAAACATACTCATTAGTCCTTAACATTTACAAGGTTAAATCCGTCACGGTAAAAGAAATATCACAACGGTAAAACTTAAAAGCAAATGGGTCAAAGAAATTTACGTAGCTCAACCAATAAGAACCTTCCACGTGTACCCAAATAGCCCCACTGACCAATCACAAACATCTAACTGTACACGTACACCAAGGGTAAACCAGTAAAAAAAAAACAAACACCTTCATCACTCATTCACTCGTTCACTCTCTTTGCTCTACAGACAAAGTCTCCTCATTGTAAAGCTCGATTGACTCAAAATCTCTCACAAAACCACACACAGATCGTTGATCGTTGATCGTTCGTTAATGGCGGTACCCGTAGACAACCTCACGAAGCCACCACCAGCGTCTTCAACTCTACGGTTCGCATTCGGAAATGTTCTCGCGTTCTTCATCCTCCTGTTGATCGGAGTTCTCGCCTTCTCGATCCGTCTGTTCTCGGTAATTTCACCGGATCTGGTTTCTGAACATCGGTTGATGTGTGTTTGGTGTGTGTGGACTGATCTGTTGTGATGTGTTTTTGTTTGATGCAGGTTATTAAGTATGAGAGTGTGATTCATGAATTCGATCCGTATTTCAATTACAGAGTCACTCAGGTTTTGGTTTTATGTTTTTGTGGTTTGATTTAGTTTGATTGATGTTTTTCGGTTTACGATTTGTTGATTTGGGAGTATTTACTGGCTCTGAGTGGTGGAGGATGTGAGTTTTATGTGCAGGATGTTAGGGATGATTTTTGTTCGTTTATTATCTCACTTCAGTGATTTAGGGCAGTAGTTTCATGTATTTGGTTTGTGGCGTATTCGTTGTTGTTTTTGTATTGTCAATTAAATGAGAATTTGAATGATACTGTAGATTAAGGGTAGGCAGATTTGGTTAGGAAATCCTAGGAGAAGCTAATCGTAGGGTTCTTTCTCCTTGGAATAACTGAGTCATATGTTCGTGGTCTATGATATGTTTATCATAATGCAAATGGGAGGAAATGATAGAATTCATGTAGTTGAGTTAACTTTTTGTTTGAGCGAGTTTCACTTTATGGTTCTCCATTAACATCTTTTGTAGCCACCTCAATTAGTCCATTTTAAAGGTTTTCTTAGATTTAATAACAAAGGATATGGATATGTAACTGTGTATTAAAAGCTTCTTCATTTAGGTTTTTATAGAGCCACAAATGTGACCATGATGTGATTTTTGGGGAGACAAAGGTTCTGATGTTTTAATCTATATGATCGTGGAAGTTTTGCTGAAATATTGTGATGTAACTGATGACCTGATTATTATGATACATTGATACCTGTATTCTCTCCAAAACCTAAAAATGCACTTATAATCACGTACGGTCCTTGTTACATTGAAATGCTTTTTTCATGTGCAGTTACTGACTTTCATAATTAGCTTCCTTGTTGTTCAAATTATCTTATCATACTCCTTTAGCGTTTGTGTATATTATATATGCCTCTATCTTCTATGTATTCTTAATGTCTCTCTTTTTGATCGCAGTTCCTTACAAAAAATGGGATATATGACTTTTGGAATTGGTTTGATGATCGTACGTGGTATGTGGATAGTTTTTTGTTTCATTTTACGATTGAGTGTATCACTCAATATAGTAAATATAATGCAATATCTTTTACTTATCTTAAGGTATCCTCTTGGACGAGTTATTGGTGGAACCGTTTACCCTGGGCTGACCTTGACTGCTGGAACCATATGGAAGTGTGTATTCAAGAACACTTCTAGTTTTTACATATCAATATTACAGTTAATTTAGTAACAGTTCTTGAATTCAGGGTGCTTCACTCCTTGAATATTCCCCTGTCTGTGGAAACTGTGTGTGTATTCACTGCCCCAGTATTCTCTGCCTTTGCTGCATGGGCAACATATCTCTTGACTAAGGTTTTTTTTCCTACATGACTAGCTGATTACTACTTTGTTTTTCTGTAAAAGTAATTGGATCCAGATTCATTGTTGCTGTAAAATAATATTGCTATCCCTCAGTCATATCCACTTTCTTTTATATAGGAAGTTAAGGGAACAGGTGCTGGATTGACTGCTGCAGTTCTTCTGGCCATGGTAATTATATAATGGGTATCTGTATTATTTTATTTATTATTTTGTATGAATTTAATGCGTACTGCTGTATGCTACATGGTACTGACTTCTATAGAAGTTTGAGACAAAATTCCCAGAATGTGCTTTTCTTTTTCTTCCCATGCTTTCTGGATGATAATCTCGTTTATTTCCAACCACAGTTTTCTTTGCCCTTTTTCTTCTATAATAAAAGTAGATAGCAACTGACATAAGATGCTAGTCAATGATATGTAAATTAGGCTTTAGGAGTGGATTTAGTAAATAAATGTTATTATCTAGACCTCAAGAAAGAAGATTTACTGCAATAAGTGACAGATTTTCAGTGTCACTAAAAGTATCAGAAAGCAATTTGTGCCATTTGTTTTAGCAACCATTTGAATACAGCTGCTGAAAGCTGGAAAAACAGCCACTAAAAACTCTACATGAAGTTTAACTAAAATTTGTTGTTTTGGCCATATTTATGAAAAAATGCTTAAGAATTGCTATACTTGTCCTTTAAATATGTTTAAACCATGCCTTAGTAATAAAACATGGTTCAAATTAATACTATGAAGATTTTTATAACAATTTAGGTAATGACCCATTATGTGTTTTATTCTAAAATTTCCAGGTACCATCCTACATATCTAGATCAGTGGCTGGGAGCTATGACAATGAAGCTGTTGCTATCTTTGCTCTAATCTTTACCTTCTACCTCTATGTTAAGGTTGGTTACTAATACAAATTGCCAACTTCAAATTTTCCTCTACTTAAAAATGAGTGTGAACACTTTGAACACTTGGCCACCTGGGTATTGTTCATGTTGCTTGAATACAATATCAAAACAGTGATTTGTATGTTAAATAATTTCCTGACAACTAACTTTGTTTGCAGACTTTAAACACAGGATCCCTCTTTTATGCAACATTAAATTCCATTGCATACTTCTACATGGTAGGCTAAGAATTTCCCAGAATCTTTTTTTGAATTTATGCTTTTCAATTATCCTATTTTTTCTTTTTTGCATAATGATCTTATTAGACTCATCTTCTGTTCAGGTCTGCTCTTGGGGAGGGTACACCTTTATCATTAATCTCATACCGATGCATGTGCTTCTTTGCATTGTGACTGGTCGCTATTCATCTCGGTTATACATTGCCTATGCTCCACTTGTAAGTATATCATATTATCATATGAATCCATAAAGATATGAAAAACAAAAGGTTTTCTTTAAACAGAGAGGATATTTTCGTTCTTGCACAAAAACATCTATGCATAATTGTCCATATATTGCTCCTTTTTTGTTGTCAAAGTTGTTTTCATTTCATGAAAATTTTTGCTGATGTTATGCAGGTTGTCTTGGGAACATTATTGGCAGCATTGGTGCCTGTTGTTGGTTTTAATGCGGTCATGACATCAGAACATTTTGCATCATTCCTGGTGAGTTCCACTGGTGAATTTAGGGATTGTTTATGGTACTCATAATTTCCGGATCAAAGAGTTTGATACGTTTTTAGACCATTTAACATGGGTCCAGTATGAAGTGTGAAGATATACTTAGAAACTTGATTCTACACTTTTATCAGCTTAAGGGCAAAAAGCTCCATATAATGACAACCTGGTCACCTGGTGTTCTTTCTTTATTAGTGCATCAAACAAGTTTAAGGTGAAAGATCCAAAATCTGGTAGTTCAACCAGTAAAGATTCTAGTTTGCTTTGTAATTTATATGATATTTATATATAGTGCCATGTGTGTTTTGTCTGCATTCACATTGTTCTGATACGCATGAAGTGTGCCATGTGGCTGTATTTTTTATCATCTATGGTCATATTATCATTACTAATGTGGAGTAATTACATACACTACTTTTATTGATAATTCTTATGAATTTATTGTAGGTTTTCATTGTTATTCATGTGGTGGCTCTTGCATATTATATCAAAGGGATACTCTCTCCGAAGATGTTTAAAGTAGCTGCTACTCTTGTAGTATCTGTTGGCCTGTAAGCTTGAATAATTTGTCGCTGCACATGATTATAATATTTTCCATCAAAGTAGATTAAGCAATTCCTGTTCATTCTCAGAAAACAAATTTGAAATTGAAACATCTGTTCATAGTGATGTTATTCTACTTATCCAAAATCATAACCATTGGTTCCAAGCTTCAGAAACTAAAACTTCCACTACAGTATATTTATATCCTTATCATATTTCAGGGTGGTATGCTGTGCTGTTGTAGCAGTACTTGTAGCAGTAGTTGCATCTAGTCCTACAAAGGGATGGAGTGGACGAAGTTTGAGTCTTCTTGATCCGTAAGTTTCTCGTCTCTTTGTTTTAGAGAAGATTATGTTATGTTTTTATTATTCTGTTATGATCTTTTGATTATTTGTTACCATAATTAGATAGATATTAGATTTGGTGCCCTTTCCTCCCTTGATATAAACGGATGAATTCAATGTTCTAGTCATCAGTGTTACTTTATGTTCCTATGCTAGTATTTCATTCTCAATCAGGTAGTCAAAGCCGCAAGGCTCCCTTAAGGCGCTAACGGCTCGCTTGTCGCCTAGGTGCAATGCGGAAAAAAAGCGCACGCCTGAGATAATTAAAGCATCATAATAAAATATATAATAGACATAGAAAATGAAAATAAAATACTATTCTACACATATAAATAATAATCTAATATCATTTCCTTTAAATCATAGTCCAAAATATATTTGGTCTTTTTTCATCCCACATTGCTTCATGTAAAGGAACAAGGGAGATGGCTATAAAGGATAGGTAGGTCAAAACCTGGAATCATAAGTTTTTGCTTGGCCTGTGACTGAACACCAGCACTGGCCTAGTTCAATGTCATCCCATTTTAGGCCGGCCTTTGGCAGGTTCGGTCCAGTTTTGGCGCCTTGATGGAACCAAGTGCTCGCCACACTTGGACCGCCTTGCGTATGTTAGAGGCGCCTAGACCTCTCCTCGTCTTAGTGGCTAGTGCCAAGGCGCACACTTGGCTCACCTTTGACTACAAGATTTCAGAAAGCAGTCAAAAAGTTTCATGAACTGAATACTTTATGATCTGTTTGCCTGTTGCTTCATATCTTTCTACTGGAAATTTGTTCAATAAACCCTCATTTTTATTTTGTTAGAACTTATGCAAGCAAGTACATACCAATCATTGCAAGTGTTAGTGAACATCAACCCCCTACATGGCCTTCTTACTTTATGGATCTTAATGTTTTAGCATTCTTGGTCCCTGCTGGAATTATTGTAAGTTGACTATGTTCATCTGAATATATGTTCTTGGTTGACTTTCTGTCTATTCTTCTCTCTTAACTTAATTCATTGGAATCTCCCAGGCATGCTTTACACCCCTATCTGATGCGAGCTCCTTTGTGATCCTTTACTTAGTAATGTCAGTATATTTTTCTGGTGTCATGGTGAGTATTTGCAACACAAAAATATTCACATATCATCCACTTTAATAGACTATATATTTACATCCTTCATTCAGACCCATTATTCTTTTATACAAATTGCATGACAGGTACGATTAATGCTTGTGCTAGCTCCTGCTGCATGCATAATGTCTGGAATTGCTCTTTCTGAAGCTTTTGATGTTTTCACAAGATCTATTAAATTCTACATTTCTAACCTATCTGAGTTTCTCCAGGTTGATGTAAGTACTTAATGTTTTTAAGGGTATCTTAAATGTATGCACCAAGTTTTTCAACTCCTGACTATTTTATATATTAAATTATATTATTTACTATTTATTACTTTATACACATATTGTATTATTTATAAAATTAAATTAATTATATGTACGGAAATTGACAAATTATTTACAGTATTAAATTACTTATATTTTTATACCTTTAATTATATATGTACTTAATTTAACAAGCTAATTTAGTTATAAATTTGTTAGTTAAGATTGTAACTAAAAAAGTTTGATTTTTATATTCAATATTATACTCGTTCAGAAAATCATAATGAGATTGTTATCATACTGTATTTTATGAATTAGTTTTCACTTTTTATATTTAATTATTTATTACTTAATAATCATTTAAATTAATATGATAAGAGCCTGGACTGTGGAATAACAAGTTATAATCCAAAATGGTTAAAATGTAACTCATAGAAATTTTGTTTCTTGATTAGA
Organism: Flaveria ramosissima; assembly: GCA_025215565.1. Classification (NCBI taxonomy): domain Eukaryota; kingdom Viridiplantae; phylum Streptophyta; class Magnoliopsida; order Asterales; family Asteraceae; genus Flaveria; species Flaveria ramosissima. Next base: position 67,044,661 of record CM046034.1, on the reverse strand, counting down.
GAAGCTTTTTAGCTAAAAAAATTTGGTGTTTTGGTGCATACATTGGAAATGGTCTAGACAATCAAACATTTTCATGCTATGGAGAATTTCTATACTAAAAATCTTACTTTTTATACTGGGCAACAAGGCAGGGGATTCTGTACCTGTTAATAATGTTTCTCCACAAAATGATGTGTTGAAAAATGAAAAAAGAGAAGACATGTTGAAAGAACGGCCTTCTAGAAAAAATAAGAAAAAAGAAAAAGAGAATATTGAAAAGCCATCTGTCAAGCCCAAAACAGAAAAAAGACCCCTGGTCTTGCCTGTCGAAGCATCATTCTTTGCTCTTTTCTTGACCGTGTTGCTGGGTGGTTTCTATGTGGTAAGCACACTTTCTTAATCTCTTATTCTTATATATTTACAATGCCATTTTGCTACTTGAAGTAAAATTGGAAACATGGATAAGCTACTGCATTTCTAATGTCATTTAATAAGCTTCTTTAATCTTAGATTGTATTCTGTAATTTGAATTCAAATTTCTATTTTTTGTTTAGATTTTATCGTTTTTGAATTTCAACTTGCTTATAATTATGTTCTTGTAGGTTCATAGTGTTTGGGCTGCTGCTGAGGCATATTCAGCCCCTTCAATTGTGCTTACTTCTCATTCCCATGATGGACTCCATGTTTTTGATGATTTTAGAGAGGCCTATGCATGGTTAAGTCATAACACTGAAGTAGATGACAAAGTACGTTGGCATAATTTGCATTCTAGTCTTTTTTTTTCTGCAACTTCTTAAGACGATACACTGGCTTCTCTTAAAGGACTTGTGTAGAGTAAGGTATGCAGGAACGGAATGTGGAGTTGAATGGATCATTCCATAGGAAATGTGATTCCTTCCATTTGAAGGATCTTCATTCCCTGGGTGTGGAGTGTTCATTTATTCTCGTTCCTTCAAGCAATGGAATGAAAGTTTACATCTAATCTATTATTTTTTTCTTCAAAAGTAATCCTCAGAATATTAAAATATTTTTTAGTTTTTCAAAATTAACTAATAAATACTTTCTTTTTGTTATAATCGTACTCATCTTAGTTGTGGTTTTCATAATCTTTTTTATGTTACAGTTTATAATTTTTGAAAATATAATGTTTGTATTTTATTCTTAATTGTGTACTGACCAGAAGTAAATATTAAATTTTAAGATAAAAGAGATGTTTATCTTTTCCAAACATATTAATGTCTAATATTAATTCACGTAAGGAAAGAGCAAGAAAGTACAATACAAGTTTCATATCAAACAACATACTTTATGTCTCTTTACATCCCCCATGCTAACCAAACATGATAACTGTTAGATTATATATATATATAGCCATGGGAGCAGGGGTTTAATTTAGAAATGGTACCCCCTTCTACATTTACACGTCCCCTCTTTGATGTAAATACACACAAGCAATCAACACAGTCAGTTATTACTTCATTTTTGTCTCTGATTACAATACCATAATGCAGTTGTTCCATTCCATTAATGTGAAGATTAATTAAATACCTTTAGGTTGCATCATGGTGGGACTACGGTTACCAAACAACTGCAATGGCTAACCGTACAGTCATTGTTGACAATAACACGTGGAACAACACACATATTGCTACTGTTGGTACTGCCATGTCATCACCCGAAAAGGCTGCCTGGGAAATTTTCAACTCCTTGGATGTGAAATACGTCCTTGTTGTATTTGGAGGTTGGTTTTCTTCTTTGGTAGAACCAAATAAATATGTCAGGATCAAAACTTGGATTCTTATATTTTACATATTTCAGGTCTTGTGGGCTACCCAAGTGACGACATAAATAAATTTTTATGGATGGTGCGTATCGGAGGAGGTGTGTTCCCGCATATCAAGGAACCTGATTATTTGGTAAGTATGCTTGTGTAGTTGTGTTAAACACTATGCGCATCAATATCATATTAGTATAATAAGGTTTCTGATGCATAACTTATATTAAAACGAACCTTGTATAGTCTATCTAGTATTCGGATCTCCAACTGTTTAGAGGTACTTGAATTTCTATATGATTTTAACATGGTATGGTGTTAGGTCATACAAGTATACAACCTCACTCTTACTAGGGTCCACTTTTTCTCACAATAATAAATGAAGCTCGTATGGCTTTTGAAACTTGAAAGTCAACTTTTGACACGAGAGTATGTTGAATCATGTCATACTCACCCTAATGATGGTGTATCTTTCTAAGTAGAATTAGTTCCTATTTATTTAGTGAAAATTCTTATTTCTTGTTACATAATTACATTTTTAAAGGCCTGTACTTTAGTTCTCAGTCAGCAAGCTTGGTTTGACAATGCTAAATTTTCACCTTGATTCATTGAATATCATGGTAACAATTTTATTTTCATTCTTTTGTATAGAGAGACGGTCAATACCGAATTGACTCTCAAGCCACTCCAACCATGCTTAACAGTCTCATGTATAAACTATCCTATTTCAGGTATGGTGTTTTCAGAACTTTCAAGGATTTATTATTTTATTTCAAGTATCCCTCAAAAACTTCAAAATTTCATATATGCCCTAAATTTCATAATATCTTATTTATCGTCTCAAAACACTAAAACTAATCTGTTACTTATAACTGAGTGTTTTACTTATTAAACCACTAGGAAAACAACGATATTAATCATCTCAGTGAAAGATGTTCTCATTGTTTATTCAGTGAAACAGACTAATATAAATAATGGATTTAGTTTATTTAATATGAAATGAGTAAATCTGATTGTGTTTAGTGTTTTAAAAGAGGTCCTATGCTATTAAAAAGTTTTAAAATTTTAGAAGGATACATATGAAATGCTCTCTTCTATTTTCTTACTTGTGTTGCTTTTCTAATCTAGGTTTGTGGAAACCGATGGTGGTAAAGGGTACGATCGAGTAAGAAGGACCGAAATTGGAAAGAAACATTTTAAGTTAACTCATTTTGAGGAGGTAAGTACCAAATCAAAACAAACCTCAAAATTCGATTTTCTTTTTTTATATATTGGTGCTTAAACTTTATTTTGCTTTTAATTCCTCTTCTCCTTGTGTGACCCATCTAGATTTATGTTCATATCATCAAAATTGGACACGATACAGGAGTTTTTGCATAAAATAGCAAAGATACTATGCTGTAATTCCTGAATCTAGCAACTAACAACCTAAATTGCCAGAAATTGCAACCAACTTTCATTTTTCTTTTTTAACTAAAAGAAGCAACATATTTCCTGTTTATCCACATAGGAGTTCATTTATGTTTTTTTTTTCGCTTTGTCATGTTCTTTTAGTTCTAAGTATATTAGTTGTAATAAGTATTTCTTATTTAAGTGAAAGTTACATTACCAAAAATAAAAATTCTAGAGAAGAAGACAATGTACCCCTAAATCGGTAGTCAGGTAAAATAATGCTATTTTGCGTAAAAGTTAACGTTGATTGCTATATCATGTAATTTTATGTGTGGTCGCTAGATTGGCACTATGGTATCATGTTATTTTGTGGTAAAATGGCAACAGCCCCACAATAAACTAGTAATTAAAGGAAGTCCTACCCACACGTATGCAGGTATTCACAACTCACCATTGGATGGTCCGGATTTATAAACTAAAACCTCAAAGAAACAGGATCAGAGGGAAGACAAAGAAGTCTAAATCGGTACAATATCCTTCGAGTTCTATGTTATTTTTATCTCATTACATGTTTTAACAGTGTTTTTACTGATCATCAATTTATCTGGTATAAAATTTCATTGCAGAAAACAAGCTCCACCACACCCAGAAGTGGAACAATGAAGAAAAACCCATGGCATTAGAACTTATTATTAGATGTGATAAGAGTTATTATTTGTAGTGTGACCAACCAAAGATTTTGTCGCGACTTATAACGGTGGAGATTTTTTTTATAAAACCACAGTAAAAAAATGAGTAGATCAGATATTTTCTACTTTCCCACCTTATTAGCATTTTTTTTTGCTAAAAATAATATATAAATATTATGTAGTAAATACAGTTGCAGTCTTGCAGGCCAAAAATCAGAATCCAGAAGAATTGGTCACTGAAGATGCTAAAATGTCATCAATGACTTAGCTGACACAGGTTATCTTTTTGTCCTTGGATTGGTTAAATGGTTTAAACTGTTAGTTTTTTGGTATCACTCTTTGTGAACATTATTTAAATGTTTATAGATAATTAGCGTGCTGAATTGATAAGAAATGTTATACTATTGTTTTTAAAATGAATCTTAATTTTTAGATAAAATATTTTTATGGCCCGTTTAGGCCCGACCCTGACTCCTGTCTGTGGCTTGACCCGATCCTAGTTTTGGCCCAACCTCCTAGCCCCAGCTCTGTATTTGGTCTGGTCTCCTGATTGCGGTCCTGTTTCCAGCTCAGTCTTGATATCCTGGCTTTAATCGCCAACGTAGTCTTCTGACACAGCCCTGTTGACTGGTCCTCTTCTCTGTCAACAGACTCATCGTCTCTAGACCTTCTTCTATCCTGTTGATACATCAAGACTTCTCTTTGCTGCACATTGGTACTGGCTGCCTACCCGCATTGTTTTCATCAGTTTACATTCCAATTCGAGCCAAGAACCGCTTGTTTGCATAGTGGAGATATGCTTAGGCTTAACTACAGATGTTGGGCCGGTTGGTTTACATATCTGGCTTCCTTAACACCTCTTTATGGTTCCCAACGTTGTTGTGGTCGTGGGTTCAAATCCCAAAGATGACAGCAAATTGCCAATGTTAAATATGGCTAATTGCATGGACAAATCACCACAAGTAATTTAGTAAAGGTGAATAATTGAAAGACAAAAGACAATTAGGAAGAAGCTATTATTCCCATCCTTTAATAAAATTTCTATCAACCCCTTTAATTACGACTTTTACTCGTGTTTATACTATTGCATTGACGTGGATTGTGATCCCCTAATGTTATGGTAGTGTTACAATTTTTTGTGCTTTTTATGTTCATGACATCTGGTTCTCGCAATTTTATGCTTGATGATGTAGAAATCTCCGATCCTCTTGTGCGTGTCCGATCCTCCCAAATTTATCTGAACCTCTTCAAACACCTTTTGATCTACTATATCTCACTGGTTAAGGAAAATGTTATTTAGATTTGTTGGTTTTCTTTGGTAATTGTGTTTTATGTCATGTGCTAGTTAGTAATGCATATTTCACTACAGATTCTTTTAGAAAGATAGAATTTTAATAATTCAAGATTTAATTCATCGACTTGTTATTATCCAACCATCACCATAGTTGGAGGATTGTGGATGTTTTATATGAATAAATTATGAATAATGAAGATATGATGGATATTGTAAAACCTTTTAAAGAATAAAAAAAACAGTTTTAACTTTGGCATTTATCAATGACTCATAACCTTTAATTTTGTTGAAAATAGCAAGCCCAGGCTCACATATTTCACTTCCCACTGGATTTTGTTGATCTCACTCACATTTTGAGTAAAATGGGAAATGTAACTTCCCTTTGACTGAAATCAAATGTAAATAGAGTGTAAACGAGTATTTTAGCCCGCGCGTTGCTGTGCTGTAGGGCCGTACAATATTTATATAATGGTACGGACTTTTAAGTCGGTATCGGTTGCATGCTTGATGATACTAGCAATCATCACTTAATACTCACATAAATCCCTATTTTTAGTTCAAATATTATATAGCGGTATTAATTTCCTTCAAAAGTCTTATTTTTCACGGTATTAACATGTTACCGTTAGTTGATATAACCTACAATACCTTAAAAATATCCTATTTCGAATACATCTACGTTTTTAACAAAACTTATACTTGGGCTTCAAAAAAGAAATAAAATTAAATACAACCACATATTACTTTGTTAAAAAGTTAACAAACAAAATTTACTTAAAAATCAAATTAGTAAAAAAGTTAATCGGTTAAATAGTATATTATATATAATGTAGGAGGTCAAGTTGAGACGTTTAAGGGTTTACATTGTAAATTAGACGAGGTCTATTGTAAATATGAGGTGGTGAGCACTGACCTAAGAATCTATATATTATATGATAATTGTACGAGTGAAGTTGATCTTTTTTAATAAAAGTAAAATTTAGAACTATCATTAGTCGAATAACACATATAGCTTATATTATACACTCGTCAATTGATATAGTTTATATTATTATAATTTAATTGGTTTTTTTAAGAAAAATTATTGATTTAAATCTAATTTAAACTTTACTTTCATGTCGACTAATGAATTCACTGCATCAAGATATGATATATTTTTCTTTTTGGTAATATATACAGTATAAATGTTACACTAAAAGGCAACACCTTTCACTTTCATAAATATAATACCCTTTTGATACTATACAATCTAATTGTTCCACTAAAAGGAAACATACTTTCATAAAATATATAATATCCTCTTTTATATACAGTATATTTGTCACTCTCATATCCTTTACCAATTTATATAACACAATTATACACACACATACAAACAGTCACAAGACACGCGAATTAAAAATACTTCAATACAATGAACACAATGCTATGGTATATAATGATACTCGTAAAAATTATATCACATACAATAATACAATTAATCTCATTAAAATAATTACTCGTGCATTCAAGCGTGGGTCTTATGCAAGATCTTTCGAGCTTTCATTATGATTCTACATGTCGTATTTTCGTCTATTGTGTTTATTATTTTCAAACAAAATATTGGTAGCATTTCAACATCACATAATAGTCATAGGATACAGCTGGATTATTAAAATTGAATGAAACAAACATGTCATCATTCATTTATGAATATTATATTGGAATAATAATGTATACGTTTTGTGAATATATTTTTAAATGTTAATTTAGAGAATAATGTATGGTCGGCTATTGTGTATAATCTGTTACAATGATTATATTTACTGTTTCATACATCATACTGTTGACATTTTATTTTTTTGCATGGATAGTATTTTGGGAAACGAAATCCGATGGCAAATCATTGAGTGATGTTTTTGTCTTCTTGGCGTATCTTATATCATTAATAATGTATTTGTTTTTATATCTAATTTAGTAAATAATAATCAGTTGTTTATAAATGATATCTTTTGCTAGTTGTAATATATTAGTTATTTTGAAGATAGTTCTTATATGTGAAGCCCAAGAGTCCTCAATTGAACTAGAAGATAAATGAACATGAAGAAAAAAAAAATGGAACTAGGGAGTAATAATGATCGACATTTAATTAAACCTCTTTAATATGATCAATTCCAACAATATGATTTTAAAAAATGCAAGTTAAGCTTTTGTAAAGTAATGTCAAGTTAAAACTCTCAGTCACAATGATATACGGATCCAGGGGTGAACCTAGGTTGAAAGATGGGAGAGTAGCTGTCTCTTGTAATTCTTTTTAGTGTTATATATAAGTGAAAACTCCGAGTGCCATCTCAAATTATGCAATCGTCTCATATCTGTCACCCATAATAATTTCTCTTTTTTTGGGTTCAATCCGTCATTGTATGCATCTATAGAGATATAATAACCCTAAAACTTATATGTTTAATAGTTCACTTTGACACTTTATCGTTATAGCTATAACTTATATCACAAAATAGTAACCAAGTTTCAAAAGTGTTCCATTTTAGTTACTTATGCATATTTTTCTTAAATTGGACTACTAAACTATTAAATCGAATCATCATCGAATTTTTTTATGTCAAGAAAGTAATGGAGGAGAATATGTGAGAGTCGGAATTTTTAATATATGAAATTATATTAAAAAACATGTTAAATTATATTAAAAAATAAGAAAAATACCTAAAATTCTCGTCACCGTTTCACATCAGCATCAACATCAACAAGAAGAGAAAAATATTTTCTAACTAAAAGAAAAAGAAAAACATGCTAAAAAATATGTTAAGACTTATTATTTAGGATCAATTGCATATATACCCTTGTAAACATCTCTTAAATGCATATATACCTAAGCAAAAACTTTAATTGCATATATACCTAATTTATTGTTATGACAATATTACCCCTCCAAAAAAATTAATAAGAACTTACACATGGATATATATGTCATTAAAGAGTTTTAGAAGATGAAATATGTTTTTAATCTATTTGTCATTTATAAGGTTGGTAAGGGAAAATTTGCCAATTATGAAGTTTTAGTAAAAATAAGGGCAAATTAGTCATTATATAAACCATTTTTAATGAAAATGAGTAAATTTGCCCATTATGAGGTTTTGTAAGGGGATATATACATTTTTAATTTTTGCTTTGGTATATATACAATTAAAGAGTTGTAGAGGGGGAAATATGCTCTTAACCCTATTATTTAAATAAAATATAAAACTTAATTAGATCATTTTTAAAACTTGAATTAACTAACTGAAACACATCTAAAAATTGTTTACTATTTAATAAAAGTTACCCCAAAACTTAAAGACCCCTTATCACCAAAATATGCTCTTCACCTTAGTGATCATAGTTATAAGTTTCTGGCTTATGTCTACTACAACTTCAAAGATATATATTGATTTAAAAACCAAGTAAATTCTATCTTTTCTCTCATAAATCAGTAGCTAAGAGAATCATCATCACAATACATCGCTAACCAATAAGATCAGACACAATCGAGGTGATCTTGAAAAGTAATAAAGACATAATTAAACCATAATCGAATTCCAAAACTACCACCGTCGACAAAGTCAACACTCCGCCGGAGACCAACCTCCGGCCACCGTCAGTTGTAATGAAAAAAGACGAAGAATCTCGTCTGCACGTGCAGGCTGTCCTTTGAAAATGTGTAAGATGAATGTGTGGTGGATATTTGGCGGCAAAGGTTCGCCGGAAAACGCCAAGCGGTGGCGGACCCATCACTGTTCCCCACCGACAACCACCACCTGCCACCACCACTTTACTTATCTAAATCTTTGACCTTTTTGGGTCAAAATTGTTCTAATGTATTCATATCATATCGTTGTCACCACTCACCACTCACCACCACCACCTTAAAAAGTGATTCTGTGGAAACTAGCGTAAACATAATCATCATCAAATCTGAAATCCCCACTGTTCGATCAAACTAATAATTGATAAAAAAATAAGTCGGTTTGAACTTTGAACATATATTTTTTAACTGTTGGTGATACGTAACAGTAAGGTTATTGTCATGTGATGTAGAGGTTACGGGATAGAGTTGTAGAAACAGTCTCTTACAGAAGATAGAGTAAAGATATTGCATGGCTTAGGCCTATAGTGATTGTTATTTGAGAGTATTTTTATGGTGCGTGAGAGGGTGAGCTGGCGCGTGGCTCGCGTGTGAACACCATTTGGGTGTGTCGTGAGTTGTGCGTGAAAGGGTGTAGCGTGACTGCGTGAGTGGTTTAATGTACATGAGAGATGAGAGATGGTGAGTGAACGTTATTTGAGAAATATTGATAGTAACGAGTATTAGCTTCCTACGTTACACGACGGGGTTAGTTTTTTGTTTACGTGCTTATAATCGTAAGTCATAGTTGTATATTTATAAATATTGTAGGTGTTAAAAATTAAAATATGTAAACAGTGATAATCATCTAATGTAATTGGTGATGTGACAATTGACGTAAAACTTAAGACCAATTAAAAGAAAAAGAAAAAAGAAAAAATAAAAACCTAAAGAAAACTAAAAAAAGATCATTAAGAATCAAAGGGTGGGGCATCTCAAGTGGAACCGAAGCCATTTGTTCAAGAGGACATGTAATCAAGTGGTTCTTTTTAAGCCAATAACTTTTTAATAATTTTGAAGTTAAATGTATTTATCAAGATTTCAGAAAAGTAAAATGAATAAAACTAGCAATCCGTGAAGTGACAAACCTTGGTTGATCCATTGTTGAGTCATCCAATGGTGAATTTCTATTTTTTATCATGAAGATGAATGTATAGTTATGTAATTGAGTTATAAAAAAGTAAATGACGAGTGAGTGAGGTTATAATACTTCTTGAGTGAGTGAGCGAGAAAAATACTGATGTAACGCTAAAATAACACTAAATAATAGTGAAATTTCACTTGCCATAACACATTGTCTAACACTTTGGAGTTTCTAACGGCCACTTCTTTTTAATTGCAAATATGGTCCAATAATTATAGTTATGTTATTTTACCCCCACAACTGTTTTACATTTACATTATTGGTGCTACATGGACACTTTTTTAATAAGTTTGTACCTAACCATAAATATATATACACGTTTTTCTTTCTATCAAAGCTTAACAAGTGGCAAACATACTAATCAAGCTTTTGACAATAATTAATCTCATCAAATCACACTGTTAAAAGTACATAAACACGTAATCTTTCACGTCAAACGTGTCTTAATTAAGTACAGACTTTTAATAATCAGACGTCTTAATCATATAAATATCAAACATTTAACGGATACAAATGTTTCCTCGTTGCCTAGTCCTGTCAATCGTTTCAATTCATTTTCAATTTCCCGTTTATTAACCGTTAATGATATATTCTAATGTCTAATAATTGGAATAATAATAATCAAACAGATTATATGTTTAATACGTTTCAACATATATGATCATATATATATATAATCTTTTCTCATTCTATCAAAAAAAGAAAAAAAGAAACACTAAAACAGTCGGCAAAGAGAGTGGTAGAAGTGTCCATCTCGTGTGGAAATAGACATTGCGTATCACATCACATTTTTATTTTTATTTTATGTCAATCATTTAAGGGGAAAATTCAAAAAAGGTATTTTTGTATATAATAATGTAGTTTGACTTTAAGGCAATGGTCAATTACTTTTTATTATCACAAAAGCTGTTGATCATTCGTTCAACCTTTTGCGTGCACATGATCATACCAAAAGTGTATCAAAATATAGTAATCATTATAAACAATATATACCTTTTTTTTTTAACAAAATTTCCAAAATAAATAAGCTAAAATTTTTCTTTGTCCGTAAAGAAAGAAAGAAGAAGATAATTGGGAAAGAAGATGTCGGGATAAGTGATGGTGATGGTTGTGAAAGTGAGTGGTAATGGAATGAAGAAAAAAGATGGTACTTTTTTTCTTCTAAAAAAGGTTTTTCATCATTTTAAATGCTAATACTTAAATAGATACACAACTTTGTTAATCATATCAAGTTGATAGTTAATAGATTCAGGTTGGAGTTTAAATTGAAAAACTTAAAAAATTCATATATTTATAAACTAGGTTATAACCCCGTGTATTACACGGGTTAAATAAAAAAATATTAAAAATTAATAAAAAGCTAGAAAATATAAAATACTATTTTGATATAAGATATGACTAAAATTATGTGTAAGTACTTTAGTTAATAAAATATTTTTACTATTTTTTTGAATCTTTCATTTTAAAAAAAGTGTTTTTTTTAACTCTCGTTTTAGAAATATGTTAAGAGACATGTCGTTCTAAGAATATTATTTTTGTAAAATGTCATTTTTAATGATAATCTCATTATTTAAAAACTATGCGTTTATTTTTGTTTTATAAATAATTTTTTGTATTTAATAAAAATTTTCTTTGACAAAATATCATATTTAAAAATATTTCATTGTTTAAAAACTCTAGGTTTCAGTTATTTTTTTAGGAAAACATTTTCATATATAACCTTAATTTTTTAAAAATATTGGTTTTAGAATATTTTATATGTGTAGAAAGATACGTTGTTTAAAAAAGTCATAGTTTCTAAAAAAATCCTTTGTTTTCAAATAAGTGTATTTTTTAATCAAAATGTTTGATGTTTAATTAAAAAAAATGTTTTATAAAAAATATTGATTTAAAAAAAAATAAAATGTACAAAATAAGAGAGAGAGAGAGAGAGAGAGAGAGAGAGAGTAAGGAGATAGATAAATAGAGAGAGAAAAGGGGGGAGAGAGAGAATTTAGCAATTAGTTATTTTAATTTTTTAAAATTTGATAATTGATTTGAGCGGGAAATTAATGTAATGGTGACACGTGTCCACTCAATGTAATCATTTATTAGTATAGATATATTCAAGTCAAAGATGTTAACCTTAATTTGATCACGCTTAAAACCATGTAACCCATGTCTGATATATGTAACTTGTTTAATTACCAAAACATATAAAACGAGGTGGCATGTTAAAACAAATTGTTGGGTTGTACATTGTTTATAGTAAATTTATAATATATATGTAAACCACGTTGTAAAGTTCGTTGAACTTATAAGAGGTATATATATTTACATTTTAATCTTACATGAGTTGGCGAGTCAAACTTGTTTAATTATAACAATCCAATCTAAATATTACATATTTATTAAGCGAATTAGACTTATTATCTCTCTTGGACTATATAAAAAACTTACTACTTTGTGATAGGGTTCGTGTCATAAATGTAAGCAATTACCATCTTATATAGACGTCCCATTAGTTATTATCCTTGTTAATAAAGGTATAGGATGTATTTTGTCTTGAAAGTTTGCTTTAGATTTTCAAAAAGTAAGAATAATATAATAACTCAAAAGATTTGCTTTTGCATTATATTAGTTGATATTATACATGCACATATATGGAGGCAAATAATGAAAGAAAATGGTGTGTTAGTTTGTTACCCTACTAATTAATAAACAAATGTCATGCATGGTGTCATATATTATGGCATTATTTGTAAAGGGGAAAGGGGTCTACTTTTTAATATCAAAGTCGGTGTTCTTTTTTATTTCTGTTATTTATTTTAAACATTTCTTATGAAATTTAAGAACGATGCATTGTATAAAGAAGTTTGTGTCATGCATGCTGTTCCATATATTATTTATTATAAAGTATTTTTTATTATCAACTTATCATAACAAACGAAATATATTTTTCGAAAATATATATAAGCTTTAATTTCATAACGTACTAAATATTCCCTAATAATATACGAGATCTTAATATACGTGTTTCCAAGGTAATTAACACTAACTAGTATTAAGCTTTTCATGTTACAGTATGAGGCGTAAAATCATATCAAACAACACCAATGACACACCATTGTCAGTGACTACTAACACCGAAAAAACTCGTATAAGAAAAAACATAAAAAAATAAAAAAATTAAACGAAAAGTAGACATAAAAATATTAAACCACACAAACTAAACGTAAAAAATATAAAGCAATAAATAATTTGATATAGGACCAACGCGTTGCTTCGAGGTCGTTAAACGGAGAAAAAAAGCGTAAAATGTTAAACCACACATGCATGTTGTGGCGTGTTAACTTGTAAAATCTAGATCGAAACTAAAGCAAAAATTTTGTAAAATATAAAAAGTATAGGACCAAAGTTTAAAGTAAAAATATTGGGGTTAAATTGTGAAAGATACAAAAGTGGGTTAAAATAGAAAAGCTAAAAATTAAAAAAAAAAAAAGACAAAAGGTAGGTAAAACCCACTAAACACATGATACAACTCATGACACATAACATAACCAAGTTAGTAATTATTATATAAATATAATGAGATATTTTATGCAATTTTACCTCAAAAACTTAGTTTTTTAAAGATATTATTAATTTCATTAGTTTCTAATAAAGAAACCAAACACATTTTATAACCGGAGTAGTTGGTTTCACAACATAAGAACAATTGCTAATTATTATTACATAATATTAATTTAACAAGTGAAATGAATAGTGGGTTTGTCATAGTTTTATATATTTGCCACCAAGCTTTTATATTTTTCAATTTTACCCTTTCTTAGGTTTCTAATGAAAAAGTCTCAAGAGAAATAGGCCTGTGAGGATTCCGCCAGGTGTAAGCGGTTGCTTTTTGGTTTTGCATGTTGTGTTAGTTGTAATAGTTAGCATCAACGATCAACGGGCAATGACGATTAATATATATATATATATATATATATATATATATATATATATATATATATATATATATATATATATATATATATGTCATGTTTAGTGGTGTGGCAAACGATTGAATTGTTTTCGCGGGTTATACAAGTGTTTGCAGCCACGACGACTCTTCGTTTCTAAGCCCTATAATATGGAAATATATCGTTACGAAACCCCGTCGCGAAGCGCGGGTAGACACTACCTAGTTGGTTATTAAAAAATATATATAGAGAGAGATATATGATCGATGATGACTAATATTAAATTGAATTGGTAATATATATATACATATATATATATATATATATATATATATATATATATATATATATATATATATATATATATGTATGTATGTATGTATGTATGTATGTATGTATGTATGTATGTATGTATGTATGTATGTATGTATGTATGTATGTATGTATGTATGTATGTATGTATGTATGTATGTATGTATGTATGAATGTATGTATGTATGTATGTAATATCAATTAAGAATAATTAGAAATAATTTATGTTGGCATGCGGGCAGAGGATTCAATGAAGGTGTATTTGCAATATCGGCGAAGTGATCGAAGTGAAATGAAGAATTGAAGAAGCAGGTAACGTG
>CM046034.1:66122658-66425158 GCA_025215565.1 Flaveria ramosissima | reverse complement strand
TATTGGAGATCTTGATGCTGTCATTCTTAAAGAGTCCTTAGCAATTAATGTGTTTCTGGAGGTGGTTCCCAGCCAGGCTCAGGTTTGAAATCACTTATTTGTTATTCTTTACTTGAGTCACTCATCTACTTGTTAGATTACTTGACAATTTATTAAAATTTGTTTGGTTAGTATCTAAGTGATGGGACACAGTCAGGGATGCTGCTTTTTTAGTCTTGACAGCAATTATAAAGGCATACAATCGTATTAATTTTTGTCTACCAGTCTAAATTTCTTTTATTTTTTGCTGCACTGAATATCATTTTTTAGTTTCTTTTTCTAGTCAGTTGGTATGAGGTCTTTAGAGAAGTCATTGGAGAAACTTGATGTTGTCATTCTTAGAGAGCTCTTAGCAATTTGTGTTTCTGAAGGTGGTTCCCACTGAGCAGAGCATTGGTGATCATTCATGATCAGGTTATGTAGTCTTTCTCTTCTATCTATTTTATTACTTACTAATATGAATGGATTTTATTTAATTATTTTTTATTTTTTGCATTTTGTGTGTTTTATTTTAATTTTGTTAGGTAGGATTAGATTAGGATAAATGCATGCATGGTAGACTTTTGGTTCTTGATCTATGTCTTTTGTTGGTAATATTTTGATGGTTATGCATTATTGAAGTTAATGGTAATGAAGTCTCTTGAATTAGAGTTGAAACTATATGGGAAATGATAGGAAGTTAACATGTTAATACTTATACATGGATTGGAATATTGGATCTTTGGGAGAAAAATGCAAATGATATTTGGGGAGAAAAATGAAAATGATCTTTGTGAAGTAATAGTAAAAGATAACATTAGGCAACATGTACATGCAGGCTTCTACCGGAGGTTTTGCTAATCAATAACAAGCATGCTTAGTGGGAAGAAACTTAAAACCTATACTGACTGCTATAAGTTTCACCAACATCCTGTTATTTTCTATTATGTGTGTGGAATGTTTGAAACATGTTATGTCTCTTCCTGTATTGATATTAATTTTATGTTGTCATTTAAGCCTGTTGCTGAAGAGGTTGGTCCTGTGAAGATGGCTAGTAATGTAAGGTCCTGCAAAGATAATTGTTGGAAACTATTTAAGTATATTAATCCCAACTCTTGTGTTGATATTATTCTCTCATAACTTATTTAAACCTGCTGCTAGTAATGTAGGTCCTGCAGAGACAATTGTTGGCAAGAAAGCAGATGAACCAAGAAAACCAAAAAGGTTGAACCTAAAGATGTTGAGGTGAGTTCCTTGCACCAAACACACGCCCATACATGCATATATCAAAACCTTTATTCTATATTAGTTTTCTATCATCACTAATTCACTATTCTTTTTTTATTTAAAAAATTATTGGACTTTGGCTGCTGTGAGAACGTCGACACCAACTGACCTGGTGGCCAAACACGATGGGGTGACTCGACGACCAATAAACATCTGATACTCATTCTCATGTGCCCAATGATGTTGCAATGTCTAACACTCCCTCTCAACATCCACCCTGCTCATTCCTAAGCTAATCAGCTTATTCATCCTACGGAACTGGTAATAATTTGTATTTACGACTTGATTGTTTCGTGGTAAACATATTATGCACATGAGGGAACTTATCTTATCTTTTACGCTTTGTAGTGTTAAAATTATAGCAACTCCTTTTTGGTCTTTGGTATGCTGAGGCCTTTGGAAAAGTGATGGAGAAAGCTGATGATGTTTGGTGGAAAAAAGCTCTGAGAAAAGACTGGTTTTACTAGAGGTCGTCACCAACCGTGCTAGGCTCAGGTTTTAAAATGCTTATTTTTTTGTTCTTTACTTAACGGTCACTCATATATATTCATGAGAGCTACCCTTATCATTTGTGCAGTTCAAGTGTCAGGCACAACTATATCGCCCAGGTCCGTGCGTTTTATCATTTCTCCAATTAATATGTGTTGCTAAATCTATTTAATATGTCGATCCGGATGGTCAATGCTTCTTAACTCTATTGTACAAAAATTGTGATCTAACTTGAGTATATAATTCTTAGTCGTATCTAGCTTTTCTTTCTTCAATACAAATCTGATACTGCTGAACAAATTGGAGAAGTTTCACAATCTGTATCCAGACCAGGTGTTTTAGCAGGTAGTTAGATCTTTTGTTTATTTTCTCCATAATATTTTTGTTCTCTTTGTACTTCTGTTTTCCCCACTTATGCCATGCTGATATGAAAAAACACATGATTCATTTTGAATTGGTTTGTTACATTAAGGTCTGTTTAACCTGTGGTTCTAGGGATATTTGTACTCCCCCTGAACCTCAAATGGAAGGACATACCGTGACGCATATGGAGGTAAATTTTGTTTACTTTGTCATGTCTTCTTTTTTAAGTTACTTTTTTTTCATTTGATATAAAAAAGGTAAAGTGACTTGACCCAATTGCCTTTACACATTTTTCTTACGCCCAATTGAAGTCGAGTTTTTATCTTTGTCAATAAAATGTTAGTTTCGTCAAAAGTTTTCTTCTCCTCAAGCTGCATTTTTTATGACTGTGTCCAAAGAATTTTATTGTTTCACTAATATACCACCTTTTTCGCATATAAAATGATTTTGCAGGTTTAATGATCTAAAATGACCATCCTGGGTAAGTTAAACCAAAAGCTTAAAAGATAGCTTATCTATAATGTCTAATGGGTCAAACGGGTAAGCTATATGGCCAAATGGATGTGAAGTGAACAAAAGTGTTTTTTCATAAAACCTCCTCCTATTATTCAAAAAGTTGGATTTGTATTGAACATAACATATTTTTCCATCATATATGTGTAAATGTCCCTTGGCTTGGGGCCATATAAACACGAATCAAGTAGTTCATGAGTCAATAGACATTGACTATAGTGTGTGTGTGTGTGTTTCAGTAAGGGACACAGTGAGGGATGCTGCATTTTTAGTCTTGACAGCAATTATAAAGGCATACCATCCTATTATTTTTGTCTAGCAGTCTAAATTTCTATTTGTAGCTGCACTGAATATCGTTTTCCTGTTTCCCTTTCTAGTCAGTTGGTATGACGCCTTTAGGGAAGTCATCGGAGAAATTTGATGCTGTCATTCTTAAAGAGCTCTCAACAATTTATGTATTCTGGAGGTGGTGTCCCAGCTAGTCTCAGGTTTGAAAACACTTATTTGTTATTCTTTACTCGAGTCACTCATCTACTTGCAGATTACTCAACAATTTATTAAAATTTGTTTGGTTAGTGTCTAAGTGATAGGAAACAGTCAGGGATGCTGCATTTTTTGTCTTGAGGGCAATTATAAAGGCATACCATCCTATTATATTTGTCTCAGTCTCAAGTTGTTTTATTTTTTTGCTACACTGCATATCACTTTCCTGTTTCTCTTTCAAGTCAGTTGGTACGAGGCCTTTAGAGAAGTCATTGGAGAAACTTGATGTTGTCATTCTTAGAGAGCTCTCAACAATTTATGTGTTTCTAGAGGTGGTTCCCATTGAGCAGAGCATCGGTGATCATTCCTGATCAGGTTATGTAGTCTTTCTCTTCTATCTATTTTATTACTTATTAGTATGAATGCCTTTTTTTGCATTTGGTGTGTTTTATTTTAATTTTGTTAGGTAGGATTAGCTTAGGTTAAATGCATGCATGTTAGACTTTTGGTTCCTGATCTATGTCTTTTGTTGGCAATAATTTTGATGGCTATGCATGATTGAAGTTAATGGTATTGATGTCCCTTGAATTAGAGTTGAAACTATATGGGAAACGATAGGAAGTTAACATTTAATACTCATACATGGATTGGAATATTGGATCTTTGGGGAGAAAAATGCAAATGATTTTTGATGTGTTGGTAGGCTCAACCCAAAGAAAGAACCCTAATATCATTCGTGTAAAATTTAACTAATATATGGATATGTGTTTAGCTTTCCATCTAATATACATGGTTTAAGAAATTGAGTCCTGAAAAAATAGGTTGCGAGTCAACATTCCTTTCACACACACCATGCTTCTTCTTGTTTTGGCACTCAAATTAAAAATAAAAGTAGTGAAAAAAATCCTTATGCTGGTATTAATCATAAATAGATATAAAGAAAAAAACACTGCGGTTTTGGTAAATCCTCAAAAAACCTTGAGGCTGGGTAGGGTTTACCGTGTATGCTAAGTGTGGGATTACCGTGTATGCTAAATGTGGGAACAATTAAACCATTATGGTAAATATAAATCAAAATCAAGAGCACAAGCCATTAGTTGGGACTGAAAGGGGTATGGGTTTAAAAAGGACAATATACCAACAATCAAGGTTAGAGCATTAGTACTTTTCCATAGTGAAATGGGGTGTGAAAAAGGTTAACACGTTAATTATGATCCCATTACATTTCTTTTTCGGGATGGAAAAAATATTAAGTTGGGGAATGTGATCGTGTGGGATTTAATGCATGTTTTAGGCATAATTATTGTATCATGCGCAGTGGTTTATCTGTTTTATCATTATTTCAATTAGTATGTGTTGTTACTTGTTAATACTATTTGGCATCATTTTGAAAGTAACATGTTTGTGAAGTTATTTATTCTAATGTGTTGAGAGTAGTGTGAAGTAATAGTAAAATATAACTTTAGGGGACATATACATGCAGGCTTCTACTGGAGGTTTTGCTAATCAACAACAATCATGCTTAGAGGGAAGAAACCTAAAACCTATACCGGCTGCTGCAAGTTTCACCAATATCCCGTGTCATTTTTTATGTGTGTGGAATGTTTGAAATATTATGTCTCTTCCTGCATCGATATTAATTTTCTGTTGTCATTTAAGCCTGTTGCTAAAGAGGTTGGTCTTGTGAAGACGGGTATTGGCTAGAAAGCAGATGGAGCAAGTCAAACCCAAATAGTTGAACCTGAAGATGTTGAGGTGAGTTTCTTGGGCCAAATACGCACACACACGCACACATACATACTACATATATAGATATTGTTAATGCTTAGGAAGGTTGGACTAACATTATGCCTTTTTTAATCAAATACCTTTATCTTGCTTGTTGTTTGCAACCGGCTGAGAAGACCCTAGAGGACACTGAAAACATATTAGGCTCTCTCGTTTCAGTAGATACCATCATCCCGTTGAAGAGTGCCGCATGGAAAGAGCGACTTGAAGGTTTCTCATTTCCAAAATATTGATAAATTGATATCTTATTAATAATCAATATATAAATTTATATCTTATTAATAATCCATAGTCGCTTAGGGAATAGACTTCCTTCCAATTACTAATAGTGAATTGATTTAATTCTGGAAGCAACCTCTCTTTTCCCAAGCTGAGGTTTGCCTAAATTTCACCGTGCCCAGACCATATCCAATAGGTTTGCCATGGGTGGGATTCACAGGGTATGGTTGTTGCTGTTGAAGTTGATTTAATTTGTTTTTCATATGTACCAATGATTGTGACACTCACCAATGTGTTTTTCATAATCAGGGCTTTCTTTTCCTGCAGTAATTACCCCTGTCAAAGAACAAGTTGAAACACTCCCAGAACTCGATGCGTAAGCTGAGATTTTAATTGATCTACTCTGTGCTGTTCTAGTTAAAGTATCAATTTGCCAGTTGCATAAGAACATAGCTCTTATGAAAAGTTATAGTCTTCTGAATTTGTTTTACATCTTAAGTTTATATTTTTGCATGATGATGTTGGGATCACTCTCTTTGTTTCAGCCACAAAACAACATAGAAACAAGAACTGAAGAATGTGAAATATATTAAGTTTAAAGAGTAGAACTGAAAGTTTAAAGAGTTGTTTTGCTGCTTCAAGACTCTGCTTTCATTCCATCAACTTGATTGTTTAGATAGCCAGTTATTACACGTAAGCTCAAGAGAAAAAGTAAACAAACTACCACCTACTAGGAAGACCTGGACTCGAACATACTTTAAATGAATATATGCTTTTTATGACCTAAATTAATATGATGACACAGCAGACCCAACTTGACTTGTAACCCAGTAACCCGTCAAGATTACCCTGCAGATGACAAGTATTTGTGAAAGAGTGGCTGATATAAAGACCCATGCACAAGCCATTAGATGTCTAACCACTTTCTCTAAGGTGGTGGGCCCAGGTTTTGTTTTTGAAGGAGTATGTGTAGTCAAGCATCCAAACTATAGTTCTTTCACTTCTTTGGGCTCTATAATCTTCTTAGGAGCATGAACACATGGTTCTTATTTTTAATTTGGCATTGACGTTGCATGCCATATTATTTTCCTTCAATCTTGTAAATATTGAAGATCCTGAAAGAGTACAGACACCCTAAAGGTTTTGGCGAGGGCCTGCTGCGGATGGTTGCAATTGAAGACTTTAAGGTTGCACTTGCACATCTGGAATTGAAGGATGTAATTGTATATGCAAAGATACTGGTTTACAATCAAATGGTGCTGCTACCAGAAGTTCTACCATTATACATATTGGCACTTTACACAAATTTGTTGGTTTTGATATCAACGGTTCTTGCCAGATGTCAAGCCAGCTATTTTGAGTGCAATAGAAGCAAAGTGTGGAAAAAATAAATCCTTTCGAGGTATGGTTGTGTTTTTGCTTCTAGATTGTTTCTGCAGTTTCGATGTTCAAACTTCATGTGTTTTCTCTGGCAGGGTGCAGCTGCTGCACCAAAGAAGGTGATGTGATGTTTATGTATATTTTATTCAATAACGAGACATGAAGTTGCATGCCATATTAAGGCAGTTGATAAAATCATGGAAGAAGATAATAAGCGTATTCATCCTACTGGAATAGGTAATAATAATTTGTATTTATGCATTTACTTGTGTTGTAGTTAACATATGCATCGAAGGAACCTAACTTATGTTTTACACTTTGTCATTTTTCTAGTGGAATAGTTCGGGGCTCTTAGAGGTTGGTTATATGACAGCAACAAAAATTTAATCATGCCTATTCTTACCTCTATAAGTGGTCTTGCATCTGCTATGGGACCTGCAATAGATATGTCCAACAAGGTCCAGTAGATACACCTATCTCCCATCAATTTATGAGTCAATGGATTTTAACAATTATCCCTAATCATGTTTAATCTAATTATATACACTTTTGTTAATTGTTACTGTTGAGTGTTGACTGATTCTTGGTTTTCTGTTATGTACCATATACTACTGCTTCTTTTGACTGATGCTAAACATGGCACGGATGGACGCAGAGACCTATTTGATTGGTTGTCCAGTCAATTTACAGGATTAGTAGAGTTCCCTGATGCTAATCAATTGCTGTGACCAGTTGCTTTTTGCTATGATGGTTTTTAACATTTATAGATATATCATATAATATTTAGTTTTCAATATGCATTTGAAAGTTGGCTGGTTAGGTAATTTCTGGACAAGTCAGCAGATGTTAATAAAGCAGCAAAAGTATGCTTTGGAGATATTAAGAGTATGTGGATTGACCAGAATGAGTGTGTGAAACTGCTTATTCTAAATATCTATTTATTGTGCTTTTAATCATTCTGAACTGATTTCTCAATCACTGTAGGCCATGAAGAATGAAAGAGATGTCCCTGTACATGTGTTAGCAATTATTCTTGAAGAATTGAAGTCACATGCTGCATTTCCGGATGTGTATGACAACACTAGAACTATTCCCACCGGACAAAGAATGGTCATACATCTAGCAAAAAATTTGTATCTTCGATACGGTGTAGCTGCTAAACTTTGTTTATTTTGATTAAAAAAAAGATATTGAATGGTTTTGATTTAGTCTTTTGTGGTTGTTTGCTTTTTTGGCAGGAGGTTGCTACTTGACTTTTCTGTGAGCATGGTGAAGCGAAGGACCAACTAGATTCTTAGGTATAGGTAAATTCTTCAATCGTGAAATGCTTGTCCTTTTTTGTTCTCCAATTTGTTTTTTTTTTGTTTTGCAGAATGGAACTCCTACATGAATTTTATGTGAGCTCGGGGAAGCGAAAGATAATTATCTTAAGGTAAAATTTTAATTCTAAAATTGTTCTGTTTTAAACTCTTATGGCTGCCGATAACTATTTGCTTTCTCACAAGGTGCTTCTACTTAACTTTTATGCGAATGAGGGGAAGTGAATGCCTAACCGGGATGTTATTTTTGAGGTAATATCTTCAATACCAAAATGGTTAGGGAAGCTAAAGCCTAGCTAGATTTTTATTTTTTCTTTTGGAATTGCGAACTCACACACTCTCTAAACCTACTCCTTAATTTACCCACTTGTCCGCTATGGGCAAAGGCCCTTTGATGCCTAGCCAGATTCTTATTTATATGTATATTCTTCAACCCTGAAATGCTTATGTCTTTCTTTTTTGTTTGCCAAAAATTATTTGCTTTCAAGGATGGAGCTGCTCCTTGACTTTTATGTAACCCTGGGGACGCTAAAAGATTGTTATCTTTGAGGTGACTTTTTTTTAATTCTAAATTGGTTGTCTTAATCTAGTTATAAAGACCGCCAATAACTATTTTGTTTCTCGTAATGTGCTTCTACTTACTTTTAACTTTTAAGCAAAGGAGGGGACACAGAAGCCTAACCATATTTTTATTTTTCGAGGTAATATTTTCAATACTAAAATGATTGTCTAAGTAGATTCTTCAATCATATAATTGTCTTTCTTTTTTGTTTTCGAAAATTTATTTGCTTTATGGGATGGAGTTCCTGCTTGACTTTTATGTGAGCTCGAGATTGCGTAAAGGCTTATTATTTTTGAGCTAAAATTTTAAATTCTAAAAATCTTACGTTTTTTTTATACTCCAAAATGCGCATATAACAATTTGCTTTCTTGCAAGGTGCTTCTATTTGACATTTATGCGACAAGAGGGAGCGATTACCTAACCATATTCTTATTTCGAGGTATCATCTTTAATACTAAAATCGTTATGTGTTAGTGTTTTGTTTGCTAATAATTGTTTTCTTTATACCTTGGAGGTGTTACTTGACATTTATGTGATATCGGGGAAGCTAAAGCCCGGTGAGCTTTTATGTATATGTAGGTAAATTCTTTAATCCTTTTATGTCTTTCTTTTTTATTTGTCAAAAAGTAACTGCTTTCTAGGATTGAGCTGCTACTTGACTTTTATGTGTGCTCATAGACGTGAAAAGATTACTATTCTGAAGTAAAATTTTTAATCCTAAAATGGCTATGTCATTGTAAGTCTTAGGGCTGCCAATAACTATTTGCTTTCTATCAAGATGCTTCTACTTGATTTGAGGTAAAAAAATTTAATATTAAAAATCTTTTTTTTTTTCCAATTCCTCAGGCTGCGAATAACTATTTGCTAGACCTGTATGCAAACGAAGGAGAGTGAATGTCTAAACATATTACTATTTCGAGCTAACATTTTCAATACTAAATAGTTATGTTCTAATGCTTTGTTTGCTAATAATTGTTTTCTTTATTTTAATTGCCAACTTTTTAATTGCTAATTATTTGTTTTTATGGGAATGGAGCTGCTACCGGACTTTTATGTGAGCTCAAGGACACGAAAAGATTATTATCTTTAATGTAAATTTCTTGATTCTAAAAATCTTTTTAGCTTTCTCGAAAGGTGCTTCTACTTGGCGAATGAGGTGTAGCAAATGCCTGGTTATATTATTATTTTGAGGTAACATCTTTAATTCCAAAATACTTATAATTTAATGTTTTGCTTGCTAATAACTGTTTTCTTTATAGCTTTGAGGTGCTACATTAACTTTTATGTGATCTTGGTGAAATGAAGTGTCTTGCTTGATTAGCTGGTAACTACACGAAAGGTATACAAGTTTATAACCCTCTATGGTTGATTTAGAAGTTTCTATTTGGTTTGCATCTGAAATCTGGGATGGGATCTAAAATTGTTTTGTTAAGGTTTGTTTATATCTGTTGTGTTTAACTTGATTAATTGTTAATCGGTAATAATAAAAAAATAACATCTGATCCCCAACAGTTGGTATTGGAGCCTCTTATGCAACCAAATAGACTATAATCTTGTTATTTGATAAGTATGTTTGCAATCATTTGGTCGAAATTTTGTTTGACCAAAGGATTGTAAATTCGTGTTTTGTGTTATTTGGGTAAATTCAAGTCCTAGACCTTGTGTGAGTAGTTTTAGGATTACCTAGATCAAGAAAATGTTCTTGCCTTGTAGTTGTTTATGTTTTAACCCCGTGACAAATTTTGATTTTGCTAAAAGGCTCTAGCAAAATCAAATATCTATTAGGACTTGGTTTACAATATTTTTTTTGTTTATGGTTGGTTAATGATTATAATAGTTCTAATTTAAAATTTTAAACCATATACAGATTTTCAAAAGGAGTTTTGGAATTTGAATAACACAAGCTAAAATCAAGATTTTGTGAATGAATTAAAATTAAAAGCAATTTAATTTTGTAACAAAACTAGTATTTAATAAATAGTTTATTCAATCAATTTGCGACAAATTTAATTCTTAAACAGGCTATTTAAAATTTTGAGTCCGGAGAAATGATAGGGCTTATCTATATATCATTAATTAAAACTCAATTAAGTTTGACCCATACATGGTAATTAAAATTCAAAATTAAACCAATAATATATGACATCTTTTTTAAGGATATGTCACTTTTGGTAATTATAATAGTTCTTTATAGCTTTAAGGTGCTACATTAACTTTTATGTGATCTTGGTGAATTGAAGTATCTGGATTGATTAGCTGTAACTACACGAAAGGTATAAAAGTTTACAACCCTTTATGGTTGATTTAGAAGTTTCTATTTGGTTTGCATCTGAAACCTAGGACACAAGTGTTTTGTACTTAAACCTGCATTTCTAAGATTATGTCACTTTTCCTTTTAGCTCTCGTTGCCTAAAGGGACAAGTGGACATAGATAGGGTTAAATGTATCAATATAAAAAAAAGAAGTTGTTTAGCAGCCTCATAACCTAATAGTTGTGAAAAGTCACAATTGGTAATTGATACTTACCTTTTGAATTATTGTTAGTGATGTGTGATACACTAGGCACTAATCTTGAATCAAGCAGGATCTCAATTCTTAATCCTAATGACCTAATGTAGTCTTATGTGTCACTAATTAATTAAGGATTAAACATAAAAAGTTAATAACAATAGTTTTAATTTTTCAAATTTCTCAAAACAATGACACTAACTCTTCTTTCGCTCTCAAGACTATTCATGAGAAAAATAAATTTAACGGATTCAATTTCATGAACTGTATCTTGAGAATTGTTTTTAGCATGGCAAAGAAATTTTATGTTTTTGAAGGTCCAATCCCTGCTAAACCTGAAGTTGCGACGAATGCAACACATAGGACTTGGGACAAGCATGTCAGACTCTTGAAGTCACTTGTCTCATGCATACGACAATGACTATGTTCTTTAGAGGAACATGGAGGACGTTCTTATTTTTTATATGATCGAGCCATTTAAGAGCATGTTTCAAGTTTAGGCTCGTCAAGAGCATTAAGATGTCATGAAACGGCTTGTAGGTTGCAAAATACAGGATGGTTTATCACTGAGCACTCACATGCTAAAGATGAAGAGGTTGATGAATTGGTTGTGCTTGGTTTTCTCTTAAATGTTGAGTTGACAGGGGACATTATTCTTAACTCTTTCTCAAAATCATATGATCAGTTTGTCGTGAACTATAACATGAATGGTTAGGAGAAAACAATTCTACAGTTGCATTTAATGCTTAAGAATATCAAAACTAATGTGCTAATGATCTAGCATAATCAAAGGTGGAGTGAAAAGGCCTAAAGTTGAGGGTAAGGCCTGGAAAGAATGATGGCAAACCGTCGAAGTCTCTCAAAAGGATAATTAGTGTTTTCACTGTAATGAGATAATTCACCGAAAGAAAAATTGTTACAAGTATCTTGTAGATCTGAAGAAGAACAAGGCCTCAGGGCAACTACTTATCTAGCTTATCCATGATCCTTCCATGTAGCTTCCATGGCTGAATATTGTAGCGTTTTCTAGAGAATTTTGAGACCATTCAAGGCCCCAATGCCTTAAAATCCCACAGCCTAAAACTGAAGCCCCATGACACGAAGGTTACTAACCATGACAAGCTTTTGTTTTTCCTATATAAAATTAAGTACGTTATCAACGTCCTCTTCAAGGTGTGGATTCATAGAAACATTTCAACATTAGCTTTTTCACATTATGGACCCCTTTAGTGCATGGGTTCATAATAATGTTCCATGTTAGTATTTTTCATGGTTTTACATCACGGGGGTCATAATACTAGTTTCTTACCAGTAAAGACCAACGCCCTTACACTCCTCAACTTCTACCCCTCTCGGTGAGACCAATTAGATGCACATGCAAATAGCCGAATAACCACTAGTAGGGATATAGATGGAGTCTCGCTCAGTAAAGAATTGATCCTTAGCTCAAGTGATTGGTATGAGGTACACCAAGACTTTATAGAGATTCTAGATCGGGCCCAATTGTTTTCTCACGTAAGGTGGTTTATTTCTTGAAGGTGGTCTCAAGTTCGACTGATGGGGTTGGGCTGATGTACGAGCTTCTTAAGCAAATTGAAGTTGTTTCTAGTGGTCGCTAGTCCAGGTAGTCCTTGAATGTTATTATAGTCATTTTCAGATATTGCCATTCTTTTCTTTTTCTTTAAACGGCAAAACTATTTTACTACTACTAAAAAAAATTGGTCAAATAGTGTCAAGACTCCTTCCCCTAATGATAAACCATCTTTAATATATGATACAATGTTTAAAAAAACTGGTTTAGTAAACCTCGCAGAACTTTATAAAATTATTTGATTGCTGCTTCTTTGCTGGGAAACTTCAAATTTATTATGTTGAAGTACATAACGATAAAGATCTTAAAAAATTTACAGGCGATCTATCGAAACCGTAAAGAACTAGTCTTTTCTCTTCAGTTTCCAGCTTCATTGTTTTTGAAGGAGTTTCTGCGAGCCGATGCCAGAACAGTCTTGTCTGCAACTATAAAATAAGCTGCTCCTGCCACTGCAGTAAGTTCATATAAATTCATGTAACACAAGTCAATTAATACGCTCAAAACACGTTGATGTTACACAAGTCTGAACATTTCTTATGAACCCAACATCTCTCATATCCACCATTGGCATGATAATTGTTACAATAGTCGTACATAAAAATGCAGCTAATTAACCTGTGGAAATGACAAGAGCCTGTGCAGTATAATTGAGATTAGTTCTTCCCCATGGCAGCTTCTTTGCAATAGCCACCTGCATTATATACACATACATACATACATACACATATAGATATAGATTTATGGTATATGAATATAAGATTCATTTCAAGTGGACTAACAGTTGGAATAGCAGTGACAATTGCAGCTAATACAGCAGCCTTGGTTCCTGCAACAACTCCATCTGAACATCCCACATAAAGGTATGTACTTTAGTTGTCTAATTTGGAATTTTATTGCATAAAAGTAACATGTAATTACTACCATGAGATTGTTTCTTGGCTATTTCTTGGTTAAATGAAGCCATCAAGAGTCAATATAGTAGGATTAGTGAAAACTTGTGAAGTTCAAGTTGAAGAAAGGAGTAAAGTGATAACTTAGTATTTATAAGTAGCAAAGTCGGTTCCTTTTAAAATTTGTTAATAAATATATATAAAAGTGTTAGAATATAACTATAAATTGAAATGACAAAACTATTAAATTAATGTTTCTTTAGGTATATTCATACCTCGTGCATCTATCTTATGTCCATGTATTATTTATAAATGGCTTAAAATATAGAAACATGAACTATGCTAAATATGTTTTATATTAAGGTTAACAATATTACTTCACTATGGTTAGCCTTATCATGTGTTATGCTTCTATTGAACGGGTTTTTTATTTTTATTCGGGCTTTTACATGATATTTTAGTGTTTTAAAGATACAAAGAGCACATTAAACAACAAAAGAGGCAGTTACCCAGTGGTATGCCTTATGTTGTCGTCCTCCATCAACCCGGGTTTGTTCACCATCCACCCCCCCCCCCTCTCAGGTGGGACTTTTTTTATTATTAATGTTTTGTAGACTTCATCTTACTTTGATTTCCGTTATCGTTTTAGTATTTTTTTTTAAATTGTTTAGAGTTTATAAGCGATAACGTTTTATCTTTCTCTTATTTTAACAGCACGCGTTGCATCAACATTTTGTATATTGAAAACATATAAATGTAGATATAAAACTTTTTAATAGCCTTCCATCCCCGTTAAGATGATGATGATGATGTGGGGTTCCGTTTGGTTGGTTTCTTTTTCTGAAATTAGGATATATCCTGCTATTATATCCACTAGGGATCTTCACCAGCACTCCAGCACAACATTCTATATATACCTACTCCAGTATTTCATAACAAGATATTTTTTTATATTTTTAAAACACCATACAAATATTAATTGACATAAAAAAAATAAACTTTTTAGATCTTATAGCATGAAACATAAAACCAAAACATGTAGAGATTTCCTTTTGTTACTTTATCCTGTAGTTCACTAAAAGTCTAAAAGACAAGATTTTCATATATATTTTATTTTAAGGTTTTAATGTTTTTAATGTGGGGATATAAAATAAATAAGGCTGTCATTTTGTTGTGAGTATCTTTGGGAGGTGGGAAGTTGCAGTTACCCTCTGGTAAGCCTATCACAATTTTCTTCAGATGTTATACTGCAACTTACATTTCGGTTTGAAACACGTGTCCTGGTGTGTTTTTTAAAGTGTTCTAAGTTATTGTATTTAAATGGAGGGACGTTTTCCTACGTAAACGTCCCTCCTTCGTATCGATCATATTCCTTCTGTTTTTTTTCACGTGAGCTAAAAAAACTTGACATGATGAGTTTTTTAATACATATATAAAATCCTATTAAATATACATTACATGTATGTTAAACATATGTAGAATCCTATTAAACATACATTACACGTATGTTAGTGTGCATCTTCTTAACCTGTCTCACTTCTTAGATTAAAAAACTTAAAACAAAATTGTCAACCTATGACCAACTCAAAATTAGAGTTGCTAATAGAGTAGAAGGCGAGATTCTGCACCTTTGAGCATTCACATCCCACTTTCTATATATTTGTGAGTGTATTCTTTATATTATATATAATGGTTTTAGGTTGTTGTGGGTGGATGATAGAGAACATGTTATTGTTTATCTCTATATTTGATAAAATATTTTTCATCTCTATTAATTTTTTAATAATTTTTTAAAGTGGATGTGAGTAGAGGAGGGAAAAAATGTAATGATAAAGGTATTAAAAAATATTATTTAATTAAAAATAAGAGAAAAAATAGTAATTTTAATATAATTATAGAGATGTAGATAAAAAGTGGGATATGAATTCTATCATCTTTTAGAGTTCACTTTTCATAGATTTTACTTTTAACCAACCCTGTTTTCTTATTGAATGATGCTTTAATTCACAAATATAGGTGGCTCAAGTCCAAAACAACTAAAGTATTAGCTCTAGGTCCTTTATTTACATAGGGCCTCAAAATTTTCAGTAATAAATTTATATATGTTTATTGTTGTTCGTGTCTTGTCCGAATAAAAGATGGGGGTTTATAATGTAAACATTAGAAAAGTGTATGATTTTTTGGTCGTGTAAGTCTTTAAACAGATATATAAATTTTGAAACACTCTTGACAAATAAAAATATGCAATGTTAATTATTTGACACTATGTGTTACATACTCTATGTATATATATTAATGATGTATTATAAGTTATATTCAAATATTTTAATGATAGTTCCTACCAATCAACAAACTATAGATGTGGGACAACCTTTAACACATTTAGTTATGCTACAGTTTTGTTTATCAAATAACACGAAACAAAACTAACACCTGGTTCATCTATAAATAAAGTTGAATTTAATTAAAAAACTACTTTGAAGAACTGATTAAATTAACCATTTATTTAGTAAAAGGTATGGTATTTTATTCACTTTAAAAAATACACTATTCTCTAATTTGGAACAAATTTTCCAAACACACCCTTTTAAATTATATTTTAATTAGATTTTTATTATTCAGTAAACATTTTGTTTAACCACCTGCTAATGTGCTCTTATTAGTTAATATACTCGAATACTGATTAAACAAAATTGATTCCTGGGCCGGACTTGGTAGAATCAGGATTTAGTGCAGAAAAAATGGAATACATACTACAATGGGCTTTTTTAATCTTAGTGGGCTTTTATTTTTCATTTAATGTTGGGATTTTTCTATGCTTCTAAACAAGTTTTATTATTCTCGAACGTCCTTAGTGAGTCGAGTAGTCGACTACTAAAATAACTTTTTCTCTATGCTTCTAAACAAGTTTTTTTGGGCTTATGAATATAAAAGATGCATATAAAAAATTAACAATTTTAATGATATATAAATACTTATTTGTAATCGGTGTCCCTACCATCTTAGAGAGAAGTAATTGGTGATCTCGACCAAGTGTTTTAGAGAAAAGTTGTTCAATATGAGTAGATTAAAAGTTGTTTTAATACATATATATTATTAAAAACAAGTTTTAAAAAATTTTACTAAAATAAAAATCAACATAATTACTTCTTAAAGTCAGAGTTATTGGTTTTCTATTAGAATGGGAAGTTTTTGACACAAACTCTATAACAACCACTACATTAAAAATGTCATTTTAGGTGATATCTTACTATAAAATGATCAAAGAGACAAAATAAATAAATAAAAATACTAAACGTGTGAGTTCTATATCATCCTTTAAGCAACATTAATAAAATTTATGGTGTGCTAGTCAGAACAAAATTCCATATGTATAGCTCAAATATACACGATCTCAATTCGTGTGTCCATTTTATTATCATGTATCAACCTAAGTTCTATTAATATTGACTAAGAACATGAGATACTCAATTTTAATTTCACGTTATCCAGTTTACTTTCATATATCATTAACAAATGTTCATCTAATTTGACTTATGTCATGTAATACGCTACCTTCACTCTTATATCCAATTTATTGTCCATCTATCTTTTTTACTTTTATTTTTATGTTTCCTTCGTGTAATGTTAACAATTTCACGTATTGTTTTCAACTTCAAAAATCATGTAATTAGTGTAACGTGACAATGTCTTCAAAACCTCATTTAAGATACGTATAGTACATATAGGTTCTTTTTGTTTTTACTGCAGCAAACTGTCTGCAGTCTGTGGACCACATCTGCAGACATCTGCAAAAGAATAGGTGGACCAAAACTTTGCAGTCTGCAACAAGAAAAGTGTCTATTTTTTAACGTCTACAGGCTGCTAAAAATCAACTGTTGGTGGTATACGGCGGTGCTGGACGGTGGTGGTGATGGTAGATGGTGGGTGGTGGTGGACGGTGGGTGGTGGTGGCGGCAGGTGGGTGGAGGCGGACGGTGGTGGCGGACGGTGGGTGGAGGCGGACGGTGGTGGAGGAGGGCGGTGGTGGTGGCGGACGGTGGTGGTGGACATGGGTGGTAGAGGGTGATGGTGTCTAATCCTCTGCAAATTTTAAAAGTAGTTGTGTCAAGTTTGCATCATGCAGATTTTGCGCAGACATTTTTTAATGAAATTTCTTCCAAAAAACAAACATTCTGTAGACCTCAACGTCTGCGCGACGCATACAAAAAAGGTCAGGAAAATTTTTTCTGAAAAAACAAACACCCTCATATTCTACTTTAATTTGGGGACACGAACTCTAACGAATTAGTTACAACCAAATAAAGAGGTTCATGTAATGCATGTAAAAACCATAGATGTCTGGAGAGAAGAAATCAAGAGAGTCTATATGTACTTAACGAAAAATTCATTTGAAAATAATTTAGGTTCAGGTAGCATATAGACACTATACTAATAACCTCCCATTTATTTACATGTCATGGGTACCTCATCTTAACCAGTTGGGCTAACGATCATGGGTACTTTTCTTAACGTCCATTCTTTTACTTCTAATATAACCTAAACTTTACACTTATAAGAAATTAAATCCAAACTAATTTTATGATTACAAGTCGTCACTAACACCAGACTACAAAACTATAAGCCGGAACAAGTATTGATATTTTCTCTTTTACCCTTAAAAGTATAGAATAGAAAATAAGTTGTTGTGTGAGAAATCATTTCAATGTTTTTTAAAAGAGTATCTTTTGAAAAAAATTTATATACATATAATAGTTTGAAGTTATGATTGTAGATTTTTAGAATGATTCTCCTCCAAAGAAATCTTACCACCGTAATTACTTTAATCATGCCTACCTTTTTATTTAAACCATGAATTGATATGACATTCTTAACCCGTCCTTTTCATTTAAAAACACCAATACTTTATATATATTACTTTTAGTTATGTATCAAAGAAAATCTATATTTTTAACTTATGTGTATGCACACTCTAAAAAGTTACGGTTGATATCAAGTTTTTATTGTAAAAACAAGTTTTTGTTTACCAACAAATATACATACTCTTCACTCTACACCTATTAAACTCTACACTATGCAGATGATAAACCCACAGTCATCCGATTGAAAAATACACCATTGTACCACATGATGTTACCTCGAGGACTATTGTAAAAACAGATAAACTTGGAATGGTGATACGTAATTAAATCATGTTGTTTATCGCCTAGATCTTTACTTATTACCATTATTATCAACTACTTTTGTTAGATAATCACATTATATTTAACATAAAAGTAATATCAACATAAAGATTTTATGATGGTTTATCTAGATTTTATATTTTTACTAAAAATATCTGTAATAAAAGAAAATAATTGAGAAAAAAGGGATGAAAAAAGTGAGTGCCGCATGCAATGGGAGCTGACAAACTGACCAAAAATTCATGAAGAGTCTTTTGAATGATGAAATCATAACCTCCTCCACTTGGACTCTTCATTATTTTGTGTTGACTTTATCTTTTTGGACTCATACAATCTAACAAAGCATATATAATCATTTTCAATAATGAATTATTTTTAACATATTAATTATATATATATATATACACACGGATCTCATCTCATTTTTGGTGTGAGGTACAGGGTTTGGTCTAATGGTAAAATCATTAGAATCGTTCATTTTCGATAGTTAAGGTTAGAGTATCTTTTAAGACAGATTGTTATAGCTAGTTGTGGTGTAGTTAAAAATGAAGTAAAATCATAGTTATAAAAAATATTGGTTTTTTAATAGCTAGATATCATTAAAACTAGCAAGAAGCTCATAAGAATACAATAAGAAGACTTTTACAAGAACTTACACTATAAATTTCAATCCAGATTATACATTTGTCTCTATTTCTAACCTAAAGATATGAAAAAAAAAACCCTTGTCCGGTGTGGATATTAATTTTTACTATTGTACATATGATACTAAAAATTATATCATACATAGTTTGTAAGTGTATGTTAATCATCACACTTGTAAATAAAATACTAAAATGGACGTCTTAGATATGGTATAAATTATTACTATATGGATTTTAAAACACCTTAAGGTATTGGAATCAAGACTTGGGAAATATACTTTTAAAAAAGGAGTAAAGTATTAAAGGGAAAAATGATGGGTTTATGTCATTATTCTACTTGGCTTTAATCTTGATAGAGACAATAAAAAGGACAAATAAAATGATTAATACTCATCGCGTCTTAAAAACAGATAATTTTAACGTGACCTTAAATACATTACGAATTGACCCAATATGAAAATAATTAACTTTTAGACTGGTTATAATACAGTGTGTCAAGATTAACTTATTTAATCAATTTAATATATGTGTTGTATTAAAAATATATATATATAATATATACACACACACGGATGAGCACACTTAAATACAAATGAAATTAAAATATACAATTTTAAGATTAATCCATCAACTCATTTGGACATAATTAACCCACTTAAAAGTATATCACAACATATTTATTACTCTTCAGTATGTTTAATATGTTTACAACTTAGTTACAAGATGTCAATTCTTCTAAATAAACGACTTACAAGAGTATGTTGTGTCGAGTTACACGCGGTTGGAAAGGTGAACTTGGATATAACTCATATTATTCGAGGAAAAAATGCATCAAACCTAACTTGAAGACAATATCATAAGTCTGAATATTGAGAAAGTAAGAATAAGTGGTTAAAAGTAACAAATAAAGTTTCTGGTAATCAAAAATACAAAAGTGTATATTACTCATATATTGTAATCATACATATCATTATATCATATAAGTTAAAGTGTCTTTTGATTTAAAACAATAAGTTTAGTATAAGGTGAAATTAGTTACTAATAAGTTGGTTATAACCTAAGGGTATACACAAATGTCTTGTGATGTTTTTAATTATCAAATGATGAGTGTTTATGTATGCCATGAAAGTGTAGATTTAAGATTAGATTTAGTGATTATATGAATTTTTTGTTGAAAAAGTTATATCATGATTGAATATAATATTATATTATTCATATAAATCAAGATTAAAAGAGCACAACAAACATGTAAAGTTAGGGGATTAATCAAGAATGGGATTGTGAATGACAATTGGAATAGTAATGGGTATGGATATGATATGACTTGAATGAAGTTGTATATGGTTGTGAACTTGTGATAATCTTTTATGGGTGTTTAATGAATTAAAAGAAAATCAATATTTTCCATGATTTAGCTAGGAGGTAAGTAATAATGGTGATCACATGAATCCATGAGAGGAAAAAACATGGAGTGTAATGAGTTGCCCCCATACTTTACACCTACAAGCTGCTCATATAATATAAATTAAAATAATAAAAAAAAACACTATATGCAGGAAATCCATGACCACATCTAGTAAATATTCCAAAAAGTGCTTTGTAATTTATTAGTCACATGTCAATGACTAAACCTTTTTTTCTCTAGTTAATTGTTTAAATCTAATCTTTTTTACTTTTAACTATGCATTGTATGCTCTTCTTACATAATTAACATGTATTTGGTTTTCTTTTTATTATAAATTTCTCTTCAAGGATCCAACTTTATTTAATGTCACTTCTAAACCATAAGATACTATTTATAAGTCTAAAACACACGTCTAAAAGTTGTTTAATAATAAAACTGCAATATATATGTGACAAAATTAAGAATAAACAACATATTAAAACCGTTAATTCAGTATATATTATCATCAACAAATCTTCATAAAATTAAGCTAATTCCTGGTTTTCATGGCTAAATGTTGTCGATTCATCAAACATTCTTCTAAACTTTATACGTTTACGTATTAGTAAATACACATAGTTTCAAAAATCAAAATCGGCAACGAAAAAACAAGATTAGCCTAAAATTAGTTGTTCTTATTTACATAATCTTTCTAAAAGTAATCAAAATGATGATTATGATTAGGGATTTGAAAGGGTGCATCCCTTTGTTTCTTGGTCATTAGTTTGGGCACCACTACCTTATTTCTCATCTTCATCATCTCTCTTGGGACCTCTGGGGGTCTAACTGACCTTATTAAGGCCCAATTAACACCCTTAAAAAACTCATGTTTTTTAATCTCAATTGAACCTTTTAAGCTTCCAATTCTTTTTTTAGGGTTCTTCACAAGAAGTCTTGCAATAAGATCTTGTACCTTCACCATTTCTTCATATTCTTGACTTGTACTCACACCAATTCTTGGAAAACTTAATGGTTTCTTCAATATGTTGATAAGTGTCTTCTCATTATTCTCACCCTTAAAGGGTGTCACACCATATAAAAGTTCATACAAGAAAACCCCTAGTGTCCACCAATCGACCGCACCACCGTGACCCTGGCCCGAGATCACCTCCGGGGCGAGGTACTCGTGGGTTCCAACGAACGACTTTGATCTTGCGTTCACGGGCTCAGCAACTAACTCAGTGTTGTGTTCTCGAAACTCGACCTTTTCGGTAATTATAGTGGTGGAAGTGGTCTTTTTGGTTTTTCGAAATGAGAAACATGGTGAGATGACGGGTTGAATTGAGATGACACAAGAGGGTGTTGAGCATCTGTAGTTATTGTCATCGTCATTGTCATTGTCATTGTCATCATGATCAACCTTTCTACACAGGTCCGGTTTAGACCGGACCAGTTTTGGCACGACTTCACATTTTAGTGAAAGATCAAAATCCGAAAGCATTATGTGACCATCGTCTCTAACGAGCACGTTTTCCGGCTTTAGGTCTCGATAAACTATGCCCATCATGTGAAGATACTCTAGGGCTAGTAATGTTTCCGCAGCGTAAAATCTGTATATCACAAAATTTTTGTTGTTAGTAAAACAAGAATAAAATATTTACACTAACTATTCATATGTCACACATAATATATTATTCACAGTTTACTGTATCAGGTTTTTTCAATTCACCTGATAACAGAATATACTATTTACTAGTAACCCTAATAATATCGTCTAATATATAGTTATAATAAACTCTAACTAATATATTACTGACAGTACGGTTTACTTACTTAGCTGATGAAATGTTGAACCGCTTTGCGGGTTGTCGTTGCCGAGCGGCATGCAAGTCGCCACCGGGACAAAACTCCATAACCAAACAAGAGTAATGAGAAGCATCAAACTCGGCGTAAAGTGTCGGTAAAAACGGGTGATCCAAACCCGAAAGGATCTCTTTCTCCATCTCCGCCCTTTGCAACTTCTTTCGTATCGCCAACGCCTCGCGATCCACCACTTTCATCGCGTAAAAACTATTCGGTAACCCCACCACGGGGTTCCGAATTTGACACAAATAAACATTCCCTATGTCACCCGACCCGACCCTTTTTAATATTTTGAAATGTTCTAAACTCACATGACCACCCTTTTCAAACCTGAGCCGCTTGATGGCTTCCCAAGCGGCTTGGTTTGATTTGTGTGGTTTGTGAGAGGGGTCGCCGGAGACAGAACTCCGGCGACTCCCGAAGCTGACGTTGCTCATCCAGCTCCGGCTCGAGTCCGGAACGGTGATCGACGAGCAGCTGCTGTCATAGTCTGATTGATCATCTCTGGCTATTGTGGCCATGATGGCTTGAAGAGATGAGAATAAGAGGAATGAGAGGTTATATTTTGTTTTCCCTTTGGAGTGTTTATATATGTGTATGTGGGGAGACAGGCTTTTATGGATAAAGTGGTGTTTTATTGTTTTTAAATTCTTATACTTTATTTAAAAAGATATTTATTTATTCACTTTGAAATCTCTTTGAAATCAAGGATTTTAGTGTATTTCTATTTATATTATAAATTGTATATTATGATTAATTAAATAACTTGTTCATGAATCATGATTAAGTGTTTAGAAAATCTGATTAGAGAATATTTTTCAATTTGTATAAGTTATATACAGAAATAAATTAAGAGTGTATAATTACTGGTTGTGTCGTGCATTAATAGATTGTCTAAATGTAACCTCTAGTATTAGAAAGAAAAGTAGGTATCTAGAGTGTTAATATATACGATAACCACGATCTTTATCTATGTTTTGAAACTCAGACCGTGTTTTGAATCGAAAATTCCAATGTTTTATTGGTACAATTTGTTAGTACATCTCAAACACTGATCCGATCAGTAAGGTAAGTAGTAGTAGTTTTCCGGTCGGTTTTGCTTTAGTTTTTATTCTAATTAAATAATCCGATTTTCATGTTAGTTCTATTGGGTTAGTTACTTGATCGTAACCCGGCCAGCGTACCATCCGTTTTTGGTTTAATTGATAGGACCAAGAGGTTCAAATATTAGTTTAGTCGGTACGTGTACGTGTCAACCGGTTATATATACGTATAATATATATACATTTTATTTTTTTCAATAACTTTTTCTATATAATCAATAAAATTATATATACGGTACGCCCAATCGAATTGGTCCGATCAGCAAATCGGTAGGACGTCCGGTTTTCTGTCCATTCTGATTCTAAAAACATTTAAACATTGAGTAGCTGGTACTTAAATATGATTAGTTTTAATTATTAGAAATTGTACTAATTACTTTAAAAATAAAAACATAAAATCAAATACTATCATCATGATATTTTCACTATTATTTTATTCAACTTTCGTAGACAAATGATTTACTTTTGACCATTATGCGCAAATAACTCGATCTCCGGTATAATTATCTTGATCTTCTATATGATACAAACACGTTATGTTTTGGAATCGTTATTTACGATGTATAGATCCTTGTAATACGTTTAAAATAATATTAACAAATATTATTCTAATATATAAATATTGTAGATGCAATAATGGTTGCGTTGGTTTATGTAAGTACCAAGAAAGTAACAAGGTACAACTTTTGCTAAATGTGAGGAACCCTAAAAATATTTGTAGTATTTCAGTCTTGAGTTGCTCACATGTGCAACTATTATTATACTTTAAACTTCACACCACCATGTTTTATGTTGTTTTTATGTTTAATTTTCATTATTTTATTTTAGATCATATTATTTTAGTTTTTAGTGAGCCCATTGGTCTAAAGTTCAGAACTATATTACATGTTTATAAATTTATCATTTCCACTTTAATATTACTTGAGAAGCGTTTTTTATATTTTGATCATGGATTAAACTAGAGAAGCATATACAAATATTTTGACCAACCAAATTTTCTATCAATATTATTATCTAGTGCCATCATGTTTTTGTAGTTTGATCTCTCATACTCTATAAGTGAAAAATAATAAAGTTGCTACATAAAAAGAGCAAAAAATCTTGAAAAGGAACCATAAAAACTTAAGTATTAAGAAAACTCGGTAACGACAAACTAAGGCAACAAATATAAGGCTGTTGCAACGACATAATGGGGTGATGATATGAGTTACAATTGTGACAACACGACAAAGATAAGAGAAATCCGACCAAGTAAAACCTAATATTTGTGTGTATGTCAATGAAGTTGTTACAGTGATGAATAAACTAGAGAAACTTCAATATTATTGTTCTAACATAGAATGCAAATCATGAATATGTTGATTTGTTTACAATGTTTAGAGTTGTTCATATGCATCTTATGCCCCTTGATCTCACTAACTTCAGGGGTAACTTAACACCCCTCAAATCTTCACACCAACTAATTTCGCTCCATCATGTGTAATATTTCGTATTCAATCAGCAAACCCTATAAAACTTGTATATTAACATTTTCTACTAACAAGTGTAACGTGTGGATGCCATCTCTTTACAATTGTAGTTATTAGAGAATAATCAACCATCTAACAATCGTAATTGATTACATCATAAATCCCGATTCACGTATGTAATTAATGTCTACTTTTGGAATCGGATAC
This sequence comes from Flaveria ramosissima, assembly GCA_025215565.1. Classification (NCBI taxonomy): domain Eukaryota; kingdom Viridiplantae; phylum Streptophyta; class Magnoliopsida; order Asterales; family Asteraceae; genus Flaveria; species Flaveria ramosissima. The sequence goes on along the minus strand of CM046034.1, from coordinate 66,399,895 downwards.
TAGCTACTAAACTCCATGAATCTCTACTCACAATATTATATATTTAGTGCATTATCACTTATTATATTGTGAATCATATAATATGCTATGAGGTCTTGATTTACAAATAACAAATTTGTGTTAGTTGGATTGGGATTAACTTCTGCACTCATTTTTAAACTCATGCTTCTCTTAACAAATATAAATTATAACGAGGTGTTTAGATATATGTAGTTAAACTCATGGAAAATAACTATAAATTATAAATTGGAAACTTCTATTTGTTACATTTACAAGGTAATCAATTAGTTTATTAATATTTTTGTAAATATTATTTTCCACCGTTTTGAAGATGGTCAAACATACCCTTATCGTGACTGTGAAAAGTGAAAAAGGGACCTCCTTTCAATGGTGGCCTAAATATAAAAGCGAGGGTGCTTTTGGTAATTTTATAAGACTAGCTATAATTGCTAAAGACCAAGAACAAAGATGCTCATGGATTTCTCGTGCTCCATTTTTTAATATTTTATAGACTTCACACATTTACACAAATTCATATGATAAATATTTGAAAACTTACTACAATAAATTGATTATGAGAAAGTTATTAAACATTTAGTATAACCTAAAATTAGAAAAATAATTTTGTCTAAAATTTTATAAATTAAAAGTCCAAAGTAAAATTTTGCATGAGAACTCGAAAAAAGTTTAGCCGTCATGGTTGTTTAACATTTTCTTGACAACTTTTGTTTAACTTTTATAAACAATTAAAGTACTAAACACGATGGCATAAAAATATAATGTTGAAATATAACATAAACCTTTACAAAGTGTTAAAGTCACAAAATGATTTGCGATAAATCATACGGCGTTCAACCTAGCTTGGTGATGATTTTGTGTCATTAATATTATTTTAATTTAACTATTGGGTAACAGGTTAAACAAAAAAACTAGAATATATGTGGCAATCATTCATCTTATACAAACAAGTCTTAAAGAATCATGACACAGTGCAAATAGAGGTATAAACATACGCATGAGATACTAGAGATCGACTCGTTAAAATATCAAGTCAAGTCAGCTTGAGAGCCCAACCCCAAGCTTCATTTATTGAGCTTGAGTAGGCCAGATAGCCTAAACAAGCCTGATTATTTATAATTTATATTCAATATATTAAATATATATGTTTATATAATATTATTATAATTATTATAAAGGTTCTACATCTACTTTTTTATAATGTTACTTCTTTTATAATGTTATTAAGTATCTTCTTATAAGTAATAAATTGATGGAAGTGTAACTTCAAGTGAAGATCCCGTTGACTTAAGACGCTTTAAATAGCTCGAAGCTCCCTTATGAAAAAACCTAGGAAACAGCTCGCTTGAAATCGATCAGTCATAAACAAGCTGAGTTCGAGTTGACTCTGGCTTGACTCGTGAACAACCAGCGATGACAAGCAAATTACCTTTATACCCACGTGGGAATTCCCACCCTTTTTGTACATTCAAGATTGCTACTTCCTCAATCACTTGAACCAACATAGCATGGCATTACATGCCGTACGTTCATACAACACGACTAATCATAATGGGCACCAAGAAAACACAACAACATGGACACAAAAATCTTGTCTTGACTATATGTACGCGACGTGACATCGATTCATCGATATGTTGATTTGATTCTCTCTTGAAATGATTCATGTTCTTCCCCCCTTTTCTGCAAATCTTATCATTTTCCACTTTTGGGTTGCACTAACAACATACATCAGAAGATGTTGTGTTTCAAAGTGGCAGTTTTATGGGAACCTTCAATAGTCCCATAACATGACCCATACATTCTAGCTGCAACCACCATCACTCAACATTACATTCAAGATCAATATTCTACATGCTTACCAACTAACAAAATCTTTGCTTCTAATTCTCCCAACAACCAACATTTAATGATCAATACATATATGTTTTATTTTGTTCTTGTTTCTTTCTTTTGTATTGCTCAATGATAGGGAGGAATTTATCAAGGGTTTGGTTTTGTCATGGTTTGTTTATTAGAAGTTGAGACCCACAAAGATCTTGAGGGTTTGATATTTTCTTAATTAGTTTTAAAATATAAGGACCTTAAAGAATATCTTTAATTTAGCTAAACAATTAAGGTGACACAATAACATGCATCCACTAGCTTCCACTCACTTTCTCTTTTTAACCCTTTTAAAAATCAAATGTTAAATGCAAACTGAATACATTTTACCTGACGCTATTGGTTATTAATTGGGTTCGTGAGTTTTCCGGATATATAAAGTTCAGTCTTTTCATACTTTCGTACTCTAATGAATGCATAGACCTACATGTGTAAACAAAGGGATCACTTGACCCTAGAGTCGGTAAAAAATTTTATTAACAAGGGTATTCAACGACATCGATTTTTATAGAATTGAACCACTTTTAACATAGTATTAAAAGGAAATTTAAAAACAAAATAACTTGTATCTCATAATTAAAAACCTATAGTTTCACAACCTTATAAGCCCCTTGGTACAAACCATTCTCATTCTGTAGTAAATATAATATAATTATCTTATATTTAACTTTGACATGCTATTAAGTAATTAATTTTCCATTAAATATTTAATAGAGATTAAAAATACCAAGGGAATAAAAAATAAAATAAGTAAAAGTGAAAGCGAAAGGTGATGGATATGTGCATGGTACTGTGCAAAGTGTCGAACAACAATACTTACCACGTATATAGACATGTAGCAGAGGAGGCATATTATTATGGGCTTTCACATCCATTTATTTTTATAACTGTATAAAAAAGTTTTTTGATTATTAATATTTTAAATATATTTTAGTTTTATATACCATGGTTGCACATGGTTTAAACTTTAAAGAATTACGTAATGCAATTAATCTCCAATTTTTTAAACATATTGTGCGATTCAGATTTCATGATGTTTGGTTTAATCACCCATTATGTAAAAAGTAACATTTTTTTTATAAATTAAAGTGAACCTATTAAAATATGCTATCGGTTCATCAGATTTAAATAGCATCTACCATTTTATAGAAAAAATAAAATTAAGCTATGTATCACTTGAAAATATCACATTTATTTTAAATTGGACCATGATCTATTATTAATATTATTTTTAACATTGTAATTAAGCTATTACTAAGATTATAATTGGAAAAATGCTAGATTATTTACTTGTGTGTTATGTAAAACTAAACATTCCAAGAACCAATAGTTTAATTGTACCGGTCGGTTCAACCGGTTAAATATAAACGTTTGAGGTTGTAAGTTCGATAACAACCTAATGTATCGGCACAAATCAGTCGATCGGTGAACCGTCAAAGCTATAAGTTGAACCCTTGTCCGATTTTTAAAACATGAGATAAGATATCTTCACGCCCATGTCTTATTGATTCTCTTTGGTCAATCATCAATGAAAGTCTTATAATCAAATACAACATAATAGTTATTTTATGTAAATATATAATAATCAACCAAACCGTAACGAAGTTTTAATAGTTTTTTTCTTTTGCTATCATTTATTTACTCTAATTAATTTGACTATATTATAACTTACTACCGCTAATTTACCATCAAAGAGTTATCTTTCTCATGATCCAAAACTTTATATTTTATGGTGAAAAAGTATAATATTAATAATTGCTATGAACACATATATTTTTATTAAATAAACAGTGGGCTTAAAGTTAGTCTGTGGGCTACACAATAAGAAAACGCTAATGTTTAAAACCTTGGCGGCTTGGCTCAAGAAAGCTATTACCCATTAAATATTTTATAGGTAATGGGTTGTTTGACAACTTTTGAATGATTAAGTGCTGAATCAATAAAAGATCTGAACCATTAAGTGCTGAATCATTAAGAGGTCTGCACCATTAAGAGCTAGTATATCATTTAACTATTCAAATGCAAATGTCTGACCAATTCAGATAAGAGGTCTTAACCATTCAGCATTAGACCTCTTAACCATTCAGCATTAGTATAATGCTTAACCATTCAGAGGCAAATGTCTGAACTATTCAGACATTTGCTCGCGAAACAAACAGTCTGAATCATTAAGTGCTGAACCATTCAGACATCTGAATCATTAAGAGACTGATTAAAAGGCTGTCATACACTTGTTTTTGTTGCATGTGATTAGGTTCATATAACCCTTTCGGTCTTAAAATTTTAAGAAGTTTTTTTTAGTGCTATGGTTGCATTTTCATCCCAATTTCAGCAAATTTATAACATTGTTCATTTTAACCGCTTGACAGCACCACGTGTCTTTCATGTAAGGGGCATATCTGTCTTTTTGTCTCCACCTTTATGATATTTCCTTCCATCAATTTAAGTCCAAACAAGGTAGAAGATAAACAATAGTTAGCGAAGAAGAAGAGATGGTGATGTGCGTGTGTGGTTCACAAACATCAATTCAGACTTCTTAGAACGCAACAAAAGCAAGAGAAAGATTCTATTGTTGTGCTAGACAAAAAGACTTTCATGAAACAACAAATTAATAAAAACGAACATAAATGAACATATTATCAAACTTTCACAAACAAAATTCAACGAAGACGAAATATGTCTGTATTCCCTCATTCACTTAATCAAGCGAAATTCCATGTAAATATTCAACCATAAAAAAACCATTCTTAAAAACAACCTTTATCAAAAATCATTATATCAAAAAATACCTATTTTTTGGTATCAATACATGAACCATAAAAAAGTAACCAATATCGCTCGCTACCAAACGAAAAACTAAAATTAGACACACAATTTTCAATTTAGAATCCGAGTTAACTCAGAAAGCTTCAACTCTTTGGGTTCCTTCAAATGATTTCCAAACAGATTTAATTCAAAGATTACGTAACTCCGGTGGCCGGAGAATCCCCCTTTGGTTCGGTGTGTGTGTGTTTCTGGGGGCAAATATTATTCTTTTTGCAACCCAGGAACAACCCATCTTGCAACAAAGGGGTTATTTTTCTTTCTTTATTGTATTTCAAATTTCATCAACAACAAGAATTTAATCATCAATTTTTTGGTTTAAATTCAAGAAATTGATTATGGGGGGTAGTGCCTTATCTTTGAATTGTGCAAGTGTTGATGGATATATGGATAGAGAGGTTTTCTTGAATGTTTATGATCTCACCCCCTTCAATTCTTACAGCATTTGGTTAGGATTTGGTATTTTCCATACGGGTATTGAAGGTAATTAAAGGGAATCTTTGTTAAATTTGTCTTTAATTGGTTCTTTATGTATGTATGATGGTTGAATATGCAATCAAGATTTGAGGGATTTCATCTCTTTTTTATAATATGTGTTGGAATTAGTGTTCTTGAGCATTGTTGATAGATGTGTGTCTAGCTTACCAATGTGTAAATTTTAAGATATGGGTTTGAATTATTGATCTTTTTCATGTTAATTGGTATTTGTTCACTGAAGATATTGCATTGGATTTCTTGTGATTTTGCTAAATTCTGATTGTTTATTTGAGTCTTGTTGGAATTAGGGTTCTTAAGCATTGTTGATGATGTTGGTAGATGTATGTCTAGCTTACCAGTGTGTAAATTTAAAGATTTGTGTGGTTTGAATTTTTAATCTTTTTCATGTTAAATGATATAGGTTCTGAAGAAAACAGACAAAATTGCATGGGTTTCTTGTGATTTTGCTAAATTTTGATTATATATTTGAATCTTGTTGAGGTTTATTGAATTGATTCTGGACTTCTGGGCATGATGGTTAATGTGTTTTGGTGAAATTGGTATAAAAATTGGCACTTTGTAGAAATTTATCAGTTTATCTTTAGATGGTTCTAGCCTTATAGTCTTATACAACCTTCTAATATCCCTCATTATTTTTTCATGTTATATGGTTTTTCTTGTTTTTTGATCGTGTTGATGATACATGTGATGAAAACTTGTTGCAGTGTATGGTATGGAATACGGGTTTGGGGCTCACGACTATTCGATTAGTGGAGTGTTTGAAGTTGAACCACGAACCTGCCCGGGTTTTATTTACAGATGTTCAATATCACTTGGGCATATAGATATGTCAGCTTCTGAGTTTAGGGAGTTCATAGAGACCATGGCTTCTGATTATCATGGGGACACATATCACCTAATTTCCAAAAATTGCAATCATTTTACAGATGATATTTCTCATAGGTTACATTGCAAAAGGATTCCCGGGTGGGTGAATCGATTGGCAAAGTTTGGTATGTCGCAGTTCCTTTTATCAGCTTAAAAATAGGCAATCTAACTTGTTCACTTGTAAACGGGTCAAATTGGGTTGTTGTTTATCAGAAACGGGTCAAGTAAAAAACTTTACTTTAAAACAAAAACGAGTTAAAAGATATTTTTACTCAACTTGACCTACCCTCAAAGTTTAAGTTGAAAATGAACTTATTTTGACCCGTATTTGGAGATGAAATTTTGATTAATTGCGTGTGAAGATCACGTCAATAATCTAATACATACCATTTTGGACGATCGTTTCAGGCGCTCTCTTTAGTTGTCTGCTTCCTGACAGTCTTGAATCAACTACTATTAAACAGCTGCCAGAGTATCATGCATATGGTATGTGTTTAGATCACCTTTGACTTCTGAGGTCAAACATTATTCTTCTTCTCTTGAAAATTGCTGTCTTTGTGAAATGGCAATGTACTATATGTTATTGGGCTGTTATAAAGTTGTGATTTTGATGAACTTGCAGAAGATGACGAGAGTGAATCAGGGACAAATTCGAGCAGTCAAGAAGCATCAGAATACGAGGAGGTTGACCATAAAGTCTTGATTTCACCAACACGCACTGGTGAAATTTCTTTTATTAAAGAGATCTCAAGGTGAATGCTAAACGCGTATGTTTTTGGTGTACAGTCAGATGCATCTTTGAGATCATAAGATCCTGAAAACAGATGTGTTTAATGTTGTTCGAGAGAATCTTACTTCGTGATGATCGTACATGATTCATGAAGCATGCTCTCAAACACACTTGTGTTCCTCTCTGTCTCTGGTTTTGGTTTTCTTTTTGCAGGCTGTTTTACTTCTACTTTCACATGTTATGTAATCTCATGTACAATTGTACATGCGAGTATGTTTCATAATAAAATCATTTTAAACAAAGATTACGATGATTATCGCAATAATATCTATTCTGTAATCATAACTAACACACATTTTACAAATCTAATTGTATACAGTAATATAGACTTGAATCAAGCATTGACACTATGGAGCTTAAGAAACCATGAATACGAATGAGGTATGCATTATTGTTGATAGTGGTTCATCCGACCAGCAACTTATTGGAATTAAGGCTATAAACGAGCAAAGCCGAGCCATGTTGGGCTCAGGCTCAGCTTGTTTAAAAACCAAGTTGAGCTTGGCTCATAAAAAGCTATCATCAACAATATAATACAAATAGTCAAATCAACAAGATGATACTTGTGTTTATATTGTAATCCAATAAGTTCATACGATGACTCTGATGCTATGCCTAATAGTCAAAATCGGGAAAAAAAAGAGCGATCTTAATGCTAGGGTGGATTAACTATAGGGTTGCTTGAGCCTAACTACAATCTGTTGAATTTTGAAAAACAATTTCAATTAACGTATTTGGTGTAATGTCATGAACTCGTCTGGCTGAGTTTGCGTCCTCAAAACGTCAAGAACCATCTATATTATTATCTATATTATTATGCTTATAATCATTGGTAACTTGCTTTATCTCGGCAAGCATGTACCGAGAAGTGGAGACCCTTATAGCATACACCTTCAATTAATCGTTGAGACACTCGAAAGGGACATATAGGACATTTTAGATAACCTCTGTCACCATTGTTCAACCACCTTTGAAGAACTTTCGCCCACAATGCCTGAAGGATTTGATAGCATTTGTCATGGACTTATCCTACAAGGTCATACGCCACCAAATCTCAAGCCAATTATTCCGTCCATCTTTTGATCACGCATCAACCAGTTTGTCCTACCATAAACTAATCAAGAAATGCCACAACTCTCAACAACTGAAGCATAAAGAAACGTAAGCACTTTTGACGTGCACTTTTAGTTGATCGTTGAGGTACTTTAAAAGGATATACAATAGTGACTCGAAACCTATACGTCTAAGCACATTTCTGAGTAAAACACACCTTTTCGCAAGTGTCATTCAAAAATGAAGATATAGTTTACATGAAAGATGTATGCTGTTCATCTTGATGGTTGTTGATTTTGGCTTTAACTACTATAACATCTCATTGGTTTTCTGTCTTTGTTTGCAAAACAAGGGTAGTATTGCATAACAGAAATGGCTGTCATTTAAAACAACAGCATAATGTTATTTATTAATCTCATCTCTCACAAATCAGCAAGCATTGGTTACAATCACCTCTTCAAAATCGCTGCAATCTCGCTATACAAACACTCCTGACCCTGCGACCGCAGCAAACTAAAAACATCATGACACAACGAAATCAATACTCGATGATTACAGAAACTAAATTATTCAAAATATAATCCAAAATTTAAATAAAAGGATTTATTAGAATTAAATAAATTTAGGCTTTTAACCCTGTTGTATAAGTATTAAAATAAACTTTGGCTTTTAACCCTTTTGTTTGGCCCATTCTGACTTGTAGCTGATAAGTTTAATTGAGATGTACGACTAGTTAGGATGGCCCGAACCAATTCAGTCATAAGCAAATGCAAGATATCACAATCAGGCACAAAAACAACTTACTCGTGAATCAAACCAACAGATGTCGATGTTGGATAAAGCAATATCAGGAAGTTGGCCTCTGTTGCAACACCAAATCATCTGCAGAGTAGTAATCTGCAATCAGCCGGTACATGTATGATGGATTATGCCCTCCCCTGCAAACAAATAGGATTAACTGAACACTGAAAATCTAAATAATTGTAATAATGGAACATAGATATTTGTTTTCTTCTTTTTAACAAGACAAAGTATCCGACAACAAATTTCTTTTACAAGTTAATAGTGGGTATGTCATTGAGGTTATGCCTCTACGCAATGGAAGATGACAAATGCTTAAAATATTAGTAGCAACAGAAAACACCATATTTCTCACACTGGCCGAAAGGTGACTTTTTCTAACAAAAAATCTAGCTAAACTGAAAAACAGACGGAAAGTTCCCCAAAGTGTATTTTAATGCGTAAGTCCTCTTAAATTGTTTTATTTAACAGTTTCTATATTGTTGGAGTAAATGAGTAATATTAATTTTTGGAAATCAAATTAACAGTTAATTCAAAGATTGTGGACCGCACATGCTGTCCTTTATAGGTGTGTGTGTAGAAAAGGGAACTTACGTGTCGGTAATAAACAGGCTGACGAGCTTTGGAGGCACATAATCAAAAGCAGGGTTGACAACATGAAGAAGAGGGGAGCCCATGCCGGTGCCAAAATCCATGCAATCTGACATCTCCCCAAAGTCCAGCAACTCAGAAGGGGACTTGAGCTCGTTCAGTAACACCTCTGGGTTATGAGGATACAAGGGACACAACTGTCATGTGCCCAAAACAACAATTATTAAACAACTCAAAACGATTTCCTTTTTTCTTCTATTTTTATTCTTTTTCAACACTTTCATTACAGGATAGAAATCACACCGTATCATAACTATTAAATCACAAAAGCTAGGGTTTCAAAACCATGCTAATTATGTGATGTATTTACAAAAGAACTGGAAGCTTAGTTACCTTGTGAATGCCTGCAAGAACAACAAAAGGAACAGCATGCCTTTGAGCTGCTAGTGCAACCATATTTAACCCGACAGGAGCTATCACCCCGCCATTTGCCATGACAGCATGAGCCCCAACAATCACCTACCACCATGACATACCTAAATGAGACTGAAACAAAAACAAAAACAAAAAAAGAAAGAAAATAAAGAATAGTAACTACATTGATGAGAGATACACATACCATGTTCACACGTGAAATCATGGCAAATACAGCAGAATCGGTAATAACTGTAGTTTGTAGTCCCCTGGCAACCAGTTCCTTTGCAAGAGTATGCCCTTGATATCTATATAAGATAGAAAACATCAATTGTTTATTTAATGCTTGTAAAAGGAAAGAAAAATAGCATCTCTCAAGCAAACCTTGGAGCACCCTCTGCTACAAAAACCCTAAATGATCGCTTCTTCTCCTTAGCAGCACAAAGAAATTCAATTACAGTTCCAGAACTGCCTAAAGTCAATATAACCTCACTGCATAAAATTTAACCATGATGAAATTATTCTTCTGACGAAACATATTGTCATTAGCACATAAAAACCAAATATGCTTTTGGAAGGGAAAGACAAATAGAATAATTTCAAGATTTTTTTATGTTACAAGTCCCCTGCATCAGGTAAATCAAAACAAATACAAACTATCCAAAACTTCCATTAACTGATCGTCAATTTATTGATGACTGCTTACCACAAAGGAGGCATAAGATGAGCTTTCATTAAACTCACAATCAATATTCAAAAACAAACCCTACTGACAAGGAATCATTCATTGACTATGACATGAATCCTAAGCAGAGTTCAGTAATTAATCAAGCAGATGCAAATACTTCTTGTAGAACAACAATGGTTACAAATGTACATATAATAAGAAAAGCAATGACACATACTGCTTACTAGTTAAAGGGCATATTTGCTTATAGAAATAAAGGGTTGAAGATAATACTTGTGATGAATATGCTCCACAGCTTGCTCGGCTATCTGTTCATGACAGGTGGCAATATCTTGAATAAGCTCATTGACAGTCTCAATAACATTATGCTTTAGCTTTCGACTCCTTGAATTTTTATCAGTTGCTGCATGCAGTTTGTTTTATAAATTATAATAAGTAATAAACCAGCAGACCAAGATGTAAGTTTGTAGAGAGATTATTTCCCAAGAGAAGAAAATAAACAAACTATGCTAACATTTAGTCTTATCTTCAGAATCACCGGCAGAAGAGGAAGAGTGGTGAATAGCTGCTGCTGCTGCGGAATGAGGTGGTATGTCTTCAAGAAGAGTCTGCAAGGAAGGAGGCCTGAGAGTAGTTCTAGCGGCGGCGGCGGCGGCAGCAGCCGATACAAGTGGATTGTCTTCTTCATCATCACTCAAGCCATGTAAGCTCAACCCACCAATTGATGCTGTTGTTAGTGAAACATCTTCCTCTCTAATGATATGTAGTACACGCCTCACGACATTTCCAACAGCAACTTCTGCAATGCAATGTAGTTCATTATAACACTTCCAAAGAGTTATCACTCCAGTTACACATTACGTACCTAATTCATTACATTAACTCATGAAAGTCCAAAGACCAAGTAATTTAGCCTACAACAACATTCTGAATTGGTCACTTGATCTTATTAGAATAAGCTAATACTTTTACTTATATGATCTTCTCCATTGAAACTAAAATTAATGTTTCTTTATCATTCCCTCTTACAAAACCCTATGATAGAGGGACAGTTTGCTTATTGGTGAAATTATGTATGGTTGTTCTTGTTGTTGTTGTATTCCCTCTTACAAAACAAGGAGATAGCATACACTACAATGATGGTTGGCCTTGCTTTCCTAAATTATCATTATTCCACTTAGCTAAACTGCACATTAAGATTTTAAAACTACTTAAGTTGGAGCACAGATATCATGCATACAAAACTTAATACATAAAGGGACACTTATAAATTAGAGAATCAAGAGGATGATTTTTTTGAGACAACTACAAGCTAAGATTCTTTCAACAACAAGTGATAGGTCTCTATTGATGACCATAAGCAAGAAAAACGAACTAACCCACAGGATTAGCTGCAGTAAGCTGTTCTCCAATAGCCTTAATTGCATGAATAAGAGCCCCAGCTTGGTTAGTGTTCGGAAGCCTCTGCTGCGATATCACCGACCGCAGAAGCTCCGCCGTGAGCTTAGCAGTTGCCTTCGACCCCTCAACTTTTCTGTCAAATCATACAAACATAAGCATAAAAATTCAAACTTGATACGAAATAAAGAACTACAATCGCACTCACCGTTTCTTAAGCTTGTTTAAGAAATCATTAACTAGGGCATGTGTATCCGGCATGATTGCAATTCGCAACACACCTGCATAGGCATAATTACACAAAGCTGATGTTATCAGTTATCACATAACATACTGATTACTGAATTAACAATTGATGAATGTATGCAGCGTACCTGCAGATGAAAATTAGGGCAACGGAACGAATTGAAGCCACAAAGCGTGAAACCACAAGCTTTGTTACTCCTTTGAGTTACAGTAGATCAATGAAACAATGAATTACAGATATATGTGAGTATACAAACTAAAAACAGATTCATATGAGATTAAACAAGAAGCAGATCTACAGAGATACATTAACACAAAGGCTAAAGAATATTACTGACCTTAACAAGTATCTATCTGCTGATAAATTGAAATTGAGGTGCAATAGAGGTTTTATAAAAAAAGGGGCATGCGATTAGGGTTTTCAGGGTTCGATTTGTGGGGAAATCGTTGTTTTTTAATCTTTTTTCATATGCGTGACAGAATTCGTTGCAAGGAGCGTCAAATTTTTATACGGATAAATTATAAATATTGGACTTAATTATATAAAAGTTTTGCAAGGACAAATGTATAACACGATTACACGAGTCATGTAACTAGAGTGATATGAAGGCGGGCGGAGATTTTTATTCTTTGTCAAGTCTCACGGGTGCATGGACGGATGGAATAATAGCACGTGTTGTTATATGATTGTGTAGTTGCTAGAGAGTATTTATTTGGCAGGTGTGAATACATACTCTAATGAACATCGTGTGTGTTAACACGGCTCAAATTTATATTAACTTTTTCTATCAAAACATTAATAAAAATAACAGCATGTTAAATTTTTGATACAACATTATCACACTTTATAAAAACACAAAATAAAATATCATACCATATATGTTGTAAGAAAAACCATATATGTTATAAGAAAGGAAAAACTAATCATAAAGATTCCGACAAAAAGTGTTATGATATAATAGTGTGTGGTTTGGATTTGAGTAATTATTTTCAAACTGGACTCAAAAACATTTTCTACGTACGGGGTTTGATTTGCTTCTGATCCGGTCAAAATATCCGATCACTGATCTAGTCAGATATTTTGGCCAGTCAGCGTGTTTGATTCTCACTTTTTCGCGTTTAACCAGATCTGACATCATTGACCCATGCATATTTTTCCTCTTACCTGGTTAGTTATCACCACCTTCTGACCGAGTAAGGAATTTCAAACAACCCCTAAGAGCTTTCACAACCCATTACCCATCTTTATCCATATAACTACACTAAAAATCATTATTTTTTTCTCTCTCCTTTTCAATTTTATCATTACTTTTTCTCTCTACTTCACTCACAACCATTTAAAATATATTAAAAACATTATAGGGTTTTGAACAGTGTTTCCTCAAAATACAGATTAAACAGTTAATTTATCATATCATTCACTCACAATCACTTATAACCATACCATATAATATAGAGAATACACTCATATAAATATAGGGAGTACACTGTGAATGCTCTAAGTCCGCTTTTGAATGGTGTTCTTATAAGCTACAACGATTAAAATTAATATAAACAATTGACATCATGTTTTTAAAAAGGTTTCAATCGGATAAAAACAGCACTAAAACTTCAAAGAAAAATTATGGCGGTGCGCTCCCGACTGAAAAGCAAATATATAAACCCGATTAAAATAACACATATATTCCAAAGTAAGTTCGTACATTTATCGTTGAAAATAAAAAAAATATATATAAGAACTTGCAAGGAAAACTGAGGTGGGACGCGGGCTCGTATCCTTTGTGCCCTAAAATTTGAAGTTAACATCCATCCAGATTCCAATCGCTGTTCTTGCGTCTCCCTCCATAATTTTGCTTACAAATCTTCAATACAAATGGGAACCACCGTTAATGGCAATGGCAATGGCAATGGCAGTGTGGACAAAGGCGTTGATTTCGCTAACTATTTCTGCACATACGCCTTTCTCTACCACCAGAAAGAAATGCTTTCTGATCGTGTTCGAATGGATGCTTATTTCAACTCTGTTTTCAACAACAAGCACCACTTCATCGGTAAAGTACGTTTTCTATTTCCATGATTGTGCCCAAATTTGTTCGTTTTAACTTTTGTTGTGCAATCCCTTTAAAAAGTTCGTGTAATTTTTTATCATAGATGCAATTTTGTTGGAGAATCTTCCTGTTCACTTGCTATTATTATTAAATTATGTTATTATCACAGTTTACTATTGAGCTTAAAGACTGTTTGGCAACCATTAAAAGGTTTCTTTTATGTTAATCAACCACTTATTCAGAAGTGCTTCTTAATGGAATTATTAAGAGGCTACCAAACTGCCTCTATGGTTTTCTATACATATTGAAAGAATTATTCCATTTTTCGAGCCTATGGACCTAGTTAGTTTTTTTCTTCTTTTATTTTTCCTCCATTTTTTAGAGGGGTCAATGTACTCTACTAGCCGTCACTTATAGGATTTGAATCTTTAACCTCTAGTATCGTAGCCGTCACTTATAAGATTTAAATCTTTAACCTCTAGTAGTGAAGCAAGACACATTTTCATTTCAACTGTACACGTGCCTATTTAGGTATGTGGGGTTTTCTATGGTTTTTATACGTATGTTATTTAACACCTATTCAATGGAATCAAGTCTTTCGGTACGTATAGGAAAACATAGAAAACCTTAGATACCTAACTAGTTCGTGTGCTCAATAATAAACCTGAACAATAGTATATTTAAATATTAATGCAAACTAGAAGTACAAAAGTTATCTCAATCAAACACCACAGAATCTCTTTTCCGCAAGATTTAAATCAAAGATTAAGCTGTGGTGCTAATGAATCATGCTTCTAACTTCATGTAATCTTTGATTCTTTAGAATAATGTGACTGGTGTGACTCTTTAGAAACCAAAATTGTTGTGTATCTTTTGGATAATAATGAGTTTAAAATTTGTGTTGGAATTTTTAACTGGAACTAAAATGTGATTCCGTGGAAAAGACTGTGTTGGATGTAGGAACAGGCAGTGGTATTTTAGCAATTTGGTCAGCTCAGGCAGGGGCAAAGAAGGTATATGCTGTGGAAGCTACTAAGATGGCTGAGCACGCACGCGAGCTTGTTAAAGCAAATAACCTTCAGGATGTTGTTGAAGTAATTGAGGGTTCAATAGAAGATATAATCTTGCCTGAAAAAGGTCATCTTTGATGCCATCTTTTATGACTTATTACTATTATCTTTTCTTTTTCTCATGTTTAAAAGTAATTAACAGTTGATGTAATCATCTCTGAGTGGATGGGGTACTTTCTTCTGCGCGAATCTATGTTTGATTCTGTAATCTGTGCTCGTGATCGTTGGCTGAAACCAACTGGAGTTATGTAAGTTATTTAACAACTTTTATTATCTGTTCAATATTGATTCCTTAAATTCATATGCGTATTTTTTTTATTTTTTTTGTAGGTATCCCAGCCATGCTCGTATGTGGTTTGCACCAATCAGATCAGAAGTAGCAGATCAAAAAATGAGTGATTATGAAGGATGTATGGATGATTGGCATGGTTTTGTCACAGAAACTAAATCTTACTATGGTGTGGATATGAGTGTTTTAACAAAACCGTTTTCCGAAGAGCAAAGAAAGTACTTTTTGCAGGTTGCAACACTTGTTTATCAAACTGAATGATATATTTGATATCTTCAAGCTTTAATCATCTTTAAGGATGCTATAATTTAATAATGTAGAATTCTTTGTGGAACAACCTGGATCCAGATCAAGTAATTGGAACAGCTACTATTCTAAAGGAGATTGATTGTTTAACGGTTACTGTTGATGACATCATCAAAGTTAATGCTAACGTATCATCGACAATTACCAAAGAGGACACATGGCTGTGTGGATTTGGTGGCTGGTTTGATGTCCATTTTAAAGTGAGTTCTTATCATTACTATCATTATTTTACACCACACTAGTTTTCTATGAGTCTTGGAGGCTGGAGCTTGGCTGAGCTGATTTTTGTATCTTCATGACTTCATGTTTTTATTTTTATGATTATAGGGAAGGATGGAGAACCCTGCTGAGTGTGAGGTCGAGTTGACAACGGCTCCCAGCGTAGAAGATGGCACACACTGGGGCCAACAGGTTAGTAATATTAAGTTTAATAACTGTTAAAATAGTGAGACGTCTCAAATAAAAGGAATACTATTACAAATTTATAGATTACTCTAGTCAAAAGACATTTCTATCCTTTCAACACTCATTAACCCTGCTCATTTATATGAAATCATAAATCACTGAATGAGGGTATTCAAGGCACTTAAATTAGATTTTGCTAAGGTCTTATTTTAAAAAGTTGTTTTGGAGTAAAAGAAGTCAAAAATAGCATGCCTGAAGACTAAAATTTGTATTCATTGTCATGCCACAGTACTACTTTTCTCTCCTTCAAACTATTAAAATTAAGTCATGTGTTCATTTGCTTGAGAGTTGAAACCCTTTATCAGTTGACCTTAGCATCAGTCAAATGTCAGAAACTTCCTTTAAATGACTACGACAAAGAAACTTGGAATTATTGCAACTGGTATGGGACATTCACAAACAAAATAAGGGTGTGATTAGGAATTTGCTTATAAACGCTTATTGTTAAAAGCAAATAAACGCTTTTGAGTGTTTAGATGAAGATTAGAATTATGCTTGTTTGTTTATTAGTCGGTAGAAAAGTTGTCCATGATAAGCAGTTTGAGATTGCTTATTTCAAATTACTGGTGGTCTAAACTATAAACATCACAAATTTACCCTTAACGTGATGTGTGTTCTAATAAGCCAAATATAGATGCTTCTGCTTATTAAAACAATAAGCAATTAAGCATTAATATTTATAAACAAGCAATCCCAAATGCCCCATTATCTGCACGTATCATTAATGTATGTATTAATGTTTCTATCTTGTTTTCTTGTCAAAGTTCTTACCTTCATTATTTTTTAATATGCCTTTTTTTGCACTCTATGCAGGTCTTTCTTTTGCATCCACCTGTTCGTGTAAACAAAGAGGACGAGATCCTCATTGATTTTTCAATGAGCCGTTCTGAAGTAAATCATCGATTAATGAACGTTGATCTCGGGTATGAACATAAGTTGTCATCTGGTAAGATGCTGCCACCTGTCAGAAACAAGTTCTATATAGAATGACACCAAACAACAGTACCATCACTATTATACATTTCAACGGTAAGTCATGCGATCACAGTTCGAAAGATAACAATACTTTATGATGAGACATTTGCAGAAAATTTAGCAGCTTTTTCCCACCGCTGTTATATTTTAAATCATGTGCGGTATGTGGTATATTTCTTATCTTTTCTTCATGTAAAAACCAGAATTAGTTGAAAATCTTGAATGTTATATACATTCAAAAAAAGCAATTACTGCACCTTTTGCTGCATATTGTATAGTATTTTACCATAGTAACATGCATATGCTTTTGATTACACTTGAAGCTGCTTGAAAAAGACTGAACACCCCCCCCCCCCCCCCCTCTCTCTATAGTTTCAAAGTCAACCTTAACTCTTAAGGCAGAAGCAAAGGTGTTAGTATGCTAAAAAGATCTCTTCTATAAAGTCTTGAAGCACCAATGATTCTATCTACAACTCTTTCACAAGATCCTTACTTTACCTGAAAATCTTAGTTTCATCAGTCTTCTTGAGAATGCATAGATCATCATCAGCGACCATGTTTCGGTCTGATGAGTATTACCTCAACCTATCGCCGCCAAGGAAGCCAGCCCAACCGCAAGACGATAGCTTGCCAGTTTATGATCCGGTCTCGACAGACGGCATGAAGAAGGAACACTTCAAGTCATCTGGTGAAAACACCATTCACTTCATTCCTGTTGTTTTGATCTTTTGTGGTTTTGTTCTTTGGTTCTTTTCTCATCCGACTAGTGAACTCAAAGTCATTAGTAGCACAATGTAACGTGGTTTGTGGTACTTTTGCTTATGCAAGATCCTTTGATGTCAAAAATCAGTAATCAAACTCAGAACTTTGATGGGTAAGTTTCTTTGAGATATTCAATTCCATCAAATGATTTGTACCTTGATGTAACAAAGTTAATATCGAATGTCAAAATAAGGTGCCTTTATATTTAAGTGATTAAATAAGAGATTATATACATAAAAAATAGTAAAAACTTTTACGGACTAAATTATTGTTAAGGTATAGAACTTGTCTTATATCGGATTTATGACAATAGATGGGAGGTTTATTGATTAAATGGACTTCTTCACCTATTCAACTAGTTTTTTCTAATGTTTTCTCTTGTTTGTTTCTGTAAAAAAACCAGTTTGATCATAACATAAAGAATCCGATCAGATTTTTATGTTCCAATACGTTTAGTTTGGTTGAATGATATATGAACGATACATGCAATTTTTTATATCGTAAAACCACTTGCATCATAATTTGTTGGGACGGTTTGAATTAAATTATAAATGAAAGCAAGTTAAATTGGACTGCGGTTTGTTACGCACATGAAACTATGAAACGAAGTGAAATAAATAGTTTTAAAAAACATGTCAAATCACGTAACCTAAAGCGTGTATTAGTCTATTAGATGCTTATAATTCAAATTATTCTATTAAAAAAAGGTAGACTACTATAATAATAATATTTTAGTTTTGCTAGCATATTTAATATTTTGTATTAATAAATTCTGAAATTGACAAAATATGATGTTGGCCTGTTGGGTCAACTTGATATGTTCTCGCTAAGAAGACACCCCATTGGACCCAATCCGTTTTAAATTTTGGCTTCTTGTGCAATAAATTCTTTTTATCACCTCTTATTATTCATAAAATTATGAATTTTTATATCCGAATAACATATTTTAAAATAGGTAGAAGTGTAGAACCCTTTTTTATTGATAATATTTCATAACGATAATTTGACTGGTTCATCATTTTACTTTGTTGTCAAATATAATTTAACTCGTATAATTATCATATAATTACATTAGTTTCATATGATCTCGATCACAAGGACGATATTGAGTGAAACGAGGAAACACATCTTTCTTGTAAGAAATATTAAAGAAATCAAGTGTAAATTTATGTGATTATGCAAATGAATTGTTTTTGACAATAAAATGAAAATTACGAGTGACACCTGTCAAATTATCGGTGTTGATTATTATCGACTTAAATATTATAGTCCTAACTATTAGAACTTAATTTGTCTTTAATTTAATATTACAATCAACTATTAAACCAGTTATAAAACAAAAGCTTATAATAATGTTGTCGTTGAGAAGTGTTTTGTTGAATTTCCTTTAGTCGTTGATCTTCTTTTGTTCTGTTTGGTGGTCGTTGGTCAATTAAGTCATGCATGAGATATTATAATGAAGGATTTAGCCGCCAATATGCAAAAATGTTTATAAACAAAGAGTATAGAAGATAATGAAGTTAGTTGTCTTCCTATTTGCAATATATTAAGATTGAATCAATAATGATTTCAATGGAATTAAAAATGGAGATGAGAAATAATATGCAAATTCTTATAACATAAATCGGTTTAATAGAAGAAAGAATGTGGTTAATGTATAATCAATTTTAAGTAACAAACTTGTTAAACACGTGTACATCATGTTGTATATATACAATAATAATAGAGAGGAACATAGTCAATTATCCATTTAAATACGCCTTATGTTTCACTAGTAAAACAAAAAATAAAACTATTTATGTGTTCTCGCACTTGTGTATCTAACATCAATTGTGTATTGAACATCTTTATCATACTAAAACTAATACATTTGATTTACTTTTTCTTATGATGACAAGAATATGTATTAAACTATTATGAAGCAACTATTTTATCTTTTAATATAAACCGGCGGTTTATTCATCGACATGATGCTACGTGAAAAACATTACAGAGGAAAAAGTTTAT
Source organism: Flaveria ramosissima (assembly GCA_025215565.1). Lineage (NCBI taxonomy): Eukaryota > Viridiplantae > Streptophyta > Magnoliopsida > Asterales > Asteraceae > Flaveria > Flaveria ramosissima. The sequence continues at coordinate 66,379,902 of CM046034.1, read as the reverse complement.
TTATAACAATGTATGAATCAAACGTTTATTTATTAACCGTGACTTATCCAAATAAAACATTTTCAAAACTATAAAAAATCATTTCCCTCATTTAACGTTTAAAAATATAAATTGTTAAATATTATTATGATTAAATAAATCACTAATGCATTTAAGAAATTGAAATACGTTAATGAATTAAAACATTAAATATTAAATTAAATAAAAATAAATAGAAAAAATAAAAAAAGAGCTAAATCCAAAGGATGTTTTTATTAGAATATATCTCAAGTATCAATGTCGATAACCAATGGAGAGGCACAAGGTTTTTTTTCCTATTTATATGTGGCTTAAAAAGATGGTTAACTAAGTGGGTGTTGGTTGGTATGGTTACACCTTCGTTTTTGAAGACGTTAACCTGAGTTCGAGCCATATGCCTGACATCTATTTCTTTTTGAGTTTTTTTACTTTGAATTTGTTTCTTTTATTTTTTAATATTACTTCTTTTTAAGTTACGTTTTTAAACTTATCTTATTTTCTTTGTTAATAACTTCTTCAACAAATTTGTCGTTTCAATTTTAATCATGTTAATATCTGTATCGTAACACGCGTAACAAGTCACGTTATAAAACTTGTACATGTTTAGTTCCTAGTTAATACGATGGAGTAAGTCACATATATCTTTGAACACACTATTTTAATATTATAATATCAACTACTCAACTAGTCATCGGATAATCATCAAATATTATTAAATTAGTTATAACTATTCTTAAAACCAACCATAAACTAATAATATTATTTCACTTTACCCCTCATCTTAAAGCAACTTATCACGCAATACGGCAATAAGGAAAGAAAGGTGCGTAGTATACGTCAAGCGTATTATACCAACAATACAACACAATTCTCCCATTATTCTTCTGCAACTTCAAAATCAACAATCAACAATCATAATCGAAATCATAACTCCGATCGAAACGAACTCATCGCATCCACAAGGTTAGTGAATAGTGATTTCATTCATATGATTCTATTAATCTCACCATTTCGATCGACATCGATGTTTGTTCGTAATCATTAATCGATGTTCCGTCGAACGATTGTTGTTGATTTGTAAGTTATTAGCTTCGTGTTGTTCCTTATTTTCTGCTTAATTGAAGTTTATTTGGTGAATTTGTGGTGACATTTGGTTTTAATCAGACTTCGTTTGTTGCTTGCTCGTTGTTTTGTTCTTGAGATTACCGTAACAGTTAAGATCATTGCGGATGTAATTAACAAGGAGGATTTGTTGTGTTTGTTTGCTAATCAGATTAAACTTCGTACGATCGGATTAAACTTTGTTAAACTTTGTTGAAATAGATTTATTAGATGTTTGTGGATGAATGTTGATCTAGTTAGGGGTGTTTGGATGTGCGTTTCGGAAGAGATTATCTTATTATTGTGGATTGAGGTTGTGATAATCAGATTTAAATGTGTGGATAAACGCATTTTACTTATTTAGGAATTAGGGAGGAAGTAATCAGATTTAGGTAATTAAAATTTTGTTATTATGCCATATTTAGTCATTTTATCTATTAGTTCATTGATAATCAGAACAGATAATTATCATATGTGGATGATTTTCTTTTCATACCAGCTACAACATAAATGAATATTGATTATAATGATTCAATATGAGATCATTACTTTAAAACGCACATCCAAACACCCCCTGTGTATTCATTATCCATGGTAATTGTTTGTTCTTAACTTGATTTTAGATTTGGTTTATTTGTGACAACAGCTTATGATTCATTAGGATTTATGAGACACTTGTTTTCAATCTCACATCCTTCAAAACAGGAAGTACCTTATGTAGAATTTAAAGAATGTTTCTTATTTGTGCGTATGTGTTTTTGTTTAGGTAATTTATATATCATTTGTTACTGATTCTTACTTACACTATAAATTTCCTATGATAACAGATTCTGAGGACTGTGATTTGGGATTAAAGACAAACTTTGGCATCATGAAATTTAAAAGACGAAGTATAAATGAGGTATTGACTTAGAATCCATTTGCATTTAAAATTTGTCACTTTGTTAATTCCAATTCATGTTTTCATGGCTAAAGTTCTTAACATTATGGATCTTTTAATTATTTGTGTTCTCTGTTGTGCACACAGGTTCATATAAATAGCAAAGTTACACACAGCAACAAGCTTTTAATCCGCAATTTAAATTCCAGCTCCCAAGAGAAACAAAAAAAGGCTACAAGGGATTCCTACATGAAAAGTCTCCAATTTGGTGCACAAATGGAAAATTTACAAGAATCACATATTGTTTCCACAAGAACCCTAAAACGAGGGTCACCCTATCTATCACAAGATGAGGTAACCATAGGGACTTCTCTTAAATTCAAAATCACTCAAAAAGAGGGTAAACGTCTCCGAGTGATAGCCACATCAGATGAAAAGGTAGATGCTTATGTGGCAAGGGTAGATGTAAGTGGTGCATACGGAAAAAAAGGACATGGTGATCGTGATGATGATGATAGTGTTACATGTTCTGTTGGTAGTTGCAGTATCAACAGCTATAGTGACTACAATCTCCAGTCTAAATCAAATGCTTTTGAAGATACCCAAAGTTATGGTAGCGATGCTGAGTCAGTTTGTCAAGGTGGATACGAAGATGAGATCCATAGGCTAGAATTGCAAGCATATCGCCGTACCATTGAGGCATTACATGCATCAGGACCATTAACTTGGGAAAAAGAAACAATGGTAACAAACCTTCGTATGTTTCTCCATATATCAAACGATGAGCATTTGATCATGCTAAAAAACTTACTTTCCACTGCAAATACTATTCGTAATAGATGACAGGAAATGCGTAGAATAGAAGCTTTTCAGTTTTCAGCTTTTTGCTCCTTTACCCTTCATTGAATATTTGAATGACTCACATCAATTGTAAAAACTCATTTGTTTTGCCATCGTTTGCACCTATTGTTATTATGATCACTACTTGCTCTCCATGTTTCATTTGCACAGGTTACATTATCATAATATACTCTGCGAGTCTGCATAAATATAATTGGTTTCTGTTGATATTATTGATGCTTACCTTGGTTTTCCAGGCCCAAAGTTGGATGCTTGTACACCTGGCTTATGAATTTGTAAGTTGATGTTGGGTGCAATATAACTTTGGGCTTTCTTCAAGTTTATATTCTTGAAGGATGAAGGATCAATATCTCATGGCTACCACTTGAATCCCAGATATGAAAGGTTCTATCTTTGACATTTAGCTTCTTTTATCCATGAGGTTTTCAGTATAGTTAACTTAATGGTAAGGTCAACCAATAACCACTTCTTTCAATAAAGTGGTTTATGAGGTTTTAAGCATTTGAAAACGAGTTGGCTAACTTTTAGACCCATTTGACCCGGTTAGTTGTCACACCTTAGTTTCCGGTGCGTGATTTTAGTTGGATTTATGTAGTTCTTTACTTAGAGTAAATACTCTTAACATACAGCTGAAGACAATGTGTTACTTTAAAAGCAAATCTTAGTATCTTAGACATGTTTAAAGCTTTTCTAAGCAAATAAGATTTTAACTATCAGTGAATGACATAAACATTCTTTAGGATAGTCGGCCAGTGCCATTTAATCCTTTAACTCCTTACCTTTGCTACTAGAGACCATATACATTCATAAAATGCATAAAACAAGTCAGTTTATGCCATACTGTTTAACTATACACAAACAAATAACACTTTAAACATCATATCAATTGTATTTTTGTAACTAGCACAGTTATAGTAATAAAAGAAACAAATATAACCTTGATTACATTATGTGGTGTGCCAATTAACGGTTTGGGGAGTTACTTTGCCCAAACATAATGACTTATTTGCGCTAGGGTACCCTTCATGACATTATTGGCTTACACGAAACCTGTTAGTAGTTATACAATCAATAAGTTCTATTATCATTTCATAGCAAACGTACAAAATTAATTATTAATAATCATCCCATGCTCTGCTAATCTATTATCATTGGTGTTCCATATGACAATATGGAGTGAGGTTAAATCTTTGCAAGTGTAGGATTAGGTTGTATTTATGAGTAAAAAAAGTTGTTTGTCATCTTGTAACTAGTAATGCTCTCGACAAATACAAAAAATATTTTGCTAAGTCTGCTAGGGCCTTACATTAATGCCTGTAATATATTTGCAATATGATTATTATATTATAAGGGAAAGAGCTTTTACGTGCACCAACTATCCATAACATTGCACTTGTGTACGTTACTCATAAAAGTAAACATGGCCTTTGAAGGAAACTCGGTATCATTGACTTTACACATTGGGTTTGGAGAACGCGTCCAACGAATTTGCGAGGACAATATATGAGAGGTAATCACCAATTTCCAACGATCATACTCAAAGTGGTGATGTCACGTGATATATGGATTTAGCATGGTACTTTGGTGATGCGGGTTCAAACAACAACATCAATTTTCTCAATCAATCATTAAGGTGGATGGAATCGCACCGATAAGTCCATTTCAGGTTAAGAAAAAAGATTCAAGAAGGTGCAAAAGTCGGCAAGTAAATGTGTGGAGCGAGCTTTTGGTGTTTTAAGACTTGCACGAGTGATGAAAGGCGTGAACATAAGGAATATGACTTGTGCGTGCATTATATTGCGCAGCGGATCTTAAAAGATGACGAGAATGTGATGTCGTCGGTTTAAATAATGGATCTTCAAACTGCTGTAGTTGTTGACTATATTACCATTTTGGAATTGCGGGATCAAAACACATATTTTAGACTTTGATATGATCTTGTGGAATGCACTGCAAGTAGAGATGCACAAAACAACCGGGTGCGGACCCGACCCGGTGAACCCGACCCGGACCCGGGTTCGGGTACAACCCGATGGGAGGCATACCCGGTTCGAACCCGTTTAAACCCATAGGGTTGGAACCGGGTTTAGTTTTTGAGTCTTTTAGCGAACCCGAACCCGACCCGGTCTAAACCCGAATTGAACCCGGTATTGGACCTGATATTGAACCCGATATTGGACATAAAAAAAAAAAAAGAAAATTAGAAAAAATAAACTAAACCCGGTATTGGACCCGGTTCCGGACCCGACCCGGATCCAACCCGACCCTACCCGGGTATGGCGGGTAGGGTTTTCCCGCAAGTGAACCCGACCCGGGTTCGTACCCGGGTTCACCAATACCCGGGTACAAAAAAACCTGATTGGGCCCAACCCGGTTTGAACCCGGTTCCGGGTCCGGCCCAAAACCCGTTTTGTGCAACTCTAACTGCAAGTCTAACAAACTTGAATATCCTAATTCGGATGACAACAGTTAAATTTAATATTTTAGTCTTTTTTCCATTATTTTTTATTTTTTAAATAAAGAGATTATATATATATATATATATATGGGACAAAACCTTTATGATGGCCCGCTGGGCCTCGTTCAAAACAAATTGGCATGTAATTGGGCCCTTTATCTCTATGTTTGTAGGGCCGTTGGCCCGACGACATGTGGACCTCTTTGTAATTACTTAATTGGACTACTATTGGCAAGTTACCATCTTTCTGGGCCGAGTCAATATATATCGTTACATATTTAGGGGTCGTTTGTTTGGTCTGACCCGACTGACCCGGCTGGCTCGGTCAGCCGGTCAGCCCGTTTGATACATTTGAAATCAGAGCTGACCGGGTCCTTTTGGTCTGACCCGGACCTGAATTTTAAACATGCTGACCGGATTCTTTTCGTCTGACCGAGACTGCGGTGATGCTGGAGGTGGTGGCGGTGATGCTGGAGGTGGTGGCGGTGATGCTGGAGGTGGTGGCGGTGATGCTGGAGGTGGTGGCGGTGATGCTGGAGGTGGTGGCGGTGATGCTGGTGGTGATTTGCAGAGACGGTTTTTGAGTCAGTCAGATACCGAATCAAACAACCAAGTTTCAATCAGACGCATACCCAGTCAGAACATCTTACTGGGTCAGCTTCTGACTCAGTCAGATCTTACTGAGTCAGTGTGATCAAACAGCTCCTTAGTTATTTACCTTACCATCTCCAAATCTTCAATGTTTGATTTATAAGTTTTTAAAGAGTGTAATATTTTCTTTTTATACGAAGAAGATTATTTGTTCTAACACAAAATTATAATAAATTTTAGGTAATACGATCTAATTCTTCTACTTAACAATAAATTAAAGTCGTTAGAGTCACAATTACCTTGAATAAGACCATGACACTTGTTCAAATCCGAACGCACAGATCCAAAGTATAAAGCCTAATGTTAGGCTTGGTTTTTTTGTCCTTTCTACGTCTTGTGTCGTTGTCTAATGTTTGAGAGTTGGATAAGACCTCTATTGTAATTGTTGTTTACTTGTTGAATACAAAACCTATAAAATTAGTCTTATAGTGTTTTGTATAAGGGGATTATCGTTCAGTGTCTTTAAAACATGACATCATAAGGAGATACTGGTCACACTCCTCACATGAAACTGGACGTTTTGCCCAAAAGTTTAAGAGTTAGGTAGTATCACACTAGAAAAAAAAAAGTAAAAATGTATAAATAATCGATGTATATGATTTTTTTACGAGTGGAGTTCAATTATATAATTTTAAGTAAACACAAGTAGCTTAAATTTTAATGTTATTTTGTATTTAACTAGTTAAAATACTATTGAAAATTTTAAATGACCATTACGACCCTAGTTTTATTTTCTTTTGTGTAAAACCAATTAATCGCTTATGATAAAAAAACAAAATATATTATTTAGAGTTGATTTTAATTTTTACTCACTAAATTTTGACCAAAGTAACAATTTATCTTACTTTAATAGAAAAACCAACGGAACGAAAATAAGTGTTGATACCCCAACTTGCTAAAAAAAGTTCATACCCAAGCTTATGATTCACTCAAAACTACAAGGACTTTTGTGTACTTAACTCTACAATCAATAATTGCAATATCATTAAGTTAAAACTTACTCATGTAACCATACTAGGTAAAAAGAGATATTGAGCAAAAATATTAGAGATACTATTATGTTAGATGAACGGGAGTCAACAACCAATAATCATACTAGTAAATCTCACTTACAATAAAACTAATGTAAATCTTATTTACAGCAAAACCATTAGTAAGGTTTAGAGTTAGCAGTAAAGACATTATTTAATGTGTACCAAAACAACTACTATACTTCAAATGTTTTTCATTTCATGTTTCAATGAATGAACACAAATACTTATATGTTACGTTCCGACCGTAAAAAAAATAAATTTCAAATTAAATAAACCTTGTATTATATTTCATTACTTTCACGCTATATATACCAAAAGGCCTATATGGAATGAACGGTTATAAGCATAAAGTCAACAACATTAATATTGGGATTTTCAAATCATGTTATGAGATTATAATCATTTCTATATATAAATAATAAATAAATAAAAAAACAACTAAAACTGAATAAATAAATAAAAACGTGTAACATTAATTAAGATTAAGATTATATAATAATGTTTTGGATTCCGAAATCTCGAAATACACGCGTATCTTCCCCAAATTAATATTCCCCCAAATCTCTGAATCAACATTCAACACCCCTCTGGTTCTTCTTCACACACACAAATGCACAATACACAATACACAATGCACACACATCAACACACACAAGAAGAGAAGAGAAGAAGATGTTGAAGGAGTCCTCAAGGATGTTGAATTCGAGAAGAAGTCATTTACTTTTTGAAGACGACAAGTGTTGGCATGGAGGATCGATCGAATGTTACAGAGAATATGTAATGATTCGTTAGTATCTTTCGATTTCATCATCCTAAGCTCGCATTCGTGAAACAGGTTAGTATCTTTCGTTTTCATCATCTTTTTGGTTTCTAATTTTGTTAGGGTTTACTCGATCGATGCAATTGACATACATGGAACCCTAACCTACAATACTCACCTACATTAACCTTCTTATAATCCGTAAGGTATTTTGATTTTTCTGGACAATTTTAAGGTATGTGTCTTAAACCCTTTTATTATTAATGATTAATAAAAGTGTTTCTACCGAAGATTCATCCTTACTTTGGTGTGAATCTCAGAGCACAACTGTTGCTTTTTGATCCAAAACCAAACATGATGCTAGGTATGTTTTCATGATTATCACCATATGTAGCTATCTATAACAGATCCTAAAATGGAGTTTTTGTGGTGCAATTTTATGGCCAAAAAAGCTTAATTTAGAACAGTATTTTTCAGAGGGAAAGGTGGTCAAACTTGGTCAACATCTATACATGTAGTTGTTCTAGGGTACGTTTTCATCAGCCACTATTATACTATTATAGAAGAAGATATGCAAGATAAATTCTATTACAAAGTTGTAAGTAGATCATGATTGTGTTATAGTTTACCAAATTTCCCCCGTTTTATTTGTGTTTGTGTTGTCTGTTGTTTGGGGGCCTGGTACAGAGAGTACGTGATGATTCCTGATCCTCATCATCCTCAGCTCGCATTCGTGAAACGGGTCAGTATATTTCGTTGTCATCATTTTTTTTGTTTCAATATCGTTAGGATTTACTTCAATCGATACAATTTACATGGAATATTCTCTTTTTCCTTGATTATTTTTGTCAGGTTTGATGAATATCCTTAGGCTTCTGTTTGGAATTCGCTTATACAGGATGAAGCCGAGGCTGGAAGGTTTAAGTGTCTCTGGTTTTGATAACACCACAATTCATCCATCAATTGGTTGTCTCAAGTGTATAGTTGTATCAACAGTTCATTCATTCTGTGGTTTTGAGACATTTAAGTCGCCCTTAAATTAATAACTCATTGTTGTTTGTCTCTCTTTTCACAGGAAACACCAGAAGACAAGGGCTGTCATGATCTTGTGGTAAAGGGGTTCATTGAGTATTATATTGACACAAAATAAGAAGGAGAAGAGACTACTGTCAATCTCATGACCTTTAATGTAAGTATAGGCCTGAAAACGGGTGGGTCAATTTGGGTTGTAAAACAGTCAAATGGTGGTCTCAAATGTCAAAAAGTTAGCTATAAAGTATGTTGAACCTTTTACAAGTCTCCCAAAACACACCTTACTCTTTGGAACTTCCAAACTAGATCATTATTTCAGTATTTTTGTTAACCATATTTGATGGGTGTAGGATTTAGATACCTATACCCATTGTCAATTCGATCTATCATTACTTTTGGGTGGTTGTGGATCCGTCATACCATTTGCTGATAAGTATTTTACAATGCAACTATAGTTATCTTGCACAATGAAGTTTTCTATGTTGGTTGACTATAATTTTTATTTTATGTGTAAAATAGTCTCCATGTAATACCATTTCGTTAGGCATGGGAAAACTTGCAATGGGCATTTTATGCTACGAACTTCTAATTCTGTAAGGTATATAACAGGTTTCATCTCTTTTTACAAAAAGTTATGCCATGTGGTTATGTTTCAATTATGTTTGTACTTTTAGGATACAACGACGTACGCTCTTTACTATGCTCAAAAACCATGTGTGACTTCTCAAGCAACGAGGTTTGTTTGTTTTATCATTTTTTCAATTAACATGTGTTTCTAAAACTATTTAGTATTATTCTTGACGTTATATTTTTCCTGAAGTTACGTTTTTCAAATGTGTTAGTAGTGGGAAGGACATCAATCATGCCGTAAAACTGAGGGTTTGACCTTGGCACCTTTGATCTATATTCTTTTTATTATATATTTAAATTAATAAACTTCCTCTCGTTGGTCTTCATTATTTACAATCATTGCTATTTTTTATACAGTTTCCTCCAAAGCATTGATGTATCAAGAAATCAGGGTTGCTGATTTGTTGTAGAAATCAGGAGGAGGTTTGCATTATAATTCTTTTACTTTAGTCTCATTTTTAGGGCTGCTGATTTTTTGTTGCATTACCAATTTGTACTTAACTTATGCTATTATGAACCATTTATAGAGTAGTGCACATGATGAAGATGGTTCTGCATGAGCTTCTAAAGTTTCATGGGACTGGAATAAAAGGTCAGCTTTCTATGGTTCTTGCATACGTGGAACCCCAACCTACAATACTCATCTACATTGACCTTAAGCTTAAGGTATTTTGATTTTTTAGACAATCTGATTTTAAGGTATGTGTCTTAAATCCTTTTAATAATTATGTTTTTGTTTTGAAAGTTATTTGATGTTGCTGCTACAAGAATGTTGAAACCAACTGGACCTGCTGTTTCAAACACATTGGGGTGTTTCTGTGGCCTACCCAATGCCTGCTAAACATTCTGGTAATGCCCATTTGTAGGTAAAAACAATGTTTGGTTTCACCTGAATTGTGGCATCCTTCCCAACTCTTGGTTTTGATATTAGTTTTCTCTCATATTTATCTAAACCTGTTGCTAATAATGTAGGTCCTGTTGGCCCTTTAGGATATAAATAGGTAATGTGAGTTGATCCAATAGCCTCTACACATATTTCTTATGCCCAATTGAAGGCGAGTTTTTATCTTTGTCAAAAAAATGTTGGTTTCATCAAAACTTTTGTTGTCCAGAAGCTGCACTTTTTAAGAACTTTTGTGTCTAAAGAATATATTGGTTTATTATTGTACGGGTTCTTTTGCATATAAAATGATTTTGCAGGTTTTATGATCTAAAAGGACCATTCGGGGCATGTTAAACAAATAGCTTAAAAGATAGCTTATCTATAGTATCTTATAGGTCAAATGGGTAGGCTATATGGTCAAACGAATGTGCAGACATTTCAAATAAACGCTTGCTCATGCTGCAAACCAGGAGATTAGTTAACTGTCTTATTATAGAGATTTTATTTTGGCTTTTAGATTAAAAGGTTTCCATGGATGGATGATGGGGTGCAGAATATTTACCATTTTTTTTCATTTTGTTTTCGGGATATAACCAAGGAGATTCCATTTTTATGAAATAATCATGATTGTGGTTTCTTGAGATCACCTTTCTTCTGTGCTCTCAGTTAATCCACTGTGTGTACTGTTTTTTAATGCATATATTTTCCTCTTTAATCTTGTCCAGTGACAAAGAAACAATGACAGGGACACTTGTTCTCATTCAACATTCCTCTGGTTCTTTTTCACACACACACACAAGAAGAAGAGAAGTTTTTTGAATGAGTTTCCAATTATTGTTTCACGCTCTTATCTGCACCAGGTATTGTGGTTTTTCTTTCACATGTTCTGTTCTCTTTGTCCTTTATTTTCCCCTTATGGCATGCTGATATGAAAAGAAGCACATTATTTAGTTTTTAATTGGCTATATTACATCAGGAGCTACTTAATTGGTGTTTCTAGGGAGATTTACAAGCTAGTTGCTTGCTTATGAGCGATCTTGTGAGGTTTTACTCACTTTATGCTGATGCACACGGTTAGTGCTTTTTGTCTCTGTTTTATGAAAACTGTGATCTAACGTGGGTACATAAGTTCTGGTCATATTTACTTATCTTTCATTTGTTTGTTGCCGAGCAAATTGAAGAAGTTTTATGATCCTCTCTACAGCAGGTAGTTAGATCCTTGTGGTGTTTTTTCTTTACATGTTTTGTTCTCTTTGTCCTTTATTTTCCCCTTATGCCATTCTGATATGAAAATAGCACATGATTGTCCCTTTTGCTTTGGCTTTTAGTTTTACATAGACTTTTGACTTTAACCTGATGATGCATTTGTGAGTTAATTCCGGATGATTTGACAGAAAAATACAGCTGCTGATTTGTGAGAGCTGCTGCTTTTATTTTTAATTTGATTGGTGTCATATGATTTCCATAGATAGAGTTTACCTTGGTAATTAATAGCATTAGATCCAATTGGTTTTTGTATTTAGTTTTTCCTCATTCATAATATATCAGAAAGAGTCGAAGGCTACAATCCAACCCACGTATGCTAAGAAAACAACTACAACCTATTCAAAAGGAACACCCCACAAGATCCGGTTCCCAACGTTCTCTCTACTTGTCAATCCTCACGTTTTTTTCTTTTCTTTATATAAATACCAAACTAACTGAATTATTAAATAATAATAAACACCAAATAGTAAAACTAAAGTCTAAACTTAATAATCTAGAACTCTTTTAAGTCGTCGGTCTTTGCGTAGCTTAACGGTCTCTCGGTCTCACGCTAGAAGTTTTCGGTCACGGTCTCTTCACGTCGGTTCTTCTCCGGCGTCGGTCTTTTTCTCGGGTCTTCGTTGCTGTGGTTGCCGGTCTTCATGTCTCTTCCTGTGATTCACATGAAATCACTCCCCTTTTCTTCTAGTCGAGCCCTATTGCTCTGATACCAATTGTTGGTACCAGTCCCTAATTTGATTGCTACTAATTTGAAGATGAATTCGTATGAGATTGACAAATTAATATAAGAAAGTTGCAAAGCATAAAAATGAAAGCAAAGTACTTTATTCCACAATTAAACCATGCCTTATAAAGGCTACAATCCAACCCATGTCTGCTAAGAAAACAACTACAACCTATTAAAAAAGAACACCCCACAAGATCCGGTTCCCAACGTTCTCTCTACTTGGTCAATCCTTACGTTTTTTTCTTTCTTTATATAAATACCAAACTAACTGAATTATTAAATAATAATAAACACCAAATAGTAAAACTAAAGTCTAAACTTAATAATAAACAAAGTCAAGATTAAACCAACACTTTCATCTTTCAGGCGCTGCCAGAAGATATTCTACTACAAGTTGCATAATATAAGGAGGCTAAGAGTGTGTGGAATGCCGTGAAAACTCGTTATCTTGGAGCTGATAGAGTCCAGCAAGCATGGATTCAAACTTTGAACCGTGAATTCAAACTATTGACCAAATTGTTGGTACAAACCCAAAATTAAAAGGAATCTACTCCTCTTTTGGCGATATTAAAACTCACGAGAGAAAGCAAAATTCACCACTGTAACTATCTTTTTTGGCTCAAACTTCAAAATACTAAATTGCATTGCATCAATAAACAAAACTCAAAGCTAAATATGGGAAACATACGTATGAAGTGGGGTGGGTTAATACCCACCATCTCCTAACAATCCTCCATTCAACCCATGTTTCTTTTGACTCACTAACATTACTCAAACTAAATTTACTGCATAATTTAAAACATATAATAAAATAAAACACTCCTAATGATTTGAGTTGACCCGTAAAATAAGACCCGTTGACCCGTCGAGATTAACCAACATTCACCCTTTTAATCTTGACCTTGACCCGTGCATTCATCAAAGTAGAGCCGGTTCCTCTAATTCAATCAAGTTGGCTTCTTTCTCTTTGTCTTTCCATTTTGTACACTCATATGCAAAGTGTCCAAATACTCCACACTCATAGCACCGAAACCCACTTCTATCTCCTCAACCTGAGCCCCTTCCACGTCCTCTTTCCCTTCTACTGGATCCTGTTACGCGACCTCTTCCTTGTCCATATTGCTTGTCATCATGCTCACAATTCGTCAACAAAAGTTACCCTCGATCTTCTTCTTTTTCATCATGACTTTTTAACCTTTCTTCATATGCTTTGAGTCTTCCCACCGCTTCTTCAAAAGGCATTTTTCAATGTTCGAGTATTGCTCGATTGAAGCAACGATTGGTAAATATTTCTTCGAGGTTGAATTTAGAAGCTTTCTCACAACGACCTCTTCTTCAAGATTTGAACCGAGACTTTTAAACTTTGCTACAATACCACCTATATTTCATGGAAAATCATTAATCGTCTCGTTCTCCTTCATTTTGCGCATTTCCAACTCGCTCCTAAGAGTATGCAATCGTGCCTTTTGGACTCGGTCCGCTCCTAAGTATCGAATGCGGAATTACTCCCAAACGTCTTTAGCATCCTTATGTTTAGCAACCTGCAAAAGAATGTCTTCCAGTAATAAATGTTGAGAAAATAATTGCTTTTGTGGTATGATTTTTCTTTTCTTCCACGGTTGCTCCGGTGACCGGGTCTACGCCTCCCGAAGACCATATGCCTAAGTATTGTCTCGACTAGGATCGACCATGACGTGTAGTTTGTTTCGGTCAACTTGGGACATTGAAGAGACACGTTTCCTTGCTCTCAAACCGTTACGACTCCTGCGTTTTCTGTCATTTCTTGCTAAATACTTGCTTGAATCTTGCTATTTGTTATCTACTCCTTCAATTTCTTGCTTTCTCTTGGCACCTCCTGCTTTACCTTGCTACGTCTTGTTTTAACTTGCTAATCAGGAAGATCATACGGAGAATGAAGCTAATTTTGTCATAGAAGATGATGAACCCACATTGCTAATGGCAAATGCAGAAGTTGTGATTCTAAATGAAGAGAAGATGCTTCCCAAAGTGTATGCGCAAGTGAAGAAGGACCGTGGTACTTGGACAATGGAGCAAGTAACCACATGTCTGGACAGAAGAGTTACTTTACTGAATTAGATGAAAGAAGGGTGGGTAAAATAAAGTTCGGAGATGGTTTGACAGTCGACATAAGAGGCAAATGTTTTGTTCGAGTGCAATGCAAGAATGGTGAGGATAGAGTATTCTCTGATGTCTTTTACATACCGGAATTTCACAACAACATTATGAGTTTGGGACAGTTAGATGAAAGGGGGTGCCAAATGACTATGACAGATGGAGTTTTGCGAGTGTATGATCAACTCGACAAGCTGTTAATGAAGATTCAAAGAAATAAAAACAGATTGTATAAGATCAAACTTGAGGTAAGTTTACTTTCTTAACCGAATAACTCGAAAGATCAAAAGCTAAACACATCAGAACCTGATGTGATAAATAATTCAGCTACCAAACCTGCAAGATCAGTGTTGAATATTAGACGAGTTTTGAAAAACAGCAATCTAGTGCCTGTTGAGGTGAACTCAGAAATGGACGACAACCTAATTCAGTTTGGGTCCGTCCCAATAGCCCTGTTTAGAAGCCCAAAAGTCAGAAAGGAAAGCTGTGCAAGTTCACTTGAAAATCTATCCCAAGGAACGCCCAACCCAGTTACAAGATATGGGTCAAAACAGAACGCCTTGGTGGGGTGTGGGGACAAGAACTGCTGGATGATCAATGAATGTCTAGCAAGACAACTTATCACCTAATGTAGTAAATGAACAAGTGAGACAAAGGATGCAACAAACCCTTGGTGAAGGAAGTGTTTAAGAAGGAAGAATAAAAACTAAGGCTGTAATAAAGAAAAAAGAATGAAGATGGAGTAAATATAGGTTTTGAAGAACGTGTTAGGCAGGTGTGTTTTAAACATTTAAAGCGGAAGAACAAAGGCAAAAGATGGATACAAAAGTCCGGAATTAAGGGGGTGAATGTGAGTTAATTCCAGATGATTTTACAGAAAAATACAGCTGTTGATTTGTGACAGCTGCTGATTTTAGTTTTAATTTGATTGGTGTCATTAGTTGATTTTCATAGATAGAGTTTATCTTGGTTATAACTAGCATTAGGTCCAATTGGTTTTTGTATTCAGTTTTTTCCTCATTCATAATATATCAGAAAGAGTCAAGGGCTTGTCCATCCCAAAATCCATGTGTTTTTTTCCTCATTCATAATATAACTAGCATTAGGTCCAGTTGATTTTCATAGATAGAGTTTATCTTGGTTATAACTAGCATTAGGTCCAATTGGTTTTTGTATTCATTTTTTTCCTCATTCATAATATATCAGAAAGAGTCAAGGGCTTGTCCATCCCAAAATCCATGTGTTTTTTTCTCTGTTTTTCTGCTTTGATCATCGATTGTTTTCTAACAGCATTTTCAAGGTATTATAAATATGTTCTCAACACACTTATGAGGGTGATTTGCCATAGTGATGTAATTTTGTTGCATCAACTTAGGGTAGTTTAACTAGAGTTTCTTATGTTGCAAGATCGCCCCTTTTTCGCAAATATTACAAATGCTTCTCATGCTGTGAACTAGAGCTTTTACCTTGGCACCTTTGATTTTTTTTATTATATATTTTAAATTAATCAACTTCCACTCATTGTTCTTTATTTACAATGTTTGCCTTTTTTATGCAGATTCCTCCAAGAACTATATATGAGGTTGGCTTTGATCGTATTATTCAAAGCATTGATGTATACCTGCAACCAGGGGAGGTTTGCATTATAATTGTTTTATTTTAATTGCGTTTTTAGGGTTGATGATTTGTTGCATTACCAATTTTACTTCACTTAGGCTAGTATGAACCTTTTTTTTATAGAGTAGGAGCGGATGACAAACCTATGCACATGATGAAGAGGGTTTTGCATGAAGTTCTAAAGCTTCGTGGGATTGTAATAAAATGTAAGTTTTCTATGGTTCTTATATACATTGAACTCCAACCTATAATACTCACCTACATTGATCTTAATCTTAAGGTACTTTGATTTTAGAAAATCCGATTTACGTAACTTCTAAAGACTAAATCCTTTCAATACTTTTTTTCTTGTGTTAAAAATTATTTGATGTTTGTTGCTAATAGAGTATAGACTGATGACACCAGGACCTCGTGATTTAAACACGGGGTGATTATATGGCCAACCCAATCACATGTAGTTAGATCCTTTTGTTTATTTTTCATTATAATTTTTGTTCAGTCTTTCAGTTTTCCCCCTTATGCCATATGCTGAGATGAAAAAATACCCGATTCATTTTGAATTGGTTTTATTACATAATGATCTGTTTAACCTGTGCTTCTATTTTTGGGTTATTCGGGTTTTGTTCACGAGTCATTGTTTGGTGGATTACGGGTCACGGGTCGGTAATTTGTTTTGTTGTTTCACATGCTTTATTAGAGTTTAATTAGTCGAATTCATAGGCTTATTAATTAGTTTGTGGAGTCAAATAGTGGGTAGCAACAGTCCGATTTATTTGTTTTTCAGTAAGTCCACGATTGTATCTCATGAGTCTATATACGTACTTTGTTTAATGGAATATAGAAGTAAGCTTCTGCTGAGAATTCTCACATACTTCTTTTCTAAATTTATAATCGAGAGCAATTTACTTCTGTCATTGTGAGTGTTTGATTTACTTCTGTCATTGTGAGTGTTTGTGGGGCCTGGAACCAAATGGATATATGTACTCTCCTTATACTGTTTGCTCATGCTGCCCACCAGAGCTTTCACATTCACTCCTTTGATCAATTTTTTTTATTATTATTTACTTTTAAATTAACTTCCACTCATTGGTCTTTCCTATTTACCATTTTTGCTTATGATGATGCAGATTCCTCAAAGTATTACCTGCCCAGGTTGTTTCTCATTTCTTCAATTAACATGTGTTGACAAAACTATCTAGTATTATTCTTAATTTAATTTATATCCTGAAGTTATTTAGTAGTGGGAAGGACATCAGCAATCATGCTTAGCTGGATAGTGTGAGTATTACCAATAATCTTGGCTCATTCTTTTTCTTTTATGTTTAAAATATATTAATCCCTATTCTTGGTGTTAAATTGTTGATATAGTTCTCTTATCACTATTTAAACCTGGTGCTATTAAGGTAGGTCCAGCAAAGACGGCTGTTGTCAAGGAAGTTTTTCATCTCAAGCACCAACAAGTCTACTCATGCCTCCAAGGTACTTACAAAAATTGATAAATTTGGCGGTCATTACATTAAAGATAAAATTTTAATATAGTGTTTATCATCTTCCCCCTTTTTTGTAGAATATTTCAAAGTAAATGTTTGCTCATGGTGTCAATTGGAGAGAACAGTTGATAGTCTAATGATAAAGCTTATACTTTAGCATTTAGATGAAAGGATTCCATGGATGGATGACAAGGTTTGTATTTGCCATTTTGCTTCATTTTAATATGGATTCTTCAAAGTAAAATGTCAAAGTTGACCTTGATCGCATTCTTCAAAGCATTCATGATTATTGCAAGAACTTGGGTGGAAGAAATCTAGAGCAGGTTTGTATTATGATAGTTATATTTATATTGCTTTTTTATAGATTTGCTCATTTGTTGCATCACTAATTATAATTGACTTTTGCTATTATGGACGAATTGTAAAGCACATGCAAGCCCTTGCGCATAGTGATGACTGTTCTACATGAGCTTGTAAAGCTTCGTGGGACACATTCATGAGACATTGAATCACAACCTATAAAACTAGCCTACATCAATCTATTATTTTGTTTTTTAGATAATTTGAAAAAATGCATGCGACTTAAAACACTTAATAATTATGCTTTTTTGTTAATTTGATAAAAGGAAAATGGTTAAATACTACACCACGTGTTTTTGTTTCGTAAGTTATCAGATGTTGCCTCTTACAAGAATTTTTGTTTCGTAAGTTATTAGATGTTGCCTCTTACAAGAATTTTTGTTTCGTAAGTTATTAGATGTTGCCTCTTACAAGAATGTTGACACAAACCGGTTGGTATGAAGCCTTTAGAGAAGTCAATGCAGAAACTTGACGTTGTCATTCTTAAAGAGTTCTCGGCAATTTATGTTTTTGGAGGTTGTTCCCATTGAGCAAAGCATTGGTGATTATTCATGATCAGGTTATGTAGTCTTTCTCTTTTATCTATTTCATTAGATTCAATGATTTGTGTTTTGCATTTGGTGTGTTTTATGTTTTTCTTGTTAGGTAGGATCAACTTAGGTTAAATGCATGCATATTAGACTTTTGATTCTTGATCTTTGTCTTTTGTTGGTAATGATTTTAATGGTTAGGCATGATTGAAGTTAATTGTAATGATGTTCCTTGAATTAGAGTTGAAATTATATGGGAAATGATAGGTAGTTGGCATGTTAATACTTACACATGAATTGGATCTTTGGGGAGGAAATGCAAAATATATTTGATGTGTTGGTAGGCTCAACCCAAAGAAAGAACCCTAATGTCCTTCGTGTAAATTAACTAATATAGGGATATGTGTTTAGCTTCCCATCTTAATATACATGGTTAAGAAACCGAGTCCTAATCATAATAGGTTACAAGTCAGGATTCTCTTTCACAATCCTTATGCTGGTATTAAGCATGAACGGATATATATATATATATAAAGGAAAAAATCACCACCGTGGTATTGAGGATCAGAAAATCAAAATAGGGCGTTTAAGACCCGAAAATCATCAATATGATCCTCATAACCTTAAGGTACCTTAAATACTCACTGTGTCATTATGCTGGTATTAAGCATGAATGATGTATATAAATAATGAAAAAAATCACTGCCGTTATTGAGGATCAGAAAATCAAAATAGGGCGTTTAAGACCCGAAAATCATCAATATGATCCTCATAACCTTAAGGTACCTTAAATACTCATTGTCTCATTATGCCGGTATTAAGCATGAATGGATGTATATAAAAAATGAATAAAATCACTGCCGTTATTGAGGATCAGAAAATCAAAATAGGGCGTTTAAGACCCGAAAATCATCAATATGATCCTCATAACCTTTAGGCGCCTTAATCACTCATTGTGTCATTATTAGAGGTGCATGGGAAAGTCAAATTGTGGTTTGGTGAGTCCTAAAAAACCTCGAGGTTGGGTAGGTTTGACTGTGTATGTTAGGTGTGGGGACAATTAAACCATCATGGTAAATGTAAATAAAAATTCAACAGCACAAGGCATTAGTTGGGACTAAATAGGGTATGGGTTTTAAAAGGACAATATACCAACAATCAAGGTTAGAGCACTAGTACTTTTCCTTGGTGAAATGAGGTGTGAGAAAGGCATCATATGGTTCTATTATTTCCTGATTATAATTTTCTCATGTGTGATTATGTGGCCCTGGTAGTATTGAACATTTCTTACATGGTAAGCATCAAACTTCCATGTGAAAGCTAAAAAAATATGGTTTTTCTTTAATTTTAATGCTTTTACGAATTTATGCATTTAGAATGTCAGATATGGCCTCATCCTTTGTCCATATCTTAGTTAGTCTTCTATATTTGTCTCTCAAATAGCGTGTAGCCTTAGATTACAAGTGAAAAAGAGGTGCCACCATTGCTGTCACAAAAGAAAAGTATGATCTTTGTTTTTTATATGTCAGGTGATAAGGATGATCGGTGTCATTATGGTGACATTATGCTTGATCTTGCGGGACCATTTCTAGCTGGCCTACTTGAACAGGTGAGTTATTATATTAGTAGGCATCAATATATAATAGATTGTTATCTATTGTGTTAATGCAGCTCTTTCACAACTTAACGTGAGACGTAAGAGGTTATGTATGAAAGCTAATTAAAATTCAAGTTTTTTAAGTGTGTATTGCTTCGTGTTTTCTATTATCTTGTTTCTTTAATTTGCAGTGTGTAGACAATTTGAAGGATGATAATATGCAACAAAAGCAAAACGATTATATTGAATGTTCCCTTTGCTAGTGTCCTACCAGACAAAGTGCAACAATATGGTGCAACTATCCAACAAAAATACATCTATGAAAAGGTCTCTTGTCAAGGTTTGTCACTACCACCCTTGTGTTTCTTTTATTAATTTTCTAAGTTATAACCAACTTAAGTACTAGACCACAGGTCCCATGATGGTCAGTTAGGATCGTTAACGGTTTGGTTTGGCCATTTTGAATAAATTTGGGCTGAAGCGCTAACTATGATTTCAGCAAATGACAAGCAAAAGTGGTGGGATTAGTTTGTGATTACAACATAAAATAACAGGTAATAAGGTTGTGTAACTTAATGAACATTCAATCACTCTCTAAATGGAGGAAGTGTGTGATTATAGTTCTTAAATTGCTTAATTTAATCATTACTTTCAAATTTAAGATATTGCCCTCATCAATCGTAAATAAAATAGTAATCTTCCATCCTTTTATCTCAAATTGGATGTGGCCTTAGATTACATAAGGTAATAAGTTGTGTAATTGCTTAAGAAAAAAACACCATTTTTTTACCCCGCCCGACCCAAACAGAGCATTTTGCCAAAGACCCCTGCCTGGGGAAGGAAGGAGATTGGAAAGTGAGCTGCTAAAGGTACTGTTCACTCAACTTTTATATTACTGTGTAATTTGTTAGACACCAATTGGGGGTAACGATCGTTTTCCCCTGTTTTCTTAATTAGAATTTCATGTTTTTGTTCTTCTATGATTTATTTGGTTTGGGTTATAGTACAAAACAAAGATCTTTTGATGTCAAACTTCAATACTCTTTATATTGTTAATGTAAAAAGGTTTTAAGTCACCATGTTTTAGATGATGACAGTAAATGGTGAAGTGATAGAATAATATGATATGTCTGACTCTTACATCTTCTGGCCTTGGACAATGCAATTAGGAAGGTATGATTGATAAAGAGAAGCATACTTTCTCCAAATTGATAATATATTCTATTAATTGATACCATTCACTCTACTAGACAACAATAGTTGTTGGTTATATAAAAGATAAATACTATTTGAGGGTTGGAGAGTATTAAAACATAAAAGGCTTACTACTCTAGGATATGGGTACAACTTATTTGTTATTGTATGTGTTTGCCTTTGGTGTTGCCTAGATTTTCTTGGTATCTTTTAAATTTTTATTTTTACTCACTATTTTTGTTATGTGCTCATGGTTGGAGGACTGAAGAACGAGGATGTGCAGGATCATTATGGCAACAAGAGGATTGCTCTTGTGTGTCCATTACTTTGTGATTTATTTTATATAGGGAGTTATTGTATTAGTAGGCATATAACTTAGACCGTGAATTCCCTCTAAAGATGGGGAACTTATTAGCTTATTAGCAGGTCTCTTCAAAGGAGCTTGGCCTGCAGAATGCGTGTGAGTACCCATATTGCTTTGCATTAAGGTTTTCTTTCTTTTTCTTTTTAATTATTTTAGAATATTATTATTTTCTTATACATGTTATTTTTGTTTTCACATGTATAATTTTCCTTATAAATCTGTTTGGTTGTCCTCTTTGGTTGAACTAAGAGACAAATTCGGGATTGATGATAATTCAAGAACCTTCGAGACTCGCTTGCCACTATGTTACTAGAAGGTAAAGTTAATTATTCTTTTAACCTTGTAGTAGTTGTGTATATTCAAGTGTTACTTTACTATGTTAACGTGTGATTTTAGTAAATCAAAATATATTCTTCAACTCTTGGGTTGGCGTATTTACATGACATTGTTCACACATGTGTAAATCAGAATTCATTCTTCATGATGAAGATCTTAGCCTTGTGCTTCTGATATTAATTTTGCTAAGCTTTTTGTAGGCGAGGAAGCTTATGTGACCATAGTTATTGCTTGCTTACAAATGAGGATTTTCATACGTGACAAATGAGGTTGGGAACACTCACGCATCTCTAATTTTTCTAAGTGGATCAGGTAACCCGTCTTTTTCCCTATTTTTCTAAGTTGATTTTTGCTATATGTTGATTGTATAATTACTAAAGAGAAAAGGGAACATGTCAAAGAATAGCAATCAAGTTTCAAAAGGGTTTTAAATTGATCACTCATACATATTTTTCTTAAATTAAACCATCAAATCGAGTCATCACCAAATTTTTTTTTATGTCAACAAAGTAATTGAAGAGAGGATGTGACGGTTGGAATTTTTAATATATGACATATAAAAAATAATCATGTTAATTATATTAAAAAAATAAAAAAATGTATCTTAAATTATCGTCACTTTCCACGTCAAAATAAAAAAGAGTAAAAAAAATATTTTTCTAATTGAAACAAAAAGAAAAACATGCTAAAAACATGTTAAGACTTGTAATTTAAATAAAATATAAAAGTTGAGTGACTTAATTGGAACATTTTTGAAAGTTGGTTGCTATTTTACAAATTTACCACAAGAGAAAAAACACAAGAGGAAGGTGAATATGTGTCCCGAACCAAAAGACCATTTTTGAACGAGGTAGAAGCCTACCCGACTCAGAGCAAGAGACTTAGATTATAAAAAGACATAATGGCTAAAGGATGCTATAACATAAAGCCTAAATTTTAAAGGCTATAAATCCCAACTCGTGAGATCCGTAAGCATGAAAGTCATAAAGTGCGATGCCTATAAATGTGTCTCTAAAGAATGAAGTATAAGCCCTAAGAGACCTAAGAGAACTATATGGCTAATAGGCAGGGCGTGATTGTAAGCTTAATAATTATGTTTGTGCTATTAAATGATTCTTAATTTTAAAAAATGGTTAAATTCATAAAAAATCAGACTTTAAGATTACTAAAGTTATTTTAGTTGTTTGTAGACTTATTCCCACAATCACGATCATTCAAATTCAAATATTATAAAATTCCAAAATTTCCCCTTATAATCACAGAGTATATTATAAATAACCAATTTAATAAAAATTTGTATTTCTTTTGATCTAGATGATGATTGATGTTCATACTTTATATTTTTAGAATTATACGTTCTCAAAATTCCACTTTTCAATTATTACTTGATAACATATTCAAATTAATTAAGTTCTAGTACAATTTACACGTGTAACTTGAGTTTTCAAGCAACCTTTAGGTTGTTTATAGCTTTGTTGTCATGGTTTTTATGTTGATGGTTTAGGGAACATGTTTGATCATCTAGAACATCCCAAATATATAGTCTAGTATGTTACGGGATACAAAGGGTGATCAAATGTATGAATGATTATGGTTAGCATAAGAGCTTTAGGTGAGGTTGTATATCCTGGTTATTTTGCTTAGGTGATGAGTTTGATCCTAGAACAACTTTAGCCATATAAAATGAATATTTTTTAGGTTGGGGGGATTATGTTCTGAAATTACATTTTTAGTAGCTTTTGATCACTTTGTCATGTTTTCTTTTTAAGTAATCTTAATTTTAATTTCATTTGATATAAAAAGGGAATCTGAGTTGTCCCAATAGCCTCTACACATCCTTTTTATGTGCAATTGAAGGTGAGTTTTTATCCTTGTCAAAAAATATAGCACTTTTCAAGAACTTTTATGTCTAAACAATATATTGTTTCACTAACATACCATTTTTATACATATAAAAGGATTTTTGAGGTTTTATGATCTAAAAGGATGATCCCGGGTAGCCTAGACAAACAGCTTAAATGATAGCATAACTATATATTTAATAGGTCAAACGGGTAAGCTATATAAATATCTTAAAAGATAACGGACTGGGTGTTCAAACGGAGGTAAAGTGAACAAAAGTGCTTTTCATAAAACCTCCTACTCCTTTAATTTAGAAAGATGGATGGATATTAAATATTATATTTTTCATCATATATTTCAGTAAAACGTCTAGTAAACATGAATCAAGTGGTCCATGTGTCAATAAACATCATAATTACTTATGATATTACAGGATGTTGAAATAATATATTTTTGATCATATATTTGATGTTTATGCTTTTATGTATGGAGGCCTTTTCAATGCTTGAGAGGTTTATAAGATTAGTGTGTGTTTGATTAAGGTAGTTAATAAGACACTAGAAACTTCAAATTGAATACACTGAAAACAAGAACGATAGTCGACTTGGTTCGAGAGGGGCTAGTCTCCGATTACAAGGAAATACCTGTACAGATAACATAAACTTCCTTGCCTAAACAATGAACATTGGGTTGGGGAGGGCTAGGCCCCACCCATTCCCGTTGGACGCGTATCACTTCTTTCTCTTCGGAGAAACGACTTGTCCTGAAGTCGAAGAGAAGGTAACACTAACGAGGGTGACTTCCAGGCGGAACTTTTCTAAAGGGGCTCATTGTGTGGATGCTAGAATGTTGCTGAGTTTTGGGTACCCATTGCAAACCCTACAGCTTATAATATTGACCCAAGTACTCACATGTTTGCCCCACCATCCTAAATGGTACATAAGTGGCTTTGATACCATTTGTAACAACCGGTCCTTCATACCACCTATATTATCTGATTTTCTCACGAGTAGCTTATGGATTTGGTTTTTGATTTAATTATTTATAATAGTGACACGTCAGCATTTACGGGGTGGGGTGTTACAGTGGTTGCAGTTGTGTGAGGGGAACGTGGGTGGATGGGCTGGGTTTTAATAGTTTAGTTTTATTCCATCAACCTAACTTTTAATAAATCTAAATCTATCTATCTATCTATCTATCTATACTAATAAAAGAAGATTTTTAAAAACTATATGGCACAATTCTAGGCCTTCTAAGACTTTACGTAGTGGGATATGGGTAGCGTCAAAGCTGCTGATGTGGCTTGGGAATGTTGTGCCAAAACCACTACAAGGATGGTAAAACGGGGCGCCAAAGGGTTCCACGCCAAACCCTTGGCGGGCATGAAATCTCCAAGCATTCAATTCATGATTTCTACCCAAATATAAGTAGGTGCCATAGAAACACACAAATGTATTCTTCTGTTTGCAACTTCACACCCACATGTTTAATTTCTTTATAACCTTCATCAAGATCTTTATTCCTGTTGAACTTTTGGATGTCTGATTTGGTGTGTTGTAATTGGGGTTAAGGTTTTTTGTTCATGTGGTTTCCCGTTGTCGATAGTTGATATGGCGGATGTTGGGGAAAAAGATGAATACGAAGGTGATCCGGAGCAGGCGAAGCTTTCTCTGGAGATGCGGCGAAGGTGGGGAGGTGGGAAGGCAAGTGACGATGGCGATCGCGATGATGACGATGGCGGCGGTGGTAGTGGTGTTGGGGTTAGGGAGAGGGTGATGGTGGTTGATTCTAGGTTTTCTGATTAGGAATCAGATTGTCAAGATGAGGAGGAGGATACATAGATGGTTTCTTAGTGAAATATAAAATACCTAAAAATAATGATTAAGTAATTAAATAAAAACAATAACTAATTAAAGATTACATTTAGCTAAAACCACTACACTTAAATCAAATGGGGGTGTTAGTTAATTATTTTTTACTTATCTGTTGTCTATATGTCATTTTAACTAAAATATTAACCAAAACCACTACACATAGTGACATAGTCTAAGTTTTATTATTTAATAAATATACCATTAACTATTAATGATATTATTTATTTTTTTCCACATCAATTTTTTTATTAAATTAATAAATATATCTCTTTACAAATACAACTTCTAAAGAAATATCTTTTTATAGAATAAGATTTTTTTAAAAAAATATCAAATTGTGTTTTCTAACAAATAAAAATCTTATGAAACAAAAATAATTAAAATTCAAAGTTTAAACAAATTATTAAAAATGACACTTTTTAAAAACGGTTTGTTTTAAAATAGTTTGTTTAAAAACCATCCTTTTTTAAGAAAAACAAAAAAGATTAACAAAAGTTTAAAAATGATAGTGTCTTTTGATAACTTGTAGGTAATGTCAATCATAGTTTTTATCAAAAAGATCATTTTATAACTTATTAATTTTTATTTATAACTATTTAATACTTTATTTATTTAACTCGTGTACTACACGGAGTATTAATCTAGTGTCAAATACATGGGCATTTATGTGTTGCAATGAAATTGGTTTTCCTAGTTTTGAATAGGGGTGTAAACGAGCCAAGCCGGCTCGCAAGCTACTCGGGATCGGCTCTAAAAAAGCTCGAATCGAGCCGAGCTTAAACGAGCTCGAGCCCGGGCCCGAGCTCACATCATGGCTCGTTTACTAAACGAGCTCGAGCCCAAGCTTCAGACATCGAGCTCGAGTCGGCTCGCGAGCCTAAACGAGCTTTTTGTTTTCTATAATTTTTTATTTACATATAAAATATATAAATATATATGTACATAAATCATATTTATTATATATATTTTTATGATAAAAACTAATTAAATAATATATATTATGTTAAAAATAAAAAAGTTTCCTTATAAAAATATAAAAGTAATTATAAAAAATAAAATTTTAATAATTTAACAATAAACAAGCCGAGCCCGAGCCTGATAATTTTTTAGCGAGCCGAGCTCGAGCTTTAGAAATAAAACTTCAAACGAGCCGAGCTCGAGCCTAAGCGAGCTCGGGCTCGGCTCGACTCGTTTACACCCCTAATTTTGAATATATTATCAAATTGAATCGTTGAAGTTGAACACCAATTATTAAATTCATTTTATTTGTTATGTATAGATTTCTTTTACACAGGTGAGTGTGTAATACCTACAAAATTGATACGGGACATGCTTTTCTAATTAGTTATGAAAATAAAATTAACCATTTAAACCTATCCCATTACCATCTTTGGTTACTTTACAGATGAACGTTTCTTTTTGAATATTATTAAAAATATTTGTTTATTTTCAGAATCATTTTTATATTTCTAAAATATGTTTATTTAGAAAGTTTTATAAAGTCAACTTTCTTATTAAAAAAATCAGTTACCATTAAAAAACATTTTATCAAACTATTTTTTAAACTTTTTTAAATAAAATTTAGTTTTTCAAATAGTAACTTTTAATTCACAAAAAAATGCAATAACTTTCGATCACAAAAAATGTTGGTTTTATTTTAACCCAAAAAATATATGTGATACTTACATTACTTTCAAACCAGTTTATTATTTTTATTTTTTTTTCTATATATGATACTTACATTACTTTCAAACCAGTTTATTATTTTTATTTTTTTTTTTTTTTTTGTCACAGAAATGATTTATTAAACGAATTTTTAGTTTTGATTTATTATAGTTGTGTGTGAAACTAATTTATTTTTTGTAATTAAATTATGTGTAAAAACAAAAGATACAAACGTTAAAAAAGGCAAAATTTTTAAGGGGTAAAAGTGAAATAAAGAAAAATGATGAAGTAATTAGATTGAAACAAAAATTGGAGATACAATCCTTCGTTGGTTAGTATTATTATATATTTTTTTAAATTATTGCAATACAAACTCATCCATGTATCGCTGGATACGAGCGATACGTACATGTTCGGGTATCGCTGGTCAACGATATTGAGACATGTAGAGTCCTCCGGTTGGTGGAATACCTTTGTAAACTTCAATTTTAATGGCTAAAATTGTAAAAATTTTTGGGTAATTTTCTAATGCACATGTGGTAGTTTAACATATATATATTTTTTCATATATATACTTTGTTATTGTTATTTATATTTATGATTATTATACTTGTGTGATTTTCAGGGTAAATAAACTAAACGCGTAATACGGCATTAATTACCAAAAATAATAAAAACGCGTAATTACCAACAGATTCTATAAAACAAAAAGATTCGCTGTTGCGATTCGCATATCTTCTGATTTACAATTTTAGGGTTTAGGGTTTCTTTCCACATTAACCTTTTGTTGATTCTTCAATTCTTCACATACTCACACAGTAGAAGTTAATTTCAGAGTTCGTTTGTTCAGAAGCGAAGAAGCTGCTGGAGGAATCGTAACGATGACAGCAATGACGTGCCCACCCTCTGCGGTTTATTAAGAAGATCATCGCATACCGATTAGGTTAGGGTTTTTGGTTTGGTTCTGTTCGAACGTTGATATCACGAGCTGAGGTTGTTTAATTTTAAGAAGAACTTATCGATTTCAGTATGCCCTAATTCCTTACTTTAAAGCAGCGGATGCTGTTGCTGTAAGGTTTTACTGATCCTTTTGTTTCCGTCTATGATTTTGATAACCTGTATTCTCTCATGTGTCTAACAGCAATGGTTACGTACGTTCATTTACTTAATTTGTTTTAAAAGTTATACATTCTTATTTAATTTGAGGAAGCATTTAGCAAGACTTCATTCTGAATGTTATATCATGGTTTTATATTCTGTGGTCTATATATATTACAGAAAGACAAGCAGATTAGATCTAAATGCACGTCAACAGTTATAGAATTGATCGAGATAGAATTTTTGTTCATGAATTAATTAGAACCTATATGTTTGCCATATTGAACGACATTGTGTTTGAAGATGTCTGATGTTTTTATATATGTATTGGTGTAGGTATGCCAATGAAGATAGCGATGATGCAATCATGGCAGATCAAAGCCTTGCAGATCCGCCAAAGCTAGATGATTTATCCCTGGTATGTTTTGTATCCAGACATTGCATTTGCATATTTTGATCAATTTGACGTTTAATTTATTACAACAGAGTTTGTATCATGCAATACATGAGTGTGCATTTTATAGGTTCATATGCTGTACCATTACCTGCTCCCTTGGTTGATTTCAGAAAATACGCATGTCATACCCCTTCGACTTCTAAGGTTCACTGAAACTAGCCTTTTGTTCATGAGTAGAGATTATCAGATGACGGTGGTACTTCTAAAGTAAGTGTACTGTTTACAACCAACATTTCATAACCTATCAATTAAACTTAAATATATACTTGTTGTTTCTTGTTACCATACGCAAAAGATTTATGACAATTTTAAAAGACCACAATCGTTACTTATATGATCAATAAGAGCACCCTGTACAAAGAACTTCTTGCTAATGAGTATGCCTTAGACATGTAATTATCTGTTATCACACTACTTTCTATGGTTTCACTAATTTACTCAAATTTAGCAAGGGGTGTTAGGGTGTGTGCACTAATGGCATTGATTAACTACCTATGCAGCCACTAGGTTGGATAAAGATGATTTTGTTTCTCATCTGCATTTGTTTTCAAACTCTTATTTGTTATAATACCTATTGCTGCAGCTCGTATGTTTTAATAAATACAATAACCTAACCCCACATTCACTATTTCGAGAAAATAGAGGATACTCAGGTATGTTGATCAATTTTATTGCTTTCACTACTTGTTTATGTTTTTTAGGAAATCAAGGTTGAGCTTGTCAATATCACAGGTGCTGCTAAGCCTTTTCAGAATATAAGGTGTGGGACACATTTAGACGTCTTACTCTTATCTTTACCTGGGCTCGTATCTTGTTTGGTTTTAAGAAAGTAACATCAGACGACATATATTTGAAGGCTTATGATCAAGGTTTTGCTAGAAGGTCAGCAGCAAGGGCACCTGCTGCTGTGATCACCTCTGAAATCACATATTTCATGTTTCATGTTTTTTGTTTTTTTGAAATATATTATCCTTCTTCCTGGTATTGACTTTTAATTCTCTCTTTTCACTATTTAAGCTTGCTGCTAAGAAGACAGGTCACACAAAGACGACAGTTGGCAAGAAAGCAAAGGGACCGATTTAAACCAAAAAAGTTGAACCTTACAAGGTTGAGGTGCATTCTCTATGCCAAACACACACACGCACACACACATTTATATTAATAATCTTAATGCTTACGAAGTTTTGGACTAGTGTTATGCCTTTTCTTAATCGAACACTATATCTTAGCGCTTGTTGCTTGCAGCCGGCAAAGATGATCCTTGAAGAAACTGAAAGCATATTAGGATCTCTTGATCAGGTATAAACTATCATCCAATAGAAGTGTGCCACATGGAAAGAGCGACTTGAAGGTTTCTCGCTTCACAAAATGATAAATTAAAATGAAACACAACTGCGACATGTTTAGTGTGATAAACATCTTGCTTTCTTGGGTAGTAGACTTTCTTTTAATTACTAACAGTAATTTTGTTATACATTTGTTTTTCATATCTACCAATGATTGTGACATCCACCAGTGTTCTTTTTGTATAATTATGACTTTCTTTCCTGTAGAAATCACCTCATTCAAAGAACAAGTTGGAGCACTCCAAGAACTTGACCACTTTACAGAGATTTTAAGCCATGTACCGTGGCTGTTTCTTGTTGGACCGGCAAACCGTCAAGGGTTCACTGAAGTCGTCGGCCATATAGCTTTTACTACATCAAAGTTCCAAAAAAAGGGTTCTACTTTGAATAGGTGGTAAAAAATGATTACATAAATTCCATATAGTAATTATTTTATAATAAGTTTGGTCTTTTTTGTGTTAATTGATTCTAAAATTTATTCATGCCATGACTTCTTTTGCAGGGAATTCTGGAAGATTTTGTGACATGCACATAAAAGAATGTACCTTGCCGACTTTGAAAGTCAAATCAAATCTATGATTACAACTGTCATCATTTGTAACTGATGACTCTTAGTTCTCCGTTAGGTACCGCGTATTACTGCGTGTTTGACTAATGTTAACTTAGTGTGGATGACACGGTGACCTTTTTGATTGTAGAGTGCCTGATGCTATTCAGTTGCTGAGGCGTGCTGCTGCTGCTATGACGGTATTTAACATTTATAGTAAATTTATTTGTCAATACGCAATTGAGAGTTAACTAATTTATGTTTGTAACCAAGATAATTCGATAGGTGTTCATAAAGCAACAGAAGTGTTCCTTGGAGATGTTAAGAGTTTTTGGACCAGACTTGGCGTGTGAAACTGCTTATTTTTATAATGTGTATATTTATTATGTTCCATAATCTTTCTAATCGATGTTCTCATTCACTATATAGGTCGTGAGGAATGTAGGAGACATCAAAGGACCTGCGATAGCAATTGTTCTTGACCGAGTGAAGTCACGTGATGCATTTCCAGATGTATGTGACAACACTCGAACAAATTCAACTAGACAACTTACAGATTGGAATAATCTTATGATCATGCCTTGAAGAGCATATCTCCGGTATCATATAGCAGCTAAACTTTTTTGTTTATACAGATCTATAAAATATATTTTGAATTATCTTTTTTCAATTTTATATTCAAGAGAACAGGGTCAGCTAAGGGCTTAAAACCAGAACCTATAATATCCATCCAAGATACTAACATCCAGTCCCAGGCTTTTTTAACTGCCAGAGATTCTAACAAAGTATGCTCTAAGTTCCATATACATTCTACTATCTGTCAATATAAAGTATAATTAAGCGTACTATAGTATTCGTATTTATCTGCTTGCATGATGAAAGAGAGAGTATTGTGGTTTGTAGATTTAAATATGAAAAGGTGTGTTTGGAACAGATTAGTAATCAATCTACATCCTTTTGATACTGTTGACCTATCACAATATGTATCAAGTAATATGCATACTAGACAAGATTACCTGACCTTTGTCTAATATCTATCACAATATGTATTATGTTATCTGCATATTAGACAGGAATTCTTGACCCTTGTGGGAAACTTGTTAACCTTATTATTTCAAGTTGTTTTGATGTTAGGTGATGAGTGATGACATCTAGAGATGCGGGGAGCCGACTGAAGCACAAAAAAGCATGGTAGATGATAGATTTATGTGTAAGGTACATTATATTTCTGTTTCTGTAACCCTTTTTTGTCAATTACTCTCACCCTATTTTTCTTGTTCTCTATAGCCTTGAGAAATGAAATGAAATAAAAGAAAGGAAGGGGAAGCCATGTGAAACAAGTGCTGCTTCAAGGTGTTCTATGAAGAAAAATGGATAAACATAGGCATAGACTTTTTGTTTTACCTTGCTATTCTTTGCTTCTTACTTATACCTTCATCATCATTTTAAAATTTAATTTTGTGGTTTATCATGTGTTAATGTTGGGTTAATCTTGATCGAGTCAAGTTATGGTGAACGGGTCACGGGTTATTAGAAAGTTTATTATGTCACATGTTTTTAGTTATTAATGGGTCATAGTTAGCAACATTAGTAGGTCTAGATAATGTAGTAATGCGTTAGTGGGTAAGTTAATTTCCTTTTCTTTAGGTGCAAGATGTTTTCTCTATTTAAAGTAAATTTGAGAATGAATGAGTAGCAAAAAGTTTGAGTATGATCTTGGGCCTGAAATCAACAGTTAAGCATTTTATAGTTTGACTTCAGGCCACACAAATATACAGTAATATCATAGTTTTCTAAGAATATATGTTTTGATAAGTTGCATTTATTAGTTTTCACATATATATAGTTCTGATATAGCTAACAGTTGGGGAAGTTTCATGATCCATATCTCTTTTTTAGCACGTTGTTAGATCCATTTTTTTTTCTCTGTTCTTTTTTCTTGTCTCCTTATGCCTTGATATGGAAAAATTCTTTAGTTGGTTTTATTACATTGTGAGCTGCTTAATATGTTGTTTTAGGGATTTTTCACTTCCTGTGAACCTCAAATGGAAAGACATCCCTTGACATGGTCATTTAAAGGCATAATTGACCTACATTGGAAAGCGGTTTTAGATATCATTAAATATGGCTCTCCTAAGTAGGCCATGTTATAGAGCTTTTATATAAGACTCGACGTTAGCATAACGGGTACATCTTCAAGGCCTTATAAATATGTTCTCTACTCACTCATGCTCGTGACATTATCAACTAACCTTTGTTGTTTATATTGTTAACAAAGATTACATTAGTTTCTTCAGTTTTATGATCAAGAGAACGGTTTCAGCTAAGGACTTAAAACGAGAACCTATAATGTTTGTTCAAGATATTAACATCCAGTATGCTTTTCTAGATGTCAGGGATTCTAACAAGGTTAGCTCTAAGTTGCATATACATTTCCCTTATCTTTCATAGATAAGAGTTTCTAAGCATAATTAATGTGGTTCCGTATATATCTGGTTGCAGGATGGAAAAGAGAGAATTGTGGTTTGCTGGTTTAAATTTGAAGAGTTGTGTTGTTACCTAGTATGGGAAAATGTAAGGTTACTTCCATCAAGTCTTAATGTTGACAACTAAAAATGCCTATATTCAGATATCGTTTGGTTCCTTTGTCTAAACTCATGTAACATTATTTCATTTATTGTATTGACCTGTTTGTAATTGCTGGATAATGTTTTGCAGACATCATCATTCATGGTACTGACAAATCTCTTAAAACAACCGGGTTCTTCTAGATGGCCAACTTCAGTATCAAATGAGTCTTTTGCTACACGATATATGGAGATTTCAAATTGGCTTGTCAAATGCTTGATCAAACTTACAAAGGTCAGTATTTATCTTTTAATTCACTTTTCTTTCTCTTGTTTTGTCCATCTAGATTTGATATATGGATAAATTAACAAAAATGGTGCAAAATCAGAAAGTTTACAAACCTGGTACTTGTATTCTGTTGTACTAAACTAGATTTTATATATGGATATGGTCTAGAAAATAAGCACTCCTTAAGCCATAATTGGCACTGTTATAGGGTATGCTTTATTAAGTATAAGGTTCTTTGTCACAAAAACAACCTCTTTCCAAAATCAGTGTCATATGACTTTATTTATAGTAACAAAACCAGAAAAGTTATTTCTTTCAGGAGAAAAGCTTTTTACTTTACGGCTTTAATTAGAGATGTCAGTTTTGATCTATTTACTTATAGGGCAATTGAGGCTAAGCTGCAAGAACTAAAAAACTACTTTGAAGCGGGCCACATGGGTGAAGTTTTAAGTGAGCCAAAGTGCATATCATTGAACCTCCTAAATTATCATTATTATTTTTTAAAGTTTGACTATTATAATAATTTGTGTCATTACATTTGACCCAACAACTATTTGTTTATAACATTTTTAATGATTATGGACAAAAGTGTTTTGGTCGATCCACCCATTTTGATTCTTATATGTAAAACAAACAAGTTAAGCACTTTTATCTACACCAACATTTTGGAATGGGCGACTGCACCAGCTATCCCTTCCTGACTTCGTTAATGTTCTAACTTGACTTGACCTTGGAATGGCTCTACGTCAATTTGATATAGGAATAAAATGGTGCATGGCTCATAGTGAATAGATTGATTTTAACTAGGGATGCTTTACTATGGATGTTGATGAATTTTGAATACATTTGATTATTCAGCCAAGTCAATGAAACAAGTGATATACCTATAAAATGTCCCATGGTGTTGGCTCGAGATATATAAGAATCAAGTGATTGTAAAGAGAAAAATAAGATTGAGAATTATATATACTTTATAGCAAGTTTGTAAGTTTGTGAAACTAGATCTTAACACAACCACGTTTTTTGTTTGAGCTTAGAAGCCTACCATGCATCAGTTAACATAGGAAGTCAAATTTTTGTGTTTCTAATTTATATGTTTTATTCTATATTAAAGCTAGAGAAGCAGGTGATGATATACAAGAAGAAAGTTCCATGTAAAATGAGCTTTTTCGGGAATGATTTATGAAGATTTGTAGTATATATTTACTGAAGTTTGACTTTTTTAAATTGTGTTTCACTAGGATTTAACTTCAACGGTTATTGGAGGCCTGGAAAGCAATGGCAATGTTAACATGGTTGAGAGCATGAATAAGCTTGATGTCAATGAGTCTAGACAGAGAAACCAGATTATACGAGGCAGATGGTTGTCTCAAGTGTAAAGTTGTATCAACAATTCATTCATTCTATAGTTTCAGACATTTAAGTCGCCCTGTAGTTAATAACTCATTGTGGTTTGTCTATCTTTTCACAGGAAACACCAGAAGACAAGGCTGGCATGATCTTGTGGTAAAGGGGTTCATTGAGTATTATATTGACACACAGAATAAGAGAGAAGAGACTGCTATCAGTTCCATGACCTTTAATGTAAGTATAGGCCTGAAAATGAGTGGGTCAATTTGGGTTGTAAAACAGTCAATGGTGGTCTCAAATCTCAAAAAGTTAGCTATAAAGTATGTTGAACCTTTTACAAGTCTCCCAAACACACCTTACTCTTTGGAACTTCCAATCTGGATCAGTATTTCAGTATTTTTTGTTAACCATATTTTTATGGGTGTAGGATTTAGATACCTATACCCATTGTGAAATCGATCTATCATAACTTTTTGGTGGTTGCGGATCCATCGTACCATTTCCTGATAAGTTTTTACAATGTAACTATAGTTATCTTGCACAATGAAGTTTTCTATGTTGGTTGATTATAAATTTTATTTTATGTGTAAAATAGTCTCCATGTAATACCATTTCGTTAGGCATGGGAAAACTTGCTATGGCATTTTATGCTACGAACTTCTAATTCTGTAAGGTATATAACAGGTTTCATCTCTTTTTACAAAAAGTTATGCCATGTGGTCATGTTTCAATTATGTTTGTACTCCTAGGATAAACGACGTACGCTCTCTACTATCCTCAAAACCATGTGTGACTTCTCATGCAACGAGGTTTGTTTGTTTTTTATTTTTTCAATTAACATGTGTTTCTAAAACTATTTAGAGTATTATTCTTGACGTTATATTTTTCCCTGAAGTTACATTTTTCAAATGTGTTAGTAGTGGGAAGGACATCAATCATGCCGTAAACTGAGGTTTGACCTTGGCACCTTTGATCTATATTCTTTTTTTATTATATATTTAAATTAATAAACTTCCTCTCGTTGGTCTTCATTATTTACAATCATTGCTATTTTTTATACAGATTCCTCCAAAGCATTGATGTATCAAGAAATCAGGGTTGCTGATTTATTGTAGAAATCAGGAGGAGGTTTGCATTATAATTCTTTTACTTTAGTCTCATTTCAGGCTGCTGATTTTTTGTTGCATAACCAATTTGTACTTAACTATGCTATTATGAACCATTTATAGAGTAGTGCACATGATGAAGAGGGTTCTGCATGAGCTTCTAAAGTTTCATGGGACTGGAATAAAAGGTCAGCTTTCTATGTTCTTGCATACGTGGAACCCCAACCTACAACACTCACCTACATTGACCTTAATCTTAAGGTATTTTGATTTTTTAGACAATCTGATTTTAAGGTATGTGTCTTAAATCCTTTAATAATTATGTCTTTGTTTTGTGAGTTATTTGATGTTGCTGCTACAAGAATGTGGTTGAAACCAACTGGACCTGCTGTTTCAAACACATTGGGGTGTTTCAGTGGCCTACCCAATGCCTGCTAAACATTCTGGTAATGCCCATTTGTATTAACATGTATTATTGTATTATTTTATTAGCTGTAAATTAGGTGTCAATTACTGATTTAGTGGGATACTTAGTCAATGTTTTCCTTAGATAGAATAGGAAGGTTGTTGGTATTCATCTTGTATATATTGTCTGTTTCTATTGGAATGAGATCATTCGATTGAACCATTGTTTACATGGTATCAAGAGACCAGGCACCAAACTAGCCCATCCGTTAAAATTTTGCAGCCATCTCCTTCTGTTCCTTTTGCCGTGCCAACCACCTCCGATGGCTGAATCCAACATACCTCCACCCACTGACCAACCTGCTGCACCCACACCGGCCAAATCTCTTCATCCTGCGTATACTGTCACTGACATTCAGCGCAAAGTCCGGGTCCTTGACGGCACAAAGGTCACGTATTCAGCCTGGGTAAAATTGTTCCAGTTGCACGCACGAGGTTACAAAGTAATGGCTCATATCGACGGCACTCCTCCACCTGCCAAAACAGATCCGGCTTACGAGTCTTGGTCTGAACTTGATGCGGTCGTCTTACAATGGATCTACGGAACATTGTCTGACGAATATCTTGTTCGGGTGCTTCAGTCTGATTCCACTGCTCACGAGGCTTGGAACAGGCTCAAAACCATATTTCTTAACAACAAGGGCTCGCGAGCGGCTGCCCTTGAGCATGAGTTTAACAACCTCACTCTCAAGTCAATGCCCTCCCTTGAGTCCTATTGTCAGAAACTTCGGGATCTCGGCAATCAGCTAAATGATGATGTGATTGTCCCGTCAATGAGAAACGATTAGTGTTACAGCTCGTCCGTGGATTACCAGCCGAGTTTGACACCATCGGCGCTCTCATTAACCAAAATCTTCCCGACTGGGAATCGGCTTGTAACATGCTCCAACTCGAGAGCCAGCGTCAAGCAACCCGCGACAGCCTCTCACCCTCCACAGCCATGGCTGCCGTATCCCAGCACAAGTCTTCCGATCCACCACCGGGAACCCGTCGCCGGGGGAACAGCAGACCCCTCAACAGCAACCGACGACACCCAGCTTCAAATATTCCCCGTGGTCGGGGGCACACAAATCCACCACCGCACCGCCCTGATTTCTACAGGCAGGCTGGGCCGCCCCTTACTGGGCTTACTGGACACCTCCACCCTGCCCATTCCCAACCCAGGCAGGTTGGGCCCAGCCCTGCGCCCACCTTCATCAGGCCAAACAGGCCCAAGCACAAAGCAGCCAGCCCACTCCGCAGAAGGCTCTTCCTCAACCAATCAGGCCCATTTCGCTAGTCTTGACCCACTGGAACCAACCCAACTTGGTGAGGCCCTACAAGCAATGACTTTAGACACCGAAGACACTCAGTGGTACATGGACTCGGGTGCTTCTGACCATCTAACCGGAGACCAAGGTAAAATCACAAACCCATTGTTATCTAGTCCTATTGGTTCGATTTTGTAGGTAATGGTGCTCGCATGCCGGTTCTTGGATCTGGACACTCATCCTTCCAAACCTCTACCCGAGACCTACACCTCAAAAACATACTTTACACACCCAATGTCATCAAAAGTCTTATTTCCGTACGAAAATTTACTATTGATAACAATGTGTCTGTTGAATTTGACCCTGACGGTTTTTCTGTGAAGGAACTCAAGACTGGCAAGATCCTAACACGCCACAATAGCTCCAGTCACCTTTATCCCGTCACCTACCCTGTTACAACACCTGCTTCGTCTGCTGCTCTTGCATCCACCTTTCAAGACCATTGGCATGATCGTTTGGGCCATCCGGGTTTTCCGGTTTTTGATCATCTTGTTTCAAATAAATTTATTTCATGTAATAAGCGTGCTAAGACCTTAGTTTGCAACTCTTGTCAACTATCTAAGCACAAACGTTTACCATTTGTCATGTCTCAGTCCAATACTATATTGCCCTTTGACATTGTGCATTGTGACTTATGGACTTCACCGATCACAAGCAAAACAGGTTATAAATATTATATGGTG
The DNA here is from genome assembly GCA_025215565.1 of Flaveria ramosissima. Lineage (NCBI taxonomy): Eukaryota > Viridiplantae > Streptophyta > Magnoliopsida > Asterales > Asteraceae > Flaveria > Flaveria ramosissima. The sequence goes on along the minus strand of CM046034.1, from coordinate 66,341,381 downwards.
CTCGTTGATGATTTCACGCAATACACATGGGTCTTCCCACTCAAATTTAAATCTGAAACATTCACTAAGTTCTCTAATTTTCATAACTACATTAAAACCCAATTCAACACTTTCATACGTTCTTTTCAATGTGACTTAGGGGGGGTGAATTTGATAACCTCTCCTTTAAAACTTTCGCACATTCAAATGGTCTTCAATTCCGTTTCTCATGTCCTCAAACCTCTCAGCAAAACGGGAAGTCCGAACGTATGATTCGTAGGTTGAATGACATCATGCTCACACTTCTCACTCATGCATCTCTACCACCGACCTTTTGGGTAGAAGCACTCCACACGGCTTGTTACCTTCACAATATATTACCTACATCTGTGCTGAATTTTCAAACTCCCACCTCTGTTTTATACCTTAAACAGCCCACTTATGATCACCTACGGGTGTTTGGTTGTTTGTGTTACCCAAACACATCGTCTACACGATCTAATAAACTTTCACCTCGTTCAACCCGCTGCGTATTCCTTGGTTATCTGCTGATTACCGGGGCTACCGATGTCTCGAAATCTCTTCCGGGAAAATCATCCTAAGCCGTCATGTCACATTTGACGAGTTAACTTTTCCTTATGCAGGTTCAACCTCCTCCCATAACTATTCATTCCTAGACCCCTCCCCTCTCATTTATCAACATTCCTCAACAGACTTCACACCTAACACACAAACTGCCCCTACCAACCCCACTCCACCAGCCCCTTCCATTCCTGCCCCCAACACCCGTCCCACCTGTCCAGTTCACATACCAACGTAGATCTAGACAACCCCCGCCATCGACTCAGTCAGAGCCCACCCCTCAACCTAGTGGCCCATCTCACAAGCCCACTGGTCCACTCCAGCAAACGGCCCCTAAACCCTGTCATCCCATGACAACTCGCACCAAAGATGGAACCATTAAAACCCGTGCCCACGTAAACCTACACACCCAAACCGATACCTCCATCTCCCCCATCCCAACCTCACACCTTAAAGCCCTTACTGATCCAAATTGGCATGCAGCCATGACCGAAGAATATCAAGCCTTGATGGACAAAACACCTGGGAACTTGTTCCAAGGCCTCCTAATGCAAATGTTATCCGCTGCATGTGGCTTTTCCGCCACAAATTTAATGCAAATGGCTCTCTTCAACGGTATAAAGCCCGGTTAGTGGTCAATGGCAAAAGCCAACAAATTGGCATCGATTGTGATGAGACTTTCAGCCCCGTCGTTAAACCAACCACTATCCGTACAGTACTAAGCCTTGCCGTCTCTAAGGGATGGAAAATCCATCAACTAGATGTCAAAAATGCGTTTCTTCATGGAGACCTAAACGAAATGGTATACATGTTTCAGCCACCGGGATTCACAAGTAAACAGTTTCCTCACCATGTGTGTAGGCTCACCAAGTCATTATATGGCCTGAAACAAGCACCACGGGCGTGGTATGACCGATTTGCCTCTTATCTACTTCAATGCGGTTTCAAATCAGCTTTGACAGACACATCTTTGTTTGTCTATCGTCAAGGTAATGATACGGCTTATCTATTACTATATGTTGACGATATTATTTTGACAGCCTCCTCAGATAAGTTACTTCAACATATCATTCACTCTCTCTCAAAGGAATTCCGCATGACAGATCTGGGCCATCTCCACCATTTCCTTGGTATAAATGTCTCTAAATCTAAAGGTGGTCTTTTTTTGTCCCAAACAAAATATGCAGAAGCAATTCTTGCTAGAGCAAATATGTCGGATTGCAAACCATCAACCACACCGGTGGACACAGCTTCAAATTAAGTGCCACAAGTGGACATTTGTTGCCTGATGGCACACTCTATCGTCAATTGGCTGGAGCACTACAATATATCACTTTTACTCGGCCAGACTTAACTTATGCGGTGCAACAAATTTGCCTATTCATGCATGCACCACGGGACTCACACTTCCAATTTTTGAAACGCGTCCTAAGATATCTAAAAGGAACCATTGCCCACGGGCTTCACATTACTCCCTCTCGATCACACAAACTTGTTGCATACTCGGATGCTGATTGGGGGGGCTGCCCCGACTCAAGAAGATCTACATCAGGCTACTGTGTATTTCTAGGCGACAATTTGGTCTCATGGTCATCCAAGAGACAGCCAACTATCTCTCGATCCAGCGCCGAGGCCGAGTATAGAGGAGTTGCAAATGCTGTTGCCGAAACAACATGGCTTCGCAATCTGCTGTTAGAGCTTATGGTACCAACTCGGCAGGCCACAGTTGTTTATTGTGACAATTATTTCTGCGGTTTATCTATCTGAAAATCCAGTGCAACACCAACGAACCAAACATGTGGAACTTGATATCCATTTTTGTTCGAGAAAAAGTGCGCATCGGGGATGTACGCGTTCTACATGTTCCAGCAGATTTTCAATTCGCAGACATCTTCACCAAAGGGCTCCCCCGACAACTGTTTAATCGATTTCGTTCCAGTCTGTGCATTCGCCCTGCTCCCGCACCGACTGAGGGGGGTGTATTAACATGTATTATTGTATTATTTTATTAGCTGTAAATTAGGTGTCAATTACTGATTTAGTGGGATACTTAGTCAATGTTTTCCTTAGATAGAATAGGAAGGTTGTTGGTATTCATCTTGTATATATTGTCTGTTTCTATTGGAATGAGATCATACGATTGAACCATTGTTTACAATTTGTAGGTAAAAACAATGTTTGGTTTCACCTGAATTATGGCATCCTTTCCAACTCTTGGTTTTGATATTAGTTTTCTCTCATATTTATCAGAACCTGTTACTAATAATGTAGGTCCTGTTGGCCCTTTAGGATATAAAAAGGTAATGTGAGTTGACCCAATAGCCTCTACACATATTTCTTATGCCCAATTGAAGGCGAGTTTTTATCTTTGTCAAAAAAATGTTGGTTTCATCAAAACTTTTGTTGTCCAGAAGCTGCACTTTTTAATAAATTTTGTGTCTAAAGAATATATTGGTTTATTATTGTACGGGTTCTTTTGCATATAAAATTATTTTGCAGGTTTTATGATCTTAAAGGACCATTCGGGGCATGTTAAACAAATAGCTTAAAAGATAGCTTATCTATAGTGTCTATAGGTCAAATGGGTAGGCTATATGGTCAAACGAATGTGCAGACATTTCAAATAAACGCTTGCTCATGCTGCGAACCAGGAGATTAGTTAACTGTCTTATTATAGAGTTTATTTTGGCTTTTAGATTAAAAGGTTTCCATGGATGGATGATGGGTGCAGAATATTTACCATTTTTTTTCTCATTTTGTTTTCGGGATATAACCAAGGAGATTCCATTATTATGAAATAATCATGATTGTGGTTTCTTCCGATCACCTTTATTCTGTGCTCTCAATCAATCCATCTGTGTGTATTGTTTTTAATGCATATATTTTTTCCTCCTTTAATCTTGTCCAGTGACACAAGAAACAATGACGGGACACTTGTTCTCAGTCAACATTCCTCTGGTTCTTTTTCACACACACAAGAAGAAGAGGAGAAGAATTTTGAATGAGTTGCCAATTATTGTTTCATGCTCTTATCTGCACCAGGTATTGTTTTTTTTTTCACATGTTCTGTTCTCTTTGTCCTTTATTTTCCCCTTATGGCATGCTCATATGAAAAAAGCACATTATTTAGTTTTTAATTGGCTATATTACAGCAGGAGCTACTTAATTGGTGTTTCTAGGGAGATTTACAAGCTAGTTGCTTGCTTATGAGCGATCTTGTGAGGTTTTACTCACTTTATGCTGATGCACACGGTTAGTGCTTTTTGTCTCTGTTTATGAAAACTGTGATCTAACGTGGGTATATAAGTTCTGGTCATATTTACTTATCTTTCATTTGTTTTTTTGCCGAGCAAATTGAAGAAGTTTTATGATCCTCTCTAGAGCAGGTAGTTAGATCCTTGTGGTGTTTTTTCTTTACATGTTTTGTTCTCTTTGTCCTTTATTTTCCCTTATGCCATTCTGATATGAAAATAGCACATGATTGTCCCTTTTGCTTTGGCTTTTACATAGACTTTGACTTTAACCTGATGATGCATTTGTGAGTTAATTCCGGATGATTTGACAGAAAAGTAAAGCTGCTGATTTGTGAGAGCTGCTGCTTTTATTTTTTATTTGATTGGTGTGTCATTATGATTTCCATAGATAGAGTTTACCTTGCTAATTATAGCATTAGATCCAATTGGATTTTGTATTTAGTTTTTCCCATTCATAATATATCAGAAAGAGTCAAGGGCTTGTCCACCCCAAAATCCCTTTGTTTTTTGCCTCTGTTTTTTGCTTTGATTATCGATTGTTTCTAACAATTGGTATGAGAGCATAAACTAGAAGATCCTTCACTGTGGAGGGGAGGAAGTGAGCTCGGTTATAAAATCAACAGAAGCATAAGCCACCAAGAGGCTGTTATGGCAGATCTAGTCAACCAAACAGCATTTACAATGAGACAAACAGGGTCATCATCATCTTACCTCTGCACAATCTTAACCCAGACGAACTACACGTCTTGGGCTATTAAGATGGAGTCATTCATGAATGCCCAAGGTATTTGGGATGCCATTGAATCAACTAAAGGCATCATTGTGGATGTCAAATCAAGAAGGCACAAGCTTTCTATTGGTGCAGTCCCTAATTTGATTGCTACTAATTTGAAGATGAATTCGTGTGAGATTGACAATTAATATAAGAAAGTTGCACATCATAAAAATGAATGTAGAGTACTTTATTCCACAATTAAACCATTACTTAAAGGCTATAATCCAACCCACGTCGGCTAAGAAAACAACTACAACCTATTCAAAAGGAACACCCCACAAGATCCGGTTCCCAACGTTCTCTCTACTTGGTCAATCCTCATGTTTTTTTCTTTTCTTTATATAATACCAAACTAACTAAATTATTAAATAAAATAAACACCAAATAGTATAACTAAAGTCTAAACTTAATAATAAACAAAGTCAAGATTAAACCAACATTCACCCCCTTCATCTTGATCCGTTTTCTATTTCATCAAAGAAGTGTCGGTTCTTCCTCTTGGATCAAATTAGCCTCATTATCCTTGTTCTTCCATTTTGTGCACTCATAGCTAAAATGCCCAAAAAACTCCACAATCATAACACCGAATTCCACTTTTATCGCCTCGACCCGATCCTCTTCCTCGAACTCTTTCACCTCTACCATAGCTTCTTCCACGACCTCTTCCTGACCATATTGCCTATCACTATCACCATTCTTTTGTTCACTAGCAATCAAGAGTTGACCTTGTTCACCCTCCTTCTCACCGTGGCTTTTAATTCTCTCTTCGTAGCCTTAATCCTCCCAACCGCTTCATCAAAGAGCATCGTATCCAACTCAAAACATTATTTGATTGACGCCACGATCTGAATGAACGACTTTGGCATAGCATCAAGTATCCTTCTTACCATTTCTTCTTCCTCAACTTCATACCCAAGACTCCTCAACTTTAAAACCAACCCGCTCAACTTAGTAGCACAATCATCAACGAGCTCTCCTTCCTTCGTCCGCAAGCCTTCAAGCTCTCTTTTCAATGTTGCTACTCGAGCCGTCCTCACCCGGTCTACACCCAGTATCGTATTTTTAAGCCATCCCACACCTTTTTCGGGTCCGCATGACTTGACATTTGCAACACCATCTCTTCCGGTATTGCTTGAAACAAGAAAGCTAGAGCTTGTTTTGACTTCTTAGCATCCGGTTCTTCTTCGCATCCGGTTCTTCCCCAAGAGTCCTTGGTTCCACCATCTCCAATAAACCATCAGTGCATCCAAGATGGACTTAACTTTAATAGCCCATAGCGCATAGTTGGTTGTAGTCAATGTCGAAACTTGGTAAGACAACGAACCTGCTTCTTTTGCTTGTACCATTCCATCATTCTTTGCTTCTTTTTTTTCTTTCTTCGGTTTGATCTTCTTCTTTTCTTGGTCTTGTTGATACGTTCTCTTCGGTCTTGAACTCTTTTAAGTCGTCGGTCTTTGCGTAGCTTAACGGTCTCTCGGTCTCTCACACTAGAAGTTTTCGGTCACGGTCTCTTCAACGCCGGTCCTTCTCCGGCGTCAGTCTTTCTCTTTCTCCGTTCTTCGTTGCTGTGGCAGCCGGTCTTCATGTCTCTTCTTGTGATTCACATGAAATCACTCCCCTTTTCTTCTAGTCGAGCCCTATTGCTCTATACCAATTGTTGGTACCAGTCCCTAATTTGATTGCTACTAATTTGAAGATGAATTCGTATGAGATTGACAAATTAATATAAGAAAGTTGCAGAGCATAAAAATGAAAGCAGAGTACTTTATTCCACAATTAAACCATGCCTATATAGGCTACAATACAACCATGCTTTATAAAGGCTACATACAACCCACTTCTCCTAAGAAAACAACTACAACCTATTCAAAAGGAACACCCCACAAGATCCGGTTCCTAACGTTCTCTCTACTTGGGTGAATCCTCACATTTTTTTCTTTCTTTATATAAATACCAAACTAACTGAATTATTAATTAATAATAAACACCAAACAGTAAAACTAAAGTCTAACTTAATAATAAACAAAGTCAAGATTAAACCAACACTTCATCTTTCAGGCGCTGCAGAAGATATTCTGCTACAAGTTGCAGAATATAAGGAGGCTAAGAGTGTGTGGAATGCCCTGAAAACTCGTTATCTTGGAGCTGATAGAGTCCAGCAAGCACGGATTCAAACTTTGAACCGTGAATTCAAACTATTGACCAAGTTGTTGGTACAAACCCCAAATTAAAAGGAATCTACTCCTCTTTTGGCGATATTAAAACTCACGAGAGAAAGCAAAATTCACCACTGTAACTATCTTTTTTGGCTCAAACTTCAAAATACTAAATTGCATTGCATCAATAAACAAAACTCAAAGCTAAATATGGGAAACGTACGTATGAAGTGGGGTGGGTTAATACCCACCATCTCCTAACAATCCTCCATTCAACCCATGTTTCTTTTGACCCATTAGCATTACTCAAACTAAATTTACTGCATAATTTAAAACATATAATAAAATAAACACTCCTAATGATTTGACTTGACCCCGTAAAATAAGACCCGTTGACCCGTCGAGATTAACCAACATTCACCCCTTTATCTTGACCTTGACCCGTGCATTCGTCAAAGTAGAGCCGGTTCCTCTAATTCAATCAAGTTGGCTTCTTTCTCTTTGTCTTTCCACTTTGTACACTCATATGCAAAGTGTCCAAATACTCCACACTCATAGCACCGAAACCCACTTCTATCTCCTCTACCTGAGCCCCTTCCAAGTCCTCTTTCCCTTCTACTGGATCCTGTTCCGCGACCTCTTCCTCGTCCATATTGCTTGTCATCATGCTCACAATTGGTCAACAAAAGTTGCCCCTCGGTCTTCTTCTTTTTCATTATGACTTTTTAACCTTTCTTCATATGCTTTGACTTTTTAACCTTTAAGAAGGAAGAATAAAAACTAAGGCTGTAATAAAGAAAAAAGAATGAAGATGGAGTAAATATAGATTTTGAAGAACGTGTTAGGCAGGTGTGTTTCAAACATTTAAAGCGGAAGAATAAAAGCAAAAGATGGATACAAAAGTCCGGAATTAAGGGGTGAATGTGAGTTAATTCCAGATGATTTACAGAAAATACAGCTGTTGATTTGTGACAGCTGCTGATTTTAGTTTTAATTTGCTTATGATGATGCAGATTCCTCAAAGTATCACCTGCCCATGTTGCTTCTCATTTCTTCAATTAACATGTGCTGACAAAACTATCTAGTATTATTCTTAATTAATTTATATCCTGAAGTTATTTATTCCAAGGTGTTGCTAGTAGTGGGAAGGACATCAGCAATCATGCTTAGCTGGATAGTGTGAGTATTACCATAATCTTGGCTCATTCTTTTTCTTTTATGTTTAAAATATATTAATCCCCCTATTCTTGGTGTTAAATTGTTGATATAGTTCTCTTATCACTATTTAAACCTCGTGCTATTAAGGTAGGTCCAGCAAAGACGGCTGTTGTCAAGGAAGTTTTTCATCTCAAGCACCAACAAGTCTACTCATGCCTCCAAGGTACTTACAAAATTGATAAATTTGGCGGTCATTACATTAAAGATAAAATATTAATATAGTGTTTTATCATCTTCCCCCCTTTTTTGTAGAATATTTCAAAGTAAATGTTTGCTCATGGTGTCAATTGGAGAGAACAGTTGATAGTCTAATGACAAAGCTTATACTTTAGCATTTAGATGAAAGGGTTTCCATGGATGGATGACAAGGTTTGTATTTGCCATTTTGCTTCATTTTAATATGGATTATTCAAAGTAAATGTCAAGTTGACCTTGATCGCATTCTTCAAAGCATTCATGATTATTGCAAGAACTTGGTGGAAGAAATCTGGGGCAGGTTTGTATTATGATAGTTATATTTATATTGCTTTTTTATAGATTTGCTGATTTGTTGCATCACTAATATATAATTGACTTTTGCTATTATGGACGAATTGTAAAGCACATGCAAGCCCTTGCGCATAGTGATGACTGTTCTACATGAGCTTGTAAGCTTCGTGGGACACATTCATGAGACATTGAATCACAACCTATAAAACTAGCCTACATCAATCTATTATTTTGTTTTTTAGATAATTTGAAAAAATGCATGCGACTTAAAACACTTAATAATTATGCTTTTTGTTAATTTGATAAAAGGAAAATGGTTAAATACTACCCCAGGTGTTTTTGTGTTTCGTAAGTTATCAGATGTTGCCTCTTACAAGAATTTTTTTTTTCGTAAGTTATTAGATGTTGCCTCTTACAAGAATTTTTGTTTCGTAATTTATTAGATGTTGCCTCTTACAAGAATGTTGACACAAACCGCTTGGTATGAAGCCTTTAGAGAAGTCAATGTAGAAACTTGATGACGTCATTCTTAAAGAGTTCTCGGCAATTTATGTTTTTGGAGGTGGTTCCCATTGAGCAAAGCATTGGTGATCATTCATGATCAGGTTATGTCTTTCTCTTTCTCTTTTATCTATTTCATTAGATTCAATGATTTGTGTTTTGCATTTGGTGTGTTTTACGTTTTTCTTGTTAGGTAGGATCACTTAGTTAAATGCATGCATATTAGAATTTTTGTTTCTTGATCTTGTCTTTTGTTGGTAATGATTTTAATGGTTAGGCATGATTGAAGTTAATTGTAATGATGTTCCTTGAATTAGAGTTGAAACTATATGGGAAATGATAGGTAGTTGGCATGCTAATACTTACACATAGATTGGATCTTTGGGGAGGAAAATGCAAAATATATTTGATGTGTTGGTAGACTCAACCCAAAGAAAGAACCCTAATGTCCTTTGTGTAAATTAACTAATATAAGGATATGTGTTTAGCTTCCCATCTTAATATACATGGTTAAGAAACCGAGTCCTGATCATAATAGGTTACAAGTCAGGATTCTCTTTCACAATCCTTATGCTGGTATTAAGCATGAATGGATATATATATATATATATATATATATATATATATATATATATATATATATATATATATATATATATATATATAAAGGAAAAAATGCCACCGTGGTTATTGAGGATCAGAAAATCAAAATAGGGCGTTTAAGACCCGAAAATCATCAATATGATCCTCATAACCTTAAGGTACCTTAAATACTCACTGTGTCATTATGCTGGTTTAAGCATGAATGGATGTATATAAATAATGAAAAAAATCACTCACTGCCGTTATTGAGGATCAGAAAATCAAAATAGGGCGTTTAAGACCCGAAAATCATTACTACGATCCTCATAACCTTAAGGTACCTTAAATACTCATTGTGTCATTATGCTGGTATTAAGCATGAATGGATGTATATAAAAATGAAAATTATCACTGCCGTTATTGAGGATCAGAAAATCAAAATAGGGCGTTTAAGACCCGAATATCATCAATATGATCCTCATAACCTTTAGGCGCCTTATTCCCTCATTGTGTCATTATTAGAGGTGCATGGCAGGGTCAATTTGTGGTTTGGTGAGTCCTAAAAAACCTCGAGGTTGGGTAGGTTTGACTGTGTATGTTAGGTGTGGGGACAATTAAACCATCATGGTAAATATAAATAAAAATTGCACAAGGCATTAGTTGGGACTAAATAGGGTATGGGTTTTAAAAGGACAATATACCAACAATCAAGGTTAGAGCATTAGTACTTTTCCTTGGTGAAATGAGGTGTGAGAAGGCATCATATGGTTCTATTATTTCCTGATTATAATTTTCTCATGTGTGATTATGTGGCCCTGGTAGTATTGAACATTTCTTACATGTTAAGCATCAAACTTCCATGTGAAAGCTAAAAAAAGATGGTTTTTCTTTAATTTAAATGTTTTTAACGAATTTATGCATTTAGAATGTCAGATATGGCCTCATCCTTTGTCCATATCTTAGTTAGTCTTCTATATTTGTCTCTCAAATAGCCTGTAGCCTTAGATTACAAGTGAAAAGAGGTGCCACGATTGCTGTCACAAAAGAAGGTATGATCTTTGTTTTTTATATGTCAGGTGATAAGGATGATCGGTGTCATTATGGTGACATTACGCTTGATCTTGCGGACCATTTCTAGCTGGCCTACTTGAAAGGTGAGTTATTATATTAGTAGGCATCATTATATAATAGATTGTTATCTATTGTGTTAAAGCAGCTCTTTCACAACTTAACGTGAGACGTATGAGGTTATGAATGAAAGCTAATTAAAATTCAAGTTTTTTAAGTGTGTATTGCTTCGTGTTTTCTATTATCTTGTTTCTTTAATTTGCAGTGTGTAGACAATTTGAAGGATGATAATATGCAACAAAAGCAAAACAATTATATTGAATGTTCCCTTTGCTAGTGTCCAACCAGACAAACTGCAACAATATGGTGCAACTATCCAACAAAAATACATCTATGAAAAAGTCTCTTGTCAAGGTTTTGTCCACTACCACCCTTGTTTTTCTTTTATTAGTTTTTCTAAGTTCTAACCAACTTAAGTACTAGACCACAGGTCCCATGATGGTCAGTTAGGATCGTTAACGGTTTGGTTTGGCCATTTTGAATAAATTTGGGCTGAAGCGCTAACTATGATTTCAGCAAATGACAAGCAAAAGTGGTGGGATTAGTTTGTGATTACAACATAAAATACAGGTAATAAGTTGTGTAATTTAATGAACATTCAATCACTCTCTAAATGGAGGAAGTTTGTGATTATAGTTCTTAAATTGCCTTAATTAATCATTACTTTCAAATATAAGATATTGCCCTCATCAATCGTAAATAAACAGTAATCTTCCATCCTTTTATCTCAATTGGATGTGGCCTTAGATACATAAGGTAATAATTTTGTGTATTGCTTAAGAAAAAACACCATTTTTTTACCCCGCCCGACCCCAACAGAGCATTTTTTGCCAAAGACCCCCCCTGGCTGCCTGGGGAAGGAAGGAGATTGGAAATTGAGCTGCTAAAGGTACGGTTCACTTTTTATATTACTGTGTAATTTGTTAGACACCAATTGGGGGTAACGATCGTTTTCCCCTGTTTTCTTAATTACATTTTCATGTTTTTGTTCTTCTATGATTTATTTGGTTTGGGTTATAGTACAAAACAAAGATCTCTTGATGTCAAACTTCAATACTCTTTATATTGTTAATGTAAAAAGGTTTTAAGTCACCATGTTTTAGATGATGACAGTAAATGGTGAAGTGATAGAATAATATGATATGTTCTTCTGGCCTTGGACAATGCAATTAGGAAGGTATGATTGATAAAGAGAAGCATACTATCTCCAAATAGATAATATATTCTACTAATTGATACCATTCACTCTACTAGACAACAATGGTCGTTGGTTATATAAAAGATAAATGCTATTTGAGGGTTGGAGAGTATTAAAACATAAAAGGCATACTACTAAAGGATATGGGTACAACTTATTTGTTATTGTATGTGTTTGCCTTTGGTGTTGCCTAGATTTTCTTGGTATCTTTTAAATTTTTATTTTTACTCACTATTTTTGTTATGTGCTCATGGTTGGAGGACTGAAGAACGAGGATGTGCAGGATCATTATGGCAACAAGAGGATTGCTCTTGTGTGTCCATTGCTTTGTGATTTATTTTATATAGGGGGTTATTGTATTAGTAGGCATATAACTTAGACCGTGAATTCCCTCTCAAGATGGGGAACTTATTAGCTTATTAGCAGGTCTCTTCAAAGGAGCTTGGCCTGCAGAATGCGTGTGAGTACCCAAATTGCTTTGCATTAAGGTTTTCTTTCTTTTTCTTTTTAATTATTTTAGAATATGATTATTTTCTTATACATGTTATTTTTGTTTTCACATGTATAATTTTCCAATTTAAATCTGTTTGGTTGTCCTCTTTTTGAACTAAGAGACAAATTTGGGATTGATGATAATTCAAGAACCTTCGAGACTCGCTTGCCACTATGTTACTAGAAGGTAAAGTTAATTATTCTTTTAACCTTGTAGTAGTTGTGTATATTCAAGTGTTACTTTACTATGTTAACGTGTGTAAATCAAAATATATTCTTCAACTCATGGGTCGGCGTATTTACACGACATTGTTCACACATGTGTAAATCAGAATTCATTCTTCATGATGAAGATCTTAGCCTTGTGCTTCTGATATTAATTTTGCTAAGCTTTTTGTAGGCGGGGAAGCTTATGTGACCATAGTTATTGCTTGCTTACAAATGAGGATTTTCATACCTGACAAATGAGGTTGGTAACACTCACGCATCCCTAATTTTTCTAAGTGGATCAGGTAACCCGTCTTTTTCCCTATTTTTCTAAGTTGATTTTTGCTATATGTTGATTGTATAATTACTAAAGAGAAAAGGGAACATGTCAAAGAATAGCAACCAAGTTTCAAAAGGGTTTTAAATTGTCACTCATACATATTTTTCTTAAATTAAACCATCAAATCGAGTCATGATCAAATTTTTTTTATGTCAACAAAGTAATTGAAGAGAAAATGTGAGGGTTGGAACTTTTAATATATGACATATAAAAAATAATCATATTAATTATATTAAAAAATAAAAAAAATGTATCTTAAATTCTCGTCACGTTCCACATCAGAATAAAAAAGAATAAAAAAAATATTTTTCTAATTGAAACAAAAAGAAAAACATGCTAAAAACATGTTAAGACTTGTAATTTAAATAAAATATAAAAGTTGAGTGACCTAATTGGAACATTTTTGAAAGTTGGTTGCTATTTTACAAATTTACCACAAGAGAAAAAACACAAGAGGAAGGTGAATATTTGTCCCGAACCAAAAGACAATTTTTTAACGAGGTAGAAGCCTACCCGACTCATAGAGCAAGAGACTTAGATTATAAAAGGACATATAGGCTAAAGGATGCTATAACATAAAGCCTAAATTTTAAAGGCTATAAATCCCAACTCGTGAGATCCGTAAGCATGAAAGTCATAAAGTGCGATGCCTATAAATGTGTCTCTAAAGAATGAAGTATAAAGCCCTAAGAGACCTATATGGCTAATAGGCAGGGCGTGATTGTAGGCTTAATATTTATGTTTGTGCTATTAAATGATTCTTAATTTTAAAAAATGGTTAAATTCATAAAAAATCAGACTTTAAGATTACTAAACTTATTTTAGTTGTTTGTAGACTTATTCCCACAATCACGATCGTTCAAATTCAAATATTATAAAATCTAAAATTTCCCCTTATAATCACACAGTATATTATAAATAACCAATTTAATAAAAATTTGTATTTCTTTTGATCTAGATGATGATTGATGTTTATACTTTATATTTTTAGAATTATACTTTCTCAAAATTCCACTTTTCAATTATTACTTGATAACATATTTAAATTAATTAAGTTCTAGTACAATTTGCACGTGTAACTTGAGTTTTCAAGGAACCTTTAGGTTGTTTATAGCTTTGTCGTCATGGTTTTCATGTTGATGGTTTAGGGAACATGTTTGATCATCTAGAACATCCCAAATATATAGTCTAGTATGTTACGGGATACAAAGGGTGATCAAATGTATGAATGATTATGGTTAGCATAAGAGCTTTAGGTGAGGTTGTATATCATGGTTATTTTGCTTAGGTGATGAGTTTGATCCTGGAACAACTTTAGCCATATAAAATGAATATCTTTTAGGTTGGGGGGATTATGTTCTGAAATTACATTTTTAGTAGCTTTTGATCACTTTGTCATGTTTTCTTTTTAAGTAATCTTAATTTTTTTTCATTTGACATAAAAAGGGAATCTGAGTTGTCCCAATAGCCTCTACACATCCTTTTTATGCGCAATTGAAGGTGAGTTTTTATCCTTGTCAAAAAATGTTGCTTCTATCAAAATACTTAGCATTTTTCAAGAACTTTTTTTCCAAACAATATATTGTTTCACTAACATACCATTTTTATACATATAAAAGGATTTTTGAGGTTTTATGATCTAAAAGGATGATCCCGGGTAGCCTAGACAAACAGCTTAAAAGATAGCATAACTATATATTTAATAGGTCAAACGGGCAAGCTATATAAATATCTTAAAAGATAACGGACTGGGTGTTCAAACGGAGGTAAAGTGAACAAAAGTGCTTTTCATAAAACCTCCTACTCCTTTAATTCAGAAAGATGGATGGATATTGAATAATATATTTTTCATCATATATTTCAGTAAAACGTCTAGTAAACATGAATCAAGTGGTCCATGTGTCAATAAACATCATAATTACTTATGATGTTATAGGATGTTGAAATAATATATTTTTGATCATATATTTGATGTTTATGCTTTTATGTATGGAGGCCTTTTTAATGCTTGAGAGGTTTATAAGATTAGTGTGTGTTTGATTAAGGTAGTTAATAAGACACTAGAAACTTCAAATTGAATACACTGAAAACAAGAACGATAGTCGACTTGGTTCGAGAGGGGCTAGTCTCCGATTACAAGGAAATACATGTACAGATAACATAAACTTCCTTGCCTAAACAATGAACATTGGGTTGGGGAGGGCTAGGCCCCACCCATTCCCGTTGGACACGTATCACTTCTTTCTCTCGGGAGAAACGACTTGTCCTTAAGTCGAAGAGAAGGTAACACTAACGAGGGTGACTTCCAGGCAGAACTTTTCTAAAGAGGCTCATTGCGTGGATGCTAGAATGTTGCTGAGTTTTGGGTACCCGTTGCAAACCCTATAGCTTATCATATTGACCCAAGTACTCACATGTTTGCCCCACCATCCTAAATGATACATTAGTGGCTTTGATACCATTTGTAACAACCGGTCCTTCATACCACCAATATTATCTGATTTTCTCACGAGTAGCTTATGGATTTGGTTTTTGATTTAATTATTTATAATAGTGACGGGGTGGGGTGTTACGGTGGTTGCAGTTGGGTGGATGGACTGGGTTTTAATAGTTTAGTTTTATTCCATTAACCTAACTTTTAATAAATCTAAATCTATCTATCTATCTATACTAATAAAAGAAGATTTTTAAAAACTATATGACACAATTCTAGGCCTTCTAAGACTTTACGTGGTGGGATATGGGTAGCGTCAAAGCTGCTGATGTGGCTTGGGAATGTTGTGCGGGCGCCAAAGGGTTCCACGCCAAACCCTTGGCGGGCATGAAATCTCCAAGCATTCAATTCATGATTTCTACCCAAATATAAGTAGGTGCCATAGAAACACACAAATGTATTCTTCTGCCTGCAACTTCACACCCACATGTTTAATTTCTTTATAACCTTAAAGATATGATCTTCTTCATTAAGATCTTCATTCATGTTGAACTTTTGGATGTTTTGATTTGGTGTGTTGTAATTGGGGTTAAGGTTTTTTGTTCATGTGGTTTCCCGTTGTCGTCAGTTGATATGGCGGATGTTGGGGAAGAAGATGAATACGAGGTGATCCGGAGCAGGCGAAGCTTTCTCTGGAGATGCGGCGAAGGTGGGGAGGTGGGAAGGCAAATGGTGATCGCGATGATGACGATGGCGGTGGTGGTAGTGGTGTTGGGGTTAGGGAGAGGGTGATGGTGGTTGATTCTAGGGTTTCTGATTAGGAATCATTAGGAATCAGATGGTCAAGACGAGGAGTTTTCGATTGAAAATGAAGTTGAGGACCTGAGGGTGTGACTTGTGAGGGAGGATGCATAGATGGTTTCTTAGTGAAATATAAAATACCTTGAAAATAATGATTAAGTAATTAAATAAAAACAATAACTAATTAAAGATTAGATTTAGCTAAAACCACTACACTTAAATCAAATGGGGGTGTTAGTTAATTATTTTTTACTTATGTGTTGTCTATATGTCATTTTAACTAAAATATTGACCAAAACCACTACACATAGTGACACAGTCTAAGTTTATTATTTAATAAATATACCATTAACTATTAATGATATTATTTATTTTTTTCACATCAATTTTTTTATTATATTAATAAATATATCTCTCTACAAATGCAACTTCTAAAGAAATAACTTTTTATAAAATAAGATTTTTTTTTAAATAATATCAAACTTTTTAAAAAACACAATATATTTTAACACTTGTGTTTTCTAAAAAATAAAATTCTTATGAAACAAAATAATTAAAATTCAAAGTTTAAACAAATTATTAAAATTGACACTTTTTAAAAATGATTTTTTTTAAAATAGTTTGTTTAAAAGCCAACTTTTTTTTAGAAAAACAAAAGAAAATTAACAAAGTTTAAAAATGATAGTGTCTTTTGATAACTTGTAGGTAATGTTAATCATATCTTATATTAAAAGATCATTTTATAACTCAATAATTTTTATTTATAACTATTTAATATTTTATTTATTAAACTCGTGTACTACACGGAGTAGGGGTGCACATGGTCGGTTTGGTTCGGTTTTGGCCTAAAACCGAAACCAAAAACCGATATTTTGGTTTCTAGGTTTTTAAAACTGTTCGGTTTCGGTTTTTTCGGTTTTTGGTTTTAACTTCGGTTTCGGTTCGATTTTTGGTTTTTTCGGTTTTACCATTTGTGCTTCAAGTTTTAGAAAAAAATTGTTTTAAAGTAATGAATTTAAGTCCAAAAACTTTGGTCTTATATTATTTTGTTGATGTCTGAATATAATCTATATATTTTTATAATTTAGTTGACATTAAAATTAAATGCAATTCATAAAATATAAGAACAATATATTCAATAAAACATTTTAATCTATCAATTCAAATAAAAAAATTAAATATTATTCTTGAAACCTAAATATTTAATCTCTTTTAGATAATACACGTTAAATAAGCAACTAATAGGCTAATAATTTTTATAAGTATATGATTACACCTCTAAATTTACAAGTTTGATTATATGGTTTTGGTTCGGTTTTTTCGGTTTTTGTTACAAGCAAAACCAAAACCGAACCGAAAAACTCGATTTTTAGAAAATCATCAAACCAAACCGTCGGTTTTCTAGCGGTTTCGGTTTTATTGGTTCGGTTGCGTCGGTTATTTTGATTACGGTTCGGTTATTTGGTTTTTTGCTCACCCCTAACACGGAGTATTAATCTAGTGTTAAATACAAGGGCATTTTTGTGTTGCAATGGAATTGGTTTTCCAAGTTTTGAATATATTATCAAATTGAATCGCTGAAGTTGAACACCAATTATTAAATTCATTTTATTTGTTATGTATAGATTTCTTTTACACACGTGAGTGTGTGATACCTACAAAATTGATAAGGGACATACTTTTTTAATTAGTTATAAAAATAAAATTAACCATTCTCGTCTTAAACCTATCCCATTACCATCTTTGGTTCCTTTAAAGGTGAACATTTCTTTTTTAATATTATTAAAAATATTTGTTTATTTTCAGAATCATTTTTTTATTTCTAAAATATGTTAATTTAGAAAGTTTAATAAAGTCAACTTTCTTATTAAAAAAATCATTTTTTACCATTAAAAAAACATTTTATCAAACTATTTTTTTAACATTTGTAAATAAAATTTAGTTTTTCAAATAGTAACTTCTAATTCACAAAAAACCGCAATAACTTTTGGTCAAAAAAATGGTGGTTACTTTTAATTCAAAAAATATATGTGATACTTACATTACTTTCAAACCAGTTTATTATTTTTATTTTTTGTATTTCTGTTTTTTTTTGTCACGGAAATGATTTATTAAACTAATTTTTAGTATTGATTTATTATACTTGTGTGTGAAACTAATTTATTATTTGTAATTAATTTATGTGTAAAAATAAAAGATACAAATGTTAAAAATAGCAAAATTTTTAAGGGGTAAAAGTGAAATAAAGAAAAATGATGAAGTGATTAGATTGAAACAAAGATTGGAGATACAATCCTTCGTTGGTTAGCGATATTATATTTTTTTTTAAATTATGGTTATACAAACCCATCCATGTATCGTTGGGATACAAGCGATACGTACATGTTTGGGTATGGCTGGTCAACGATAACGAGACACGCGGCGTCCTCCGGTTGTGGAATACCTTTGTAAACTTCAATTTTAATGGCTAAAATTGTAAATTTTTTTGGTAATTTTCTAATGCACATGTGGTAATTTAACATATATTTATTTTCATATATATACTTTGTTATTGTTATTTATATATATTATTATTATACTTGTGTGATGTGATGTGATTTTCAGGTTAAAGTAAACTAAACGCGTAATACAGCATTAATTACCAAAAATAATAAAAACGTGTAATTACCAACAGATTCTATAAAACAAATAGATTCGCTGTTGCGATTCGCATATCTTCTGATTTACAATTTTAGGGTTTAGGGTTTCTTTCCTCTTGTCTCTTCTTTAATTTCATAATATTCATTCATTCTTCTTCACACACACACACCACAAGTTGATTCTTCAATTCTTCACACACAGTAGAAGTTGCATTTGATCGGAAGAAGAGAATCGAGTGTTACACAACAACAGGAAGGATCGATGTCAACATTAACCTTTTGTTGATTCTTCAATTCTTCACATACTCACACAGTAGAAGTTAATTTCAGAGTTCGTTTGATCAGAAGCGAAGAAGCTGCTGGAGGAATCGTAACCGATGACAGCAATGACGTGCCCACCCTCTGCGGTTATTAAGAAGATCATCGCATACCGATTAGGTTAGGGTTTTTGGTTTGGTTCTGTTCGAACGTTGATATCACGGGCTGTGGTTGTTTAATTTTAAGAACTGATCGATTTCAGTATACCCTAATTCCTTACTTTAAAGCAGCGGATGCTGTTGCTGTAAGGTTTTACTGATCCTTTTGTTTCCGTCTATGGTTTTGATAACCTGTATTCTCTCATGTGTCTAACAGCAATGGTATGTACGTTCATTTACTTAGTTTGTTTTAAAGTTATACATTCTTATTTAATTTGAGGAAGCATTTAGCAAGACTTCATTCTGAATGTTATATCATGGTTTTATATTCTGTGGTCTATATATATTACAGAAAGACAAACAGATTAGATCTAAATGCACGTCAACAGTTATAGAATTGATCGAGATAGAATTTTTGTTCATGAATTAATTTGAACCTATATGTTTGCCATATTGAACGACATTGTGTTTGAAGATGTCTGATGTTATTAATATGTATTGGTGTAGGTATGCCAATGAAGTTAGCGATGATGCAATCATGGCAGATCAAAGCCTTGCAGATCCGCCAAAGCTAGATGATGGAGAAGTTACGTGCATATTGTGTTTATGCTTTGGGTGGAGTTGGAAGCTGTGGATTTATCCCTGGTATGTTTTGTATAAGACATTGCATTTGCATATTTTGATCAATTTGACGTTTAATTTATAACAACAGAGTTTGTATCATGCAATACATGAGTCTGCATTTTATAGGTTCATATGCTGTACCATTACCTGCTCCCTCGGTTGATTTCAGAAAATACGCATGTCATACCCCTTCGACTTCTAAGGTTCACTGAAACTAGCCTTTTGTTCATGAGTAGAGATTATTAGATGACGGTGGTACTTCTAAAGTAAGTGTACTGTTTACAACCAACATTTCATAGCCTATCAATTAAACTTAAATATATACTTGTTGTTTCTTGTTACCATACGCAAAATTTATGACAATGGACAATTTTAAAAGACCACAATCGTGTACTTATATGATCAATAAGAGCACCCTGTACAAAACTTCTTGCTAATGAGTATGCCTTAGACATGTAATTATCTGTTATCACACTACTTTCTATGGTTTCACTAATTTACTCAAATTTAGCAAGGGGTGTCAGGGTGTGTGCACTAATGGCATTGATTAACTACCTATCTGCATTTGTTTTCAAACTCTTACTTGTTATAATACCTATTGCTGCAGCTTGTATGTTTTAATAAATACAATAACCTAAGCCCACATTCACTATTTCGAGAAAATGGAGGATACTCTGGTATGTTGATCAATTTTATCGCTTTCACTACTTGTTTATGTTTTTTTAGGAAATCAAGGCTGAGCTTGTCAATATCACAGGTGCTGCTAAGCCTACTCAGAACATAAGGTGTGGGACACATTTAGTCGTCTTACTCTTATCTTTACCTGGGCTCGTATCTTGTTTGGTTTTAAGAAAGTAACATCAGACGACATATATTTAAAGGCTTATGATCAAGGTTTTGCTAGAAGGTCAGCAGCAAGCATGCTTAGCGCGAAGAAACCTGCACCTGCTGCTGTGATCACCTATGAAATCACATATTTCATGTTTCATGTTTTTTGTTTTTTTGAAATATATTATCCTTCTTCCTGGTATTGACTTTAATTCTCTCTTTTCACTATTGACTTTAAGAAGGCAGGTCACACAAAGACGGCAGTTGGCAAGAAAGCAAAGGGACCGATTTAAACCAAAAAAGTTGAACCTTACAAGGTTGAGGTGCATTCTCTGTGCCAAACACACGCACACACACACATTTATATTAATAATCTTAATGCCTACGAAAAGGTGTGGTTTGGAACAGATTAGTAATTAATCTACATCCTTTTGATACTGTTGACCTATCACAATATGTATCAAGTAATATGCATACTAGACAAGATTACCTGACCTTTGTCTAATATCTATCACAATATGTATTATGTTATCTCCATATTTGACAGGAATACTTGACCCTTGTGGGAAACTTGTTAACCTAATATTTCTAGTTGTTTTGATGTTAGGTGATGAGTGATGACATCTAGAGATGTGGGGAGCCGACTGAAGCACAAAAAAGCATGGTAGATGATAGATTTATGTGTAAGGTACATTATATTTCTGTTTCTGTAACCCTTTTTTGTCATTACTGTCACCCTACTTTGTTTTTCTTGTTTTCTATAGCCTTGAGAAATGAAATAAAAGAAAGGAGGGGGAAGCCGTGTGAAACAAGTGCTGCTTTAAGGTGTTCTATGAAGAAAAATGGGTAAACATTGGCATAGTCTTTTTGTTTTACCTTGCTATTCTTTGCTTCTTACTTATACCTTCATCATCATTTTAAAATTTAATTTTGTGGTTTATCATGTGTTAATGTTAGGTTAATCTTGATCAGGTCAAGTTATGGTGAACGGGTCACGGGTTAATTAGAAAGTTTATTATGTCACATGTTTTTAATTATTAGTGGGTCATAGTTAGCAAGATTAGTAGGTCTAGATAATGGAATAATGGGTTAGTGGGTAAGTTAATTTTCCTTTTCTTAGGTGCAAGATGTTTTCTCTATTAAAGTAAAATTTGAGAATGAATGAGTAGCAAAAAGTTTGAGTATAATCTTGGGCCTGAAACCAACAGTTAAGTGTTATATAGTTTGACTTCAGGACACACAAATATACAGTAATATCATAGTTCTCTAAGAATATATGTTTTGATAAGTTGAATATATTAATTTTCATTTATATAATTCTGATATAGCTGACAGTTGGGGAAGTTTCATGATCCATATCTCTTTTTTAGCATGTTGTTAGATCCATTTTTTTCCTTGTCCCCTTATGCCTTGATATGGAAAAATTCTTTAGTTGGTTTTATTACATTGTGAGCTGCTTAATATGTTTTAGAGATTTTTCACTTCCTGTGAACCTCAAATGGAAAGACATCCCTTGACATGGTCATTTGAAGGCGTAATTGACCTACATTGGAAAGCGGTTTTAGATATCATTAAATATGGCTCTCCTAAGTAGGCCATGTTATAGAGCTTTTATATAAGACTCGACGTTAGCATAACGGGTACATCTTTAAGGTCTTATAAATATGTTCTCTACTCACTCATGCTCGTGACATTATCAACTATCCTTTGTTGTTTATATTGTTAACAGACATTACATTATTTTCTTTAGTTTTGTGATCAAGAGAACGGTTTCAGCTAAGGACTTAAAATGAGAGCAAATAATGTTTGTTCAAGACATTAACATCCAGTACGCTTATCTTTAATTGTTAAGAGTATCTAAGCATACTGTGTTTTCGTATATATCTGGTTGCAAGATGAAAAAGAGAGAATTGTGGTTTGCTGGTTTGAATTTGAAGAGCTGTGTTTCGTATATATCACCATGTTAATTTAGTTTTGTGTTTTATCATCTGTTAAGTCTTTAATAGTTTGACTTCATGCCACACAAACATACAATAATATCATAGTTTTCTCCGGGTATATGTTTTGATTAATTGCATCAAGTTAGTTTTCTCTTTTACAATTTGATATTGCTAAGTGAATTGGAGAATTTTCACGATGCATATCTAGTTTTTAGCAAGTTGTAAGATCCTTTTGTTTTTTTCTCTGTGCAATGTTTGTTCTCTTTGTCCCATATTGTTTTCCCCTTATGCCATGCTGGTATGATAAAAACACATGATTTGGGTTTTAGTTGGCATTATTTCGTTGTGAGCTGCTTTATTTGTCATTTTAGGGATATTTATACTCCGCGTGAACCTCAAATGGAAAGACATCTCATGACACAGTAATCTGGAGGTGTAATTGACTTTAGCATAATGGGTGCATCTTCAAGGTCTTGTAGTTTTTGCCCCATCAAATAATGGTAGTCTTATGTTGTATTATTGTTCTTTTTTTGCAGCTATTACAAAATAAACGGCATGCTCATGCTGTCAATTAAAGAAATTTGGGCTTATGGATGAAAGGTTACGAGTATGGATGCTCAGCTTCTAAAAGCATTAATTGTTTTAACACTTCAGATATCGTTTGGCTCCTTTGTCTAAACTCATGTAACATTATTACATTTATTGTATTGAACTGTTTGTAATTGCAGGATAATGTTTTGCAGACATCATCATTCATGGTACTGACAAATCTCTTAAAACAACCGGGTCCTTCTAGATGGCCAACTTCAGTGTCAAATGAGTCTTTTGCTACACGATATATGGAGTTTTCAAATTTGCTTGTCAAATGCTTGATCAAACTTACAAAGGTCAGAATTTATCTTTTAATTCACTTTTCTGTTTGTCTTGTTTTGTCCATCTAGATTTGATATATGGATAAATTAACAAAAATGGTGCAAAATTAGAAAGTTTACAAACCTGGTACTTGTATTCTGTTGTACTAAACTAGATTTTATATATGGATATGGTCTAGAAAATAAGCACTCCTTAAGCCATAATAGGCACTGTTATAGGGTATGCTTTATTAAGTAAAAGGTTCTTTGTCACAAAAACGACCTCTTTCCAAAATCAGTGTCGTATTATTCATTAGAAAGACTTTATTTATAGTAACAAAAGCAGAAAAATTATTTCTTTCAGGAGAAAAAGCAAATAGCTTAAGAAAACGGGCCACGTGGGTGAAGTGGGTTTTAAGTGAGCCAAAGTGCATATCATTGAACCTCCTAAATTATTATTATTATTTTTTAAAGTTTGACTATTATAATAATTTGTGTCATTACATTTGACCCAACAACTATTTGTTTATAACATTTTTAATGATTATGGACAAAAAGTGTTTTGGTCGATCCACCCATTTTGATTCTTATATGTAAAACAAACAAGTTAAGCACTTTTATCTACACCAACATTTTGGAATGGGCGACTGCACCAGCTATCCCTCCCTGACTTTGTTAATGTTCTAACAAGGTTAGCTCTAAGTTGCATATACATTTCCCTTATCTTTCATTATTAAGAGTTTCTAAGCATAATTAATGTGGTTTCGTATATATCTGGTTGCAGGATGAAAAAGAGAGAATTGTGGTTTGCTGGTTTAAATTTGAAGAGTTGTGTTGTTACCTAGTATGGGAAAATGTAAGGTTACTTCCATCAAGTCTTAATGTTGACAACTAAAAATGCCTATATTCAGCTATCGTTTGGTTCCTTTGTCTAAACTCATGTAACATTATTTCATTTATTGTATTGACCTGTTTGTAATTGCAGGATAATGTTTTGCAGACATCATCATTCATGGTACTGACAAATCTCTTAAAACAATTGGGTTCTTCTAGATGGCCAACTTCAGTATCAAATGAGTCTTTTGCTACACGATATATGGAGATTTCAAATTGGCTTGTCAAATGCTTGATCAAACTTACAAAGGTCAGTATTTATCTTTTAATTCACTTTTCTTTGTCTTGTTTTGTCCATCTAGATTTGATATATGGATAAATTAACAAAAATGGTGCAAAATCAGAAAGTTTACAAACCTGGTACTTGTATTCTGTTGTACTAAACTAGATTTTATATATGGATATGGTCTAGAAAATAAGCACTCCTTAAGCCATAATTGGCACTGTTATAGGGTATGCTTTATTAAGTATAAGGTTCTTTGTCACAAAAACCACCTCTTTCCAAAATCAGTGTCATATGACTTTATTTATAGTAACAAAACCAGAAAAGTTATTTCTTTCAGGTGAAAAAGCTTTTTACTTTACGGCTTTAATTAGAGATGTCAGTTTGGATCTATTTACTTATTGGGCAAATGAGTAAAGCTAAACAAATAGCTTAAGAAAACGGGCCACGTGGGTGAAGTGGGTTTTAAGTGAGCCAAAGTGCATATCATTGAACCTCCTAAATTATCATTATTATTTTTTAAAGTTTGACTATTATAATAATTTGTGTCATTACATTTGACCCAACAACTATTTGTTTATAACATTTTTAATGATTATGGACAAAAAGTGTTTTGGTCGATCCACCCATTTTGATTCTTATATGTAAAACAAACAAGTTAAGCACTTTTATCTACACCAACATTTTGGAATGGGCGACTGCACCAGCTATCCCTTCCTGACTTCGTTAATGTTCTAACTTGACCTTGGAATGGCTCTACGTCAATTTGATATAGGAATAAAATGGTGCATGGCTCATAGTGAATAGATTAATTTTAACTAGGGATGCTTTACTATGGATGTTGATGAATTTTGTATACATTTGATTATTCAGCCAAGTCAATGAAACAAGTGATATACCTATAAAATGTCCCATGGTGTTGGCTCGAGATAAATAAGAATCAAGTGATTGTAAAGAGAAAAATAAGATTGAGAATTATATATACTTTATAGCAAGTTTGTAAGTTTGTGAAACTAGATCTTAACACAACCACGTTTTTTGTTTGAGCTTAGAAGCCTACCATGCATCAGTTAACATAGGAAGTCAAATTTTTGTGTTTCTAATTTATATGTTTTATTCTATATCAAAGCTAGAGAAGCTGGTGATGATATACAAGAAGAAAGTTCCATGTAAAATGAGCTTTTTCGGGAATGATTTATGAAGATTTGTAGTATATATTTACTGAAGTTTGACTTTTTTAAATTGTATTTCACTAGGATTTAACTTCAACGGTTATTGGAGGCATGGAAAGCAATGGCAATGTTAACATGGTTGAGAGCATGAATAAGCTTGATGTCAATGAGTCTAGACAGGGAAACCGGATTATACGAGGCAGATGGCCTCATTTAATACTCTTAGGTGATTTTGGGATTGAGCCATGAGTTAGGTCTTCATGGACCCCTATGGGGTCGAGGTTTAGTTCACAAACTCTTAACCTAAGCTGGGTTTTGTTGAGACTAAATATCAAACCGAAGAGTCAAATTCTGTCTAGATCACTCCCAACTGACAAGAAGTTACCGTTAATGAATCTGTTGGTGGTTTACAAGAGCAAAAGATATCAGGTACGAAAACGTTTGACTTTGACTTTCATACCATTTACCTTTTATTTTTTTCAAAAATATGAGTATTTTCCTGTGCAGGTACATCAAGCCAAAGCTGGGATCATAAAAAACATAAATAAACAACAAATCAAACTTAAATCGACTCCAAAGACTACTACTAAACAATTGTTAACCAAATAGAACAACTATCTAGTGACTCATAAGACTTTAAACATAATCATGAAACTAGCTCTTAAATTTGAATTTGAGTTATTGACAAAATTAGTCCAACAATCAACCTCATAATATTGTCATGGAGACATCATACTTCACGTTACACAACATCGTTCAATCACCATCTTCTTGAATCAAATTTGCAGTCTTATTTTTATTCCACTTTGCCGCATAACATGACTTTCATGTTCATATTAACTTCAAGGTGCCAAACCCAATCTCTTTACGCCCTTTGATTTATAGTGAAAATAGATTATAAATGAAAAAAAAAACAATAGCTTTGGTTGATATGTTGTGTGATTTTTCCTGGACGTAAAAAGAATATAGCATTTTACTAATTTGGTTTCAGTTGAGGCCAAAATAATTTTCTTACTCAGACATAAATGGTTGTTCATTCGGCCATGTCAAATGTTAATTGAGAATTGAAAACCGTTACTTTTTGGGCTCTATTGGGCTATTGGTGAGTGTATTGTGTTTTAGCCCACTTATTATTTAGGATGCTATGGAATCTCGAGTCTTCAATGTCTATGCAAAATTGGCCCACAATAAAGTCAAAGTCCGAACTCCGGTTACATATATTTTGGGATGGTTGTATAATAATATATAATACTGAATTTAGATGGCAACAAGTAGGGAAAAGTTTCATCTTTTTCCATGCATTTTCATGACAGTAAGAATTTGTTGCCCGTGAACTTATAAGACTACGTCAAATAATTTGTATTCCTTTTTGATCTAGATGATGATGTTCAACTTGATATTTTCAGAATTATACTTTCTTAAAATTCCACTTTTTAATTACTACATGATAAAAGATTGAAATTAATTAAGTTCTAGTTCAATTACACATTTAACTTGAGTTTTCAACGAACTTTTTGATGTTGATTATTTAGGGAACATGTTTGATCATCTTGAAACATCCCAAATATATAGTCTAGCATGTTACGGGATTTAGAGGTTGTGAATTACATGATCAATAGTATGAATGATATATGTCAAATATAAAGAAATTTTTTTTAGAAATTATATATATGTCAAATATAATAAGTTTATAAATATTTATAACATATTACGTGAATATCAATATATACCAAAAGAATATGTTCACATACTATAGTATTTTAAAATATGATATTTATTTTTTAATATGTATATACATAGTAGTCATTTAATACTCATATTTCAAAGTAAATTATTAAAAAACAAAAAATACAACACAATTGGGTTAAAAATAGTGAAAATCAGTGATTAGCTAGGGATTTATTTATTTTAGTCAGAGGTATTTTTCAGAAGTAGTATGGGCTAATGAAGCATGAGGATCATATTGGAGTTGGGATCCAAAGAAAACTTGAGTTTTTTTCTTTATTCTTTTTTTGTCAATTTTTTGTTTGTGAGATTTAAAATTTATAGGTTGGTTTTGACACTGATTTGCAATTACAATAAAATCGATTACATTGTCCTTAAATGTTTTCCTTGCTAAATACCAGCTTTCTGCATTCAGCAAGACAAAAATGATTACTAGTGGCCTTAAACTCGAATTTTGGTTTTTTGTTGATTTTGTATGAGGTTTGATGAAGAACACAGTTACGAATACGACATCTCTTAAAATTGTCGCCCTCTGTTTATAAAGGACGAGGAGACCTAACGTGTTAGTCCCGTCCAATAAAACAGGAGACTTATAATGCCAAATGTGCATAAAGGACGAGGCCTAGAAAGCATGTGACTCCTGTATGATGCCTATAAAGCATAAGGCCTAAAGCATAAACATGAAACATGTATCCTGACACGCGAAGTCCAACGCTGGAGGCCATAAAAGCTTTAGTGTCACATCCCGGCGGAAGCGTGAAATGCTTAGGGTGTGACTTGTTTGCTCAGAACTCATTGATTCACAAATTTTTACCAAATATCACATAAACATAACATATTTCATAACAAAGCATAACAAATTTTATCACATAAGCATAACATATTTCATACATAACATAGAGGTTAGGATTACATTAATTTATGATAGTCAAAATTTGAAATAACATAATCCTATTACATCATTAAAGATCTAACAGCAACATCTTCAGAGACGATGGAAGTGAGCATCCACCGATACACTGAGGTCATACAAATTAACTGTCAGATTTACACAAACTTTCCCCACTATCTCTCCCCAGCCATTATACACATCAAAAGAGAACATTAAGCTGATAGTCATGGTGAACTCCTGAAAAAGCATACTCAAAACAGTCAACATAAAGTTGGTGAGTTTCATAGGTTTATTATAAACATTTAGCATTGATGCATTAGATACAACCAAACCTTACTTAGCAATCAGATCATTTATATCTGTCATATCATAATTCATAAATCAGATAATATAGCATCACAACACTCATTCTGTTAATGCAGGAAATATTTCCTAAGTAGTGCTACCAATATTATCTAACGATTCCACATCCGAATTAATGGTTGTAAAATAAACTTCAGAAATCTTAATAATGCATCAAATCATAAAAATAGTATGCTTTTTCCCCCAAAGGTTTATAAAATAAAATGGGGCTATGAATCTCACCTTTTACTCCAATGATAACCTATAAACAAGAAAATACTTATAGTTTAGAAAAATGTATTTTCTTTAACATTTTTAGCACCTCAGGCTATAAAATTCATTTTAGAAGTTATCCTCATGTACATATTACAAAATTTTTACAGTAGCTTTATTCTAATATTAGACATATTATACTAAAATTTCATTTTATTATTATTTTCAGCCTATTTTCTATAGTTTTTACATCATTTAAATAATTCCTTAGAAATACCTTCGGGCCTCTAAAATTAGTCAAATTTAGTCAGAATATTTTTTATAATTTTTACAGTTTCTCAAAATTTTCTTATGTCCTAAATCATAGCAGAGTCAATTTTTATAATTTTTCTTATTTTACCAATATTTATTAAAAATATCAGAACATGCTCAAAAATTCCCATTTTTACACAGACTGTTCCACTTTGATTTTTATATTTTCTATAAATTTCTCATAATTTATTTCATATGTTAAGTATTTTTCCCGATTTTCAGTTGACAGAATGATTAAAATTTCATATCTTGGGCATATTTTTGAGTTAGGTCACGAAACTTTCTCAGTAAGTTCTATAAATTGTAATAGTCAATATATAATTTTTCCATACATTTTCCAGGGTCGGTTCTTCCAGTATGATTTTTCCTTTTAAATTCTTAGATATTTTATATAAATTAATTTATTTATAGGAATGACACCAAAATTTACAGAACTTTATTTCCTAATATTCTAAATATATTTTCAATGTTTGTTCCCACAATCATAGTTGTTAATATGAAGAACTGATTTTAACAAGTTATAACTAGGTTTTTAACCCTTTTGTTGATAATTTCTTTTTATAAATTTGATTTTTAAGGTTTGTTTTGCTTATTTCAGATTCTTAAAAGCTTTCTTATTGTCTGAAAAATAAGTTTTATTTTTATATGTTTTTATAAAAACCTTGAATGTTTAATCAAAAGGGTTAATCACATGTGTTTATTTAACACATGTTTGATTTTCATAACCTTAATCAAGTAGGGTTTTAGAGGTTAGAACCTTGATTTTGACAGAGGGAGAGTATGAGAAGGTGATGAAGATGGCCTAAGAATCCGCTTGGTTTTGGTGTTCTTGATAATCTTCGGGAGATGGTGCTTACACGAGGCTTGGATGTTGCTGCTTTGTAACCGAGAGGTAGGTAGGAAATGAGGATAACAATGGTTTGTTATGGTGTTGTGGTGATGTCCGAGAGTGTGTGACTAAAGGATGACCGAATGGAGGTGATGTTTAGTGTTCGGGAAGTGAGAAGTGTGGGTGAAAAGTGGTTGTGGTGTTCGATTGAGGTGATGGTGACCGAAAGAGTTGTGATGGTTGTGTTTGTTTAAAAGATGGTGGACATGGGGAGCCTTCGGCCGATGGTGTAGATATATAGGGGAGTCTTCATGATTATTCCTAGTCTTAGGTGATGAGGTGATTATTATAGCTTAGGTTAGTCATTGCTAGGTGGCGGTTTTGAAGATGCCCAAGGTGTCCTAATGTTGCTAGGTGTCGAACAAGATGGCTAATGAGTCACCAAGTTATCATTACAAGTTTAATCAATACTTAGGGTGTTAATCGGATGACTAAAGGTTCTAATGAACCGAGTCTTAATCTTAAATGGTGCTTAGGTTTAAGGTTTAAGTGTATGAGATTTGCTTAGTTTTGTTTTGATGTCAAGTTTCTTTGATGTTATCTTGTATTGAGGTGTTTGTTTGGGTTGTGTTTTTGTATTATTTGGTGTTTGTTTGGTGTTATATAGTTGGGGTACTTGGATCACTTAATATTTGGTATCATAAGGTTATGAATATGGATACATGCATACGTAAAAGGTTGTGTATGCATGCAAGCATGCATACGTACAACATATATATATTCACATAACATATATAATTTATAACAAGTTCCTCAAATATAGAGTAATATATATATAATGGTTAGAAATATTAACGTATGAAATCCTATATTTTTAGGGTTGTCACATTTAGGCCTAGAGTCTTAATAATGAGAGCCGAAAACGCTAAAGACTTAACATGTGTGGCCTAACGTGTGAGGCTTGTAAAGGCTAAGCATGAAAAATTCTAATGGGTAAAGCATAAAAGAGCTAAAAGCCTTGGTGGATTACAACATAAAGCCTTAACAGTGAGGCCTTGTAAACGTGAGGTCCTTAAAGGATAAGACTCGTAGTGTTTAGAGACATTATCTTGAATTAGAATGCAAATTTTCAAATCATCAGTTCTAAGTGGCCCGAAGCTCAAATAGGCCAAAACAAATATATTGTAAAAAAGCCATGAAGAGCAGTCTCAAACAAAACAAACAACATCTTAAAAAAAAGCTATCAATATATTGCGTAACATCTTAAAATTCATACATTTATTACCTATAATAAATAAGGTTTTTTGATGCCACATGTCAACATATTAAGCATTTTCATTTTTATTTTCCCCCTCTCTCCTAATAAATAATAAAAGTATATATAGTAATTATATTATTTAAATCATTTTTAAATAAAAAAATTGATATTGTAATATTTTAAAAACTTGATTTTATAATTAAAAGTACACTTTAAAAATATATGACACAAATTTTTTTGAAAACAAAGTATTTATATACCATTTTTTCTAAGTTTCATAACATAATTATTTTTTCAAATTAAATAAAATCAACCAGAATGTTTAAGAAAACAACTAAAAACACAATCTTATAAAATGAATTTTTAAAATGATATTATTGTTGTTTTTACTTGAACTACTTATTTATTTCTAACTTAATCATATATTATTTAATCGACCCGTGTATTATATGAGATATTATACTAATTACATTACAAACAAAATCTTAAAAAACCATTAATTGTAGTTGCATCAAACCATCACAAAAGACTCGTTTATATAGTCAAACACAACAGACAAGATCTTTAGTTTTATTGTTACTACCACTATCTAATTCTGGTTGTTTTCTATATTTGCTATTGTGAAGAATTTTTAATTCACATCGAAGCACCTCAAACAATGTATCAAAAGAATAATATTAGAAAGCAAATTAGGATCAAATTCAAAACTTCGTAAGTTGGAATGGTATAAACACATCTTATGAGCCTATTAAATCAAATCTTCAGGGATCAGATTTGGGAGGGTTGGATGAACATATGATGAAGTTTTGCTTAAGACATGATTGATTTAGATACGAACACTGCAGATAATCAAATTGAGAGTTAGAGGGTTTTCTTCTAATAGAGTATTTTAAGAGCAATTTTGTCAATAGGTGAAATTTTATTAAAGAGGTGGATGTATTTAATATTGATTTAGGTTGAATAGATACGCGATTTTAGTAGGTTTAAAAGTGAATAAATGAAATTCTTCTTTATCTAAGAGATACATCATTCTAAGTTTCTAACACATATTATATGTAAGTACGTTATTGAGTGCGTAATATTCATTTTCTTATTAAGTACATTATTAAGTACTTAAATTTTCAATTAGTATTTCACTCGTATCCTGTAATTAAATTAATAATTTGTGTATTTTTAATTCTGGCTTGATAATTATATCCCGGGTTAAAATTATATATATATATATATATATATATATATATATATATATATATATATATATATATATATATATATATATATATATATATATATATATATATATATATATATATATATATATATATATATATATATATTACTAATTACTAACTTATTAGTGTATCATGGTTTACACTTTTTAGTAGGTTGTACCCACTATTGGTTTTATTTACATCTTTAACTTTTTACTTTTAACCCCAATACTTTACGTATGTTACAATTTAACTTCTATAATTTTTCATATTTAATCCCCTATGCTTTCAAGCAGGTTTACTCCTTTCACTTTGTGGTTTTAGGGTTTTTAAGATGATATTTACGGATGAATTTGGTTTGCTGCTGTAGGGCTTTTGATGAGTACAAGGGGATACATAATGTGTTATGGAATCGGGTAAAGCTCTATGATTTTCTTCAAAGTCCTGAAGATCTTAAGAGGTCTTATGGTGAAACATCAATTTTGTCACCGACATGTTTACTTCGGGCACCCTTAATTAGACAGTAAGTACGAGGGGATACATAATGTGTTATGGAATCGGGTAAAGCTCTATGATTTTCTTCAAAGTCCTGAAGCTCTTGAGAGGTCTTATGGTGAAACATCAATTTTGTCACCGACATGTTTACTTTCACGCTAGACATAAACATTGTATTATATTTCATTACTTTCACGCTAGACATACCAAAAGGGCTATTTATAATGAACGGTTACAACTTAAAAAGCATAAAGTCAACAACGGGATTTCCAAATCATGTTATGAGATTATAATCATTTCTATATATAAATAATAAACAAATAAATAAACAACTAAAACTGAATAAATAAATAAAAACGTGTAACATTAATTAAGATCAAGATTATATAATAATGTTTTGGATTCCGAAATCTCGAAATACACGCGTATCTTCCCCAAATTAACATTCCCCCAAATCTCTGAATCAACACAACATTCAACACCCCTCTGGTTCTTCTTCACACACACAAATGCACAATACACAATACACAATGCACACACATCAACACACACAAGAAGAGAAGAAGATGTTGAAGGAGTCCTCAAGGATGTTGAATTCGAGAAGTCATTTACTTTTTGAAGACGACAAGTGTTGGCATGGAGGATCGATCGAATGTTACAGAGAATATGTAATGATTCGTTAGTATCTTTCGATTTCATCATCCTAAGCTCGCATTCGTGAAACAGGTTAGAATCTTTCGTTTTCGTCATCTTTTTGGTTTCTAATTTTGTTAGGGTTTACTCGATCGATTTCATCATCCTAAGCTCGCATTCGTGAAACAGGTATGGTTCTCGCATACCTGGAACCCTAACCTACAATACTCACCTACATTGACCTTCTTATAATCCGTAAGGTATTTTGATTTTTCTGGACAATCTGATAATTTTAAGGTATGTCTCTTAAACCCTTTTATTATTAATGATTAATAAAAGTGTTTCTACCGAAGATTCATCCTTACTTTGGTGTGAATCTGAGAGCACAACTGTTGCTTTTTGATCCAAAACCAAACATGACGCTAGGTATGTTTTCATGATTATCACCATATGTAGCTATCTATAGCTGATCCTAAAATGGAGTTTTTGTGGTGCATTTTATGGCCAAAAAAGCTAATTTAGAACAGTATTTTTCAAAGGGAAAGGTGGTCAAACTTGGTCAACAGTCTATACATGTAGTTGTTCTAGGGTACGTTTTCATCAGCCATTATTATAGAAGAAGATATGTAAGATAAATTCTATTACAAAGTTGTAAGTAGATCATGATTGTGTTATAGTTTACCAAATTTCCCCAGTTTTATTTGTGTTTGTGTTGTCTGTTGTTTGGGGGCCTGGTACAGAGAGTACGTGATGATTCCCGCTCCTCATCATCCTCAGCTCGCATTCGTGAAATGGGTCAGTATCTTTTGTTGTCATCATTTTTTTTTGTTTCAATATCGTTAGGGTTTACCTCAATCGATACAATTTACATGGAATATTCTCTATTTCCTTGATTATTTTTGTCAGGTTTGAATGAATATCCTTAGGCTTCTGTTTGGAATTCGCTTGTACAGGATGAAGCCGAGGCTGGAAGGTTTTAGTGTCTCTGGTTTTGATAACACCACTATTCATCCATCAATTGGTTGTCTCAAGTGTATAGTTGTATCAACAGTTCATTCATTCTGTGGTTTTCAGACTTTAAGTCGCCCTTAAATTAATAACTCATTGTTGTTTGTCTCTCTTTTCACAGGAAACACCAGAAGACAAGGGCTGGCATGATCTTGTGGTAAAGGGGTTCATTGAGTATTATATTGACACAAAATAAGAAGGAGAAGAGACTACTGTCATTTCCATGACCTTTAATGTAAGTATAGGCCTGAAAAAGGGTGGGTCAATTTGGGTTGTAAAACAGTCAAATGGTGGTCTCAAATCTCAAAACGTTAGCTATAAAGTATATTGAACCTTTTACCAGTCTCCCAAAACACACCTTACTCTTTGGAACTTCCAAACTGGATCATTATTTCAGTATTTTTGTTAACCATATTTAATGGGTGTAGGATTTTGATACCTATACCCATTGTGAAATCGATCTATCATTACTTTTGGGTGGTTGTGGATCCATCATACCATTTCCTGATAAGTTTTTACAATGTAACTATAGTTTATCTTGCACAATGAATTTATCTATGTTGGTTGATTATAAGTTTTATTTTATGTGTAAAATAGTCTCCATGTAATACCATTTCGTTAGGCATGGGAAAACTTGCAATGGGCATTTTATGCTACGAACTTCTAATTCTGTAAGGTATATAACAGGTTTCATCTCTTTTTACAAAAAGTTATGCCATGTGGTCATGTTTCAATTATGTTTGTACTCCTAGGATAAACGACGTACGCTCTCTACTATCCTCAAAAACCATGTGTGACTTCTCAAGCAACGAGGTTTGTTTGTTTTTTCATTTTTTTAATTAACATGTGTTTCTAAAACTATTTAGAGTATTATTCTTGACGTTATATTTTTTCCTGAAGTTACGTTTTTCAAATGTGTTAGTAGTGGGAAGGACATCAATCATGCCGTAAAACTGAGGTTTGACCTTGGCACCTTTGATCTATATTCTTTTTATTATATATTTAAATTAATAAACTTCCTCTCGTTGGTCTTCATTATTTACAATCATTGCTATTTTTTATACAGATTCCTCCAAAGCATTGATGTATCAAGAAATCAGGGTTGCTGATTTAATGTAGAAATCAGGAGGAGGTTTGCATTATAATTCTTTTACTTTAGTCTCATTTTCAGGGCTGCTGATTTTTTGTTGCATTACCAATTTGTACTTAACTTATGCTATTATGAACCATTTATAGAGTAGTGCACATGATGAAGATGGTTCTGCATGAGCTTCTAAAGTTTCATGGGACTGGAATAAAAGGTCAGCTTTCTATGGTTCTTGCATACATGGAACCCCAACCTACAATACTCACCTACATTGACCTTAATCTTAAGGTATTTTGATTTTTTAGACAATCTGATTTTAAGGTATGTGTCTTAAATCCTTTTAATAATTATGTTTTTGTTTTGAAAGTTATTTGATGTTGCTGCTACAAGAATGTTGAAACCAACTGGACCTGCTGTTTCAAACACATTGGGGTGTTTCAGTGGCCTACCCAATGCCTGCTAAACATTCTGGTAATGCCCATTTGTAGGTAAAAACAATGTTTGGTTTCACCTGAATTATGGCATCCTTTCCAACTCTTGGTTTTGATATTAGTTTTCTCTCATATTTATCCAAACCTGTTACTAATAATGTAGGTCCTGTTGGCCCTTTAGGATATAAAAAGGTAATGTGAGTTGACCCAATAGCCTCTACACATATTTCTTATGCCCAATTGAAGGCGAGTTTTTATCTTTGTCAAAAAAATGTTGGTTTCATCAAAACTTTTGTTGTCCAGAAGCTGCACTTTTTAATAAATTTTGTGTCTAAAGAATATATTGGTTTATTATTGTACGGGTTCTTTTGCATATAAAATAATTTTGCAGGTTTTATGATCTAAAAGGACCATTCGGGGCATGTTAATCAAATAGCTTAAAAGATAGCTTATCTATAGTGTCTTATAGGTCAAATGGGTAGGCTATATGGTCAAACGAATGTGCAGACATTTCAAATAAACGCTTGCTCATGCTGCAAACCAGGAGATTAGTTAACTGTCTTATTATAGAGATTTTATTTTGGCTTTTAGATTAAAAGGTTTCCATGGATGGATGATGGGTGCAGAATATTTACCATTTTTTTCTCATTTTGTTTTCGGGATATAACCAAGGAGATTCCATTATTATGAAATAATCATGATTGTGGTTTCTTCAGATCACTTTTCTTCTGTGCTCTCAGTCAATCCATCTGTGTGTACTGTTTTTTAATGCATATATTTTTTCCTCTTTAATCTTGTCCAGTGACAAAGAAACAATGACAAGGACACTTGTTCTCAGTCAACATTCCTCTGGTTCTTTTTCACACACACACAAGAAGAGGAGAAGTTTTTTGAATGAGTTGCCAATTATTGTTTCATGCTCTTATCTGCACCAGGTATTGTGGTTTTTCTTTCACATGTTCTGTTCTCTTTGTCCTTTATTTTCCCCTTATGGCATGCTGATATGAAAAAAGCACATTATTTAGTTTTTAATTGGCTATAGTACAGCAGGAGCTACTTAATTGGTTTTTCAAGGGAGATTTACAAGCTAGTTGCTTGCTTATGAGCGATCTTGTGAGGTTTTACTCACTTTATGCTGATGCACACGGTTAGTGCTTTTTGTCTCTGTTTTATGAAAACTGTGATCTAACGTGGGTATATAAGTTCTGGTCATATTTACTTATCTTTCATTTGTTTTTTTGCCGAGCAAATTGAAGAAGTTTTATGATCCTCTCTACAGCAGGTAGTTAGATCCTTGTGGTGTTTTTTCTTTACATGTTTTGTTCTTTTTGTCTTTTATTTTCCCCTTATGCCATTCTGATATGAAAATAGCACATGATTGTCCCTTTTGCTTTGGCTTTTACATAGACTTTTGATTTTAACCTGATGATGCATTTGTGAGTTAATTCCGGATGATTTGACAGAAAAGTACAGCTGCTGATTTGTGAGAGCTGCTGCTTTTATTTTTTATTTGATTGGTGTCATTATATGATTTCCATAGATAGAGTTTACCTTGCTAATTAATAGCATTAGATCCAATTGGATTTTGTATTTAGTTTTTCCTCATTCATAATATATCAGAAAGAGTCAAGGGCTTGTCCACCCCAAAATCCCTTTGTTTTTTTCCTCAGTTTTTCTGCTTTGATTATCGATTGTTTTCTAACAATTGGTATCAGAGCATAAACTAGAAGATCCTTGCACTGTGGAGGAGGAAGTGAGCTCGGTTATAAAAGCACAAAAGAAGCATAAGCCACCAAGAGGCTGTTATGGCAGATCTAGTCAACCAAACAGCAGTTACAATGAGACAAACAGGGTCATCATCATCTTACCTCTGCACAATCTTAACCCAGACGAACTACACGTCTTGGGCTATTAAGATGGAGTCATTCATGAATGCCCAAGGTATTTGGTATGCCATTGAATCAACTAAAGGCATCATTGTGGATGTCAAAATCAAGAAGGCACAGGCTTTCTATTGGTACCAGTCCCTAATTTGATTGCTACTAATTTGAAGATGAATTCGTGTGAGATTGACAAATTAATATAAGAAAGTTGCACATCATAAAAATGAAAGTAGAGTACTTTATTCCACAATTAAACCATACCTTATAAAGGCTACAATCCAACCCACGTCTGCTAAGAAAACAACTACAACCTATTCAAAAGGAACACCCCACAAGATCCGGTTCCCAACGTTCTCTCTACTTGGTCAATCCTCAGGTTTTTTTCTTTTCTTTATATAAATACCAAACTAACTAAATTATTAAATAATAATAAACACCAAATAGTATAACTAAAGTCTAAACTTAATAATAAACAAAGTCAAGATTAAACCAACATTCACCCCCTTCATCTTGACCCGTTTTCTATTTCATCAAAGAAGTGTCGGTTCTTCCTCTTGGATCAAATTAGCCTCATTATCCTTGTTCTTCCATTTTGTGCACTCATAGCTAAAATGCCCAAAAACTCCACAATCATAACACCGAATTCCACTTTTATCGCCTCGACCCGATCCTCTTCCTCGACCTCTTTCACCTCTACCATAGCTTCTTTCACGACCTCTTCCTTGACCATATTGCCTATCACTATCACCATTCTTTTGTTCACTAGCAATCTAGAGTTGACCTTGTTCACCCTCCTTCTCACCGTGGCTTTTAATTCTCTCTTCGTAAGCCTTAAGCCTCCCAACCGCTTCATCAAAGAGCATCGTATCCAACTCAAAACATTATTCGATTGACGCCACGATCTGAAGGAACGACTTTGGCATAGCATCAAGTATCCTTCTCACCATTTCTTCTTACTCAACTTCATACCCAAGACTCCTCAACTTTAAAACCAACCCGCTCAACTTAGTAGCACAATCATCAACGAGCTCTCCTTCCTTCGTCCGCAAGCCTTCAAGCTCTCTTTTCAATGTTGCAACTCGAGCCGTCCTCACCCGGTCTACACCCAAGTATCGTATTTTTAAGCCATCCCACACCTTTTTCGGGTCCGCGTGACTCGACATTTGCAACACCATCTCTTCCGGTATTGCTTGAAACAAGAAAGCTAGAGCTTGTTTTGACTTCTTAGCATCCGGTTCTTCCCCAAGAGTCCTTGGTTCCACCGTCTCCAATAAACCATGTGCATCCAAGATGGACTTAACTTTAATAGCCCATAGCGCATAGTTGGTTGTAGTCAATGTCGGAACTTGGTAAGACAACGAACCTGCTTCTTTTGCTTGTACCATCGCCATTCTTCGCTTCCTTTTTTTTCTTTCTTCGGTTTGATCTTCTTCTTTTCTTGGTCTTGTTGATACGGTCTCTTCGGTCTAGAACTCTTTTAAGTCGTCGGTCTTTGCGTAGCTTAACGGTCTCTCGGTCTCACGCTAGAAGTTTTCGGTCACGGTCTCTTCACGCCGGTCCTTCTCCGGCGTCGGTCTCTTTCTCCGGTCTTCGTTGCTGTGGCAGCCGGTCTTCATGTCTCTTCCTGTGATTCACATGAAATCACTCCCCTTTTCTTCTAGTCGAGCCCTATTGCTCTAATACCAATTTTGGTACCAGTCCCTAATTTGATTGCTACTAATTTGAAGATGAATTCGTATGAGATTGACAAATTAATATAAGAAAGTTGCAGAGCATAAAAATTAAAGCAGAGTACTTTATTCCACAATTAAACCATGCCTTATAAAGGCTACAATACAACCCACGTCTGCTAAGAAAACAACTACAACCTATTCAAAAGGAACACCCCACAAGATCCGGTTCCTAACGTTCTCTCTACTTGGTCAATCCACACATTTTTTTCTTTCTTTATATAAATACCAAACTAACTGAATTATTAAATAATAATAAACACCAAATAGTAAAACTAAAGTCTAAACTTAATAATAAACAA
The DNA here is from genome assembly GCA_025215565.1 of Flaveria ramosissima. Classification (NCBI taxonomy): domain Eukaryota; kingdom Viridiplantae; phylum Streptophyta; class Magnoliopsida; order Asterales; family Asteraceae; genus Flaveria; species Flaveria ramosissima. The sequence goes on along the minus strand of CM046034.1, from coordinate 66,301,307 downwards.
AGTCAAGATTAAACAAACATTTTCTTCTTCCAGGCGCTGCCAGAAGATATTCTGCTACAAGTTGCAGAATATAAGGAGGCTAAGAGTGTGTGATGGAATGCCCTGAAAACTCGTTATCTTGGAGCTGATAGAGTCCAGCAAGCACGGATTCAAACTTTGAACCGTGAATTCAAACTATTGACCAAATTGTTGGTACAAACCCAAAATTAAAAGGAATCTACTCCTTTTTTGGCGATATTAAAACTCACGAGAGAAAGCAAAATTCACCACTGTAACTATCTTTTTTGGCTCAAACTTCAAAATACTAAATTGCATTGCATCAATAAACAAAACTCAAAGCTAAATATGGGAAACGTACGTATGAAGTGGGGTGGGTTAATACCCACCATCTCCTACAATCCTCCATTCAACCCATGTTTCTTTTGACCCACTAACATTACTCAAACTAAATTTACTGCATAATTTAAAACATATAATAAAATAAAACACTCCTAATGATTTGACTTGACCCGTAAAATAAGACCCGTTGACCCGTCGAGATTAACCAACATTCACCCCTTTAATCTTGACCCGTGCATTCATCAAAGTAGAGCCGGTTCCTCTAATTCAATCAAGTTGGCTTCTTTCTCTTTGTCTTTCCATTTTGTACACTCATATGCAAAGTGTCCAAATACTCCACACTCATAGCACCGAAACCCACTTCTATCTCCTTAACCTGAGCCCCTTCCACGTCCTCTTTCCCTTCTACTGGATCCTGTTCCGCGACCTCTTCCTCGTCCATATTGCTTGTCATCATGCTCACAATTGGTCAACAAAAGTTGCCCTCGGTCTTCTTCTTTTTCATCATGACTTTTTAACCTTTCTTCATATGCTTTGAGTCTTCCCACCGCTTCTTCAAAAGGCATTTTTCAATCTTCGAGTATTGCTCGATTGAAGCAACGATTGGTAAATATTTCTTCGAGGTTGAATTTAGAAGCTTTCTCATAACGACCTCTTCTTCAAGATTTGAACCGAGACTTTTAAACTTTGCTACAATACCACCTATATTTCATGGAAAATCATTAATCGTCTCGTTCTCCTTCATTTTTCGCATTTCCAACTCGCTCCTAGGAGTATGCAATCGTGCCTTTTGGACTTGGTCCGCTCCTAAGTATCGAATGCGGAATGACTCCCAAACGTCTTTAGCATCCTTATGTTTAGCAACCTGCAAAAGAATGTCTTCCGGTAATAAATGTTGAGAAAATAATAGCTTTTGTGGTATGATTTTTCTTTTCTTCCACGGTTGCTCCGGTGACCGGGTCTACGCCTCCCGAAGACCATATGCCTAAGTATTGTCTCGACTAGGATCGACCATGACTTGTAGTTTGTTTCGGTCAACTTGGGACATTGAAGAGACACGTTTCCTTGCTCTCAAACCGTTATGACTCCTGCGTTTTCTATCATTTCTTGCTAAATACTTGCTTGAATCTTGCTATTTGTTATCTACTCCTTCAATTTCTTGCTTTTTCTTGGCACCTCCTGCTTTACCTTGCTACGTCTTGCTTTAACTTGCTAATTAGGAAGATCATACGGAGAATGAAGCTAATTTTTTCATAGAAGATGATGAACCCACATTGCTAATGGCAAAGGCAGAAGTTGTGATTCTAAATGAAGAGAAGATGCTTCCCAAAGTGTATGCGCAAGTGAAGAAGGACCGTGGTACTTGGACAATGGAGCAAGTAACCACATGTCTGGACAGAAGAGTTACTTTACTGAATTAGATGAAAGAAGGGTGGGTAAAATAAAGTTCGGAGATGGTTTGACAGTTGACATAAGAGGCAAATGTTTTGTTCGAGTGCAATGCAAGAATGGTGAGGATAGAGTATTCTCTGATGTCTTTTACATACCGGAATTTCACAACAACATTATGAGTTTGGGACAGTTAGATGAAAGGGGGTGCCAAATGACTATGACAGATGGAGTTTTGCGAGTGTATGATCAACGCGACAAGCTGTTAATGAAGATTCAAAGAAATGAAAACAGATTGTATAAGATCAAACTTGAGGTAAGTTTACTTTCTGAACCGAATAACTCGAAAGATCAAAAGCTAAACACATCAGAACCTGATGTGATAAATAATTCAGCTACCAAACCTGCAAGATCAGTGTTGAATATTAGACGAGTTTTGAAAAACAGCAATCTAGTGCCTGTTGAGGTGAACTCAGAAATGGACGACAACCTAATTCAGTTTGGGTCCGTCCCAATAGCCCTGTTTAGAAGCCCAAAAGTCAGAAAGGAAAGCTGTGCAAGTTCACTTGAAAATCTATCCCAAGGAACGCCCAACCCAGTTACAAGATATGGGTCAAAACAGAACGCCTTGGTGGGGTGTGGGGACAAGAACTGCTGGATGATCAATGAATGTCTAGCAAGACAACTTATCACCTAATGTAGTAAATGAACAAGTGAGACAAAGGATGCAACAAACCCTTGGTGAAGGAAGTGTTTAAGAAGGAAGAATAAAAACTAAGGTTGTAATAAAGAAAAAAGAATGAAGATGGAGTAAATATAGATTTTGAAGAACGTGTTAGGCAGGTGTGTTTCAAACATTTAAAGCGGAAGAATAAAGGCAAAAGATGGATACAAAAGTCCGGAATTAAGGGGGTGAATGTGAGTTAATTCCAAATGATTTTACAGAAAAATACAGCTGTTGATTTGTGACAGCTGCTGATTTTAGTTTTAATTTGATTGGTGTCATTAGTTGATTTCATAGATAGAGTTTATCTTGGTTATAACTAGCATTAGGTCCAATTGGTTTTTGTATTCAGTTTTTTCCTCATTCATAATATATCAGAAAGAGTCAAGGGCTTGTCCATCCCAAAATCCATGTGTTTTTTTTCTCTGTTTTTCTGCTTTGATCATCGATTGGTTTCTAACAGCATTTTCAAGGTATTATAAATATGTTCTCAACACACTTATGAGGGTGATTTGCCATAGTGATGTAATTTTATTGCATCAACTTAGGGTAGTTTAACTAGAGTTTCTTATGTTGCAAGATCGCCCCTTTTTTGCAAATATTACAAATGCTTCTCATGCTGTGAACTAGAGCTTTTACCTTGGCACCTTTGATTTTTTTTATTATATATTTTAAATTAATCAACGTCCACTCATTATTCTTTATTTACAATGTTTGCCTTTTTTTATGCAGATTCCTCCAAGAACTATATATGAGGTTGGCTTTGATCGTATTATTCAAAGCATTGATGTATACCTGCAACCAGGGGAGGTTTGCATTATAATTGTTTTATTTTAATTGCGTTTTTAGGGTTGATGATTTGTTGCATTACCAAGTTTACTTCACTTAGGCTAGTATGAACCTTTTTTTATAGAGTAGGAGCGGATGACAAACCTATGCACATGATGAAGAGGGTTTTGCATGAAGTTCTAAAGCTTCGTGGGATTGTATAAAATGTAAGTTTTCTATGGTTCTTATATACATTGAACTCCAACCTATAATACTCACCTACATTGATCTTAATCTTAAGGTACTTTGATTTTAGAAAATCCGATTTACCTAACTTCTAAAGACTAAATCCTTTCAATACTTTTTTTCTTGTGTTAAAAATTATTTGATGTTTGTTGCTAATAGAGTATAGACTGATGACACCAGGACCTGGTGATTTAAACACGGGGCGATTATATGGCCAACCCAATCGCATGTAGTTAGATCCTTTTGTTTATTTTTCATTATAATTTTTGTTCAGTCTTTCAGTTTTCCCCCTAATGCCATATGTTGAGATGAAAAAATACCCGATTCATTTTGAATTGGTTTTATTACATAATGATCTGTTTAACCTGTGCTTCTATTGTTGGGTTATTCGGGTTTTGTTCACGAGTCATTGTTTGGTGGATTACGGGTCACGGGTCGGTAATTTGTTTTGTTGTTTCACATGCTTTATTAGAGTTTAATTAGTCGAATTCATAGGCTTATTAATTAGTTTGTGGAGTCAAATAGTGGGTAGCAACAGTCCGATTTATTTGTTTTTCAGTTAGTCCACGATTGTATCTCATGAGTCTATATACGTACTTTGTTTAATGGAATATAGAAGTAAGATTCTGCTGAGAATTCTCACATACTTCTTTTCTAAATTTATAATCGAGAGCGATTTACTTCTGTCATTGTGAGTGTTTGTGGGGCCTGGAACCAACACTATGGATATATGTACTCTCCTTATACTGTTTGCTCATGCTGCCCACCAGAGCTTTCACATTCACTCCTTTGATCAATTTTTTATTATTATTTACTTTTAAATTAACTTCCACTCATTGGTCTTTCCTATTTACCATTTTTGCTTATGATGATGCAGATTCCTCAAAGTATCACCTGCCCATGTTGTTTCTCATTTCTTCAATTAACATGTGTTGACAAAACTATCTAGTATTATACATAATTTAATTTATATCCTGAAGTTATTTATTCCAAGGTGTTGCTAGTAGTGGGAAGGACATCAACAATCATGCTTAGCTGGATAGTGTGAGTATTACCAATAATCTTGGCTCATTCTTTTTCTTTTATGTTTAAAATATATTAATCCCTATTCTTGGTGTTAAATTGTTGATATAGTTCTCTTATCACTATTTAAACCTGGTGCTATTAAGGTAGGTCCAGCAAAGACGGCTGTTGTCAAGGAAGTTTTTCATCTCAAGCACCAACAAGTCTACTCATGCCTCCAAGGTACTTACAAAAATTGATAAATTTGGCGGTCATTACATTAAAGATAAAATTTTAATATAGTGTTTATCATCTTCCCCCTTTTTTGTAGAATATTTCAAAGTAAATGTTTGCTCATGGTGTCAATTGGAGAGAACAGTTGATAGTCTAATGACAAAGCTTATACTTTAGCATTTAGATGAAAGGGTTCCATGGATGGATGATAAGGTTTGTATTTGCCATTTTGCTTCATTTTAATATGGATTCTTCAAAGTAAAATGTCAAAGTTGACCTTGATCGCATTCTTCAAAGCATTCATGATTATTGCAAGAACTTGGGTGGAAGAAATCTGGAGCAGGTTTGTATTATGATAGTTATATTTATATTGCTTTTTTATAGATTTGCTGATTTGTTGCATCACTAATATATAATTGACTTTTGCTATTATGGACGAATTGTAAAGCACATGCAAGCCCTTGCGCATAGTGATGACTGTTCTACATGAGCTTGTAAAGCTTCGTGGGACACATTCATGAGACATTGAATCACAACCTATAAAACTAGCCTACATCAATCTATTATTTTGTTTTTTAGATAATTTGAAAAAATGCATGCGACTTAAAACACTTAATAATTATGCTTTTTTGTTAATTTGATAAAAGGAAAATGGTTAAATACTACCCCAGGTGTTTTTGTTTCGTAAGTTATCAGATGTTGCCTCTTACAAGAATTTTTGTTTCGTAAGTTATTAGATGTTGCCTCTTACAAGAATTTTTGTTTCGTAAGTTATTAGATGTTGCCTCTTACAAGAATGTTGACACAAACCGCTTGGTATGAAGCCTTTAGAGAAGTCAATGCAGAAACTTGACGTTGTCATTCTTAAAGAGTTCTCGGCAATTTATGTTTTTGGAGGTGGTTCCCATTGAGCAAAGCATTGGTGATCATTCATGATCAGGTTATGTAGTCTTTCTCTTTTATCTATTTCATTAGATTCAATGATTTGTGTTTTGCATTTGGTGTGTTTTATGTTTATCTTGTTAGGTAGGATCAACTTAGGTTAAATGCATGCATATTAGACTTTTGTTTCTTGATCTTTGTCTTTTGTTGGTAATGATTTTAATGGTTAGGCATGATTGAAGTTAATTGTAATGATGTTCCTTGAATTAGAGTTGAAACTATATGGGAAATGATAGGTAGTTGGCATGTTAATACTTACACATGGATTGGATCTTTGGGGAGGAAAATGCAAAATATATTTGATGTGTTGGTAGGCTCAACCCAAAGAAAGAACCCTAATGTCCTTCGTGTAAATTAACTAATATAAGGATATGTGTTTAGCTTCCCATCTTAATATACATGGTTAAGAAACCGAATCCTGATCTATATATATATATATATATATATATATATATATATATATATATATAAAGGAAAAAAACGCCACCGTGGTTATTGAGGATCAGAAAATCAAAATAGGGCGTTTAAGACCCGAAAATCATCAATATGATCCTCATAACCTTAAGGTACCTTAAATACTCATTGTGTCATTATGCTGGTTTTAAGCATGAATGGATGTATATAAATAATGAAAAAAATCAGTGCCGTTATTGAGGATCAGAAAATCAAAATAGGGCGTTTAAGACCCGAAAATCATCAATATGATCCTCATAACCTTAAGGTACCTTAAATACTCATTGTGTCATTATGCTGGTATTAAGCATGAATGGATGTATATAAAAAATGAAAAAAATCACTGCCGTTATTGAGGATCAGAAAATCAAAATAGGGCGTTTAAGACCCGAAAATCATCAATATGATCCTCATAACCTTTAGGCGCCTTAATCACTCATTGTGTCATTATTAGAGGTGCATGGCAAAGTCAAATTGTGGTTTGGTGAGTCCTAAAAAACCTCGAGGTTGGGTAGGTTTGACTGTGTATGTTAGGTGTGGGGACAATTAAACCATCATGGTAAATATAAATAAAAATTCAACAGCACAAGGCATTAGTTGGGACTAAATAGGGTATGGGTTTTAAAAGGACAATATACCAACAATCAAGGTTAGAGCATTAGTACTTTTCCTTGGTGAAATGAGGTGTGAGAAAGGCATCATATGGTTCTATTATTTCCTGATTATAATTTTCTCATGTGTGATTATGTGGCCCTGGTAGTATTGAACATTTCTTACATGTTAAGCATCAAACTTCCATGTGAAAGCTAAAAAAAGATGGTTTTTCTTTAATTTTAATGTTTTTACGAATTTATGCATTTAGAATGTCAGATATGGCCTCATCCTTTGTCCATATCTTAGTTAGTCTTCTATATTTGTCTCTCAAATAGCCTGTAGCCTTAGATTACAAGTGAAAAAGAGGTGCCACCATTGCTGTCACAAAAGAAAAGTATGATCTTTGTTTTTTATATGTCAGGTGATAAGGATGATCGGTGTCATTATGGTGACATTACGCTTGATCTTGCGGGACCATTTCTAGCTGGCCTACTTGAACAGGTGAGTTATTATATTAGTAGGCATCAATATATAATAGATTGTTATCTATTGTGTTAATGCAGCTCTTTCACAACTTAACGTGAGACGTAAGAGGTTATGTATGAAAGCTAATTAAAATTCAAGTTTTTTAAGTGTGTATTGCTTCGTGTTTTCTATTATCTTGTTTCTTTAATTTGCAGTGTGTAGACAATTTGAAGGATGATAATATGCAACAAAAGCAAAACGATTATATTGAATGTTCCCTTTGCTAGTGTCCAACCAGACAAACTGCAACAATATGGTGCAACTATCCAACAAAAATACATCTATGAAAAGGTCTCTTGTCAAGGTTTGTCACTACCACCCTTGTTTTTATTTTATTAATTTTCTAAGTTCTAACCAACTTAAGTACTAGACCACAGGTCCCATGATGGTCAGTTAGGATCGTTAACGGTTTGGTTTGGCCATTTTGAATAAATTTGGGCTGAAGCGCTAACTATGATTTCAGCAAATGACAAGCAAAAGTGGTGGGATTAGTTTGTGATTACAACATAAAATAACAGGTAATAAGGTTGTGTAATTTAATGAACATTCAATCACTCTCTAAATGGAGGAAGTTTGTGATTATAGTTCTTAAATTGCTTAATTTAATCATTACTTTCAAATTTAAAATATTGCCCTCATCAATCGTAAATAAAACTGTAATCTTCCATCCTTTTATCTCAAATTGGATGTGGCCTTAGATTACATAAGGTAATAAGTTGTGTAATTGCTTAAGAAAAAAACACCATTTTTTTACCCCGCCCGACCCAAACAGAGCATTTTGCCAAAGACCCCTGCCTGGGGAAGGAAGGAGATTGGAAATTGAGCTGCTAAAGGTACGGTTCACTTTTTATATTACTGTGTAATTTGTTAGACACCAATTGGGGGTAACGATCGTTTTCCCCTGTTTTCTTAATTACATTTTCATGTTTTTGTTCTTCTATGATTTATTTGGTTTGGGTTATAGTACAAAACAAAGATCTTTTGATGTCAAACTTCAATACTCTTTATATTGTTAATGTAAAAAGGTTTTAAGTCACCATGTTTTAGATGATGACAGTAAATGGTGAAGTGATAGAATAATATGATATGTTCTTCTGGCCTTGGACAATGTAATTAGGAAGGTATGATTGATAAAGAGAAGCATACTATCTCCAAATAGATAATATATTCTATTAATTGATACCATTCACTCTACTAGACAACAATGGTTGTTGGTTATATAAAAGATAAATGCTATTTGAGGGTTGGAGAGTATTAAAACATAAAAGGCATACTACTAAAGGATATGGGTACAACTTATTTGTTATTGTATGTGTTTGCCTTTGGTGTTGCCTAGATTTTCTTGGTATCTTTTAAATTTTTATTTTTACTCACTATTTTTGTTATGTGCTCATGGTTGGAGGACTGAAGAACGAGGATGTGCAGGATCATTATGGCAACAAGAGGATTGCTCTTGTGTGTCCATTGCTTTGTGATTTATTTATATAGGGAGTTATTGTATTAGTAGGCATACAACTTAGACCTGTGAATTCCCTCTCAAGATGGGGAACTTATTAGCTTATTAGCAGGTCTCTTCAAAGGAGCTTGGCCTGCAGAATGCGTGTGAGTACCCAAATTGCTTTGCATTAAGGTTTTCTTTCTTTTTCTTTTTAATTATTTTAGAATATGATTATTTTCTTATACATGTTATTTTTGTTTTCACATGTATAATTTTCCTTATAAATCTGTTTGGTTGTCCTCTTTGGTTGAACTAAGAGACAAATTTGGGATTGATGATAATTCAAGAACCTTCGAGACTCGCTTGCCACTATGTTACTAGAAGGTAAAGTTAATTATTCTCTTAACCTTGTAGTAGTTGTGTATATTCAAGTGTTACTTTACTATGTTAACGTGTGATTTTAGTAAATCAAAATATATTCTTCAACTCATGGGTCGGCGTATTTACACGACATTGTTCACACATGTGTAAATCAGAATTCATTCTTCATGATGAAGATCTTAGCCTTGTGCTTCTGATATTAATTTTGCTAAGCTTTTTGTAGGCGGGGAAGCTTATGTGACCATAGTTATTGCTTGCTTACAAATGAGGATTTTCATACCTGACAAATGAGGTTGGTAACACTCAGCATCCCTAATTTTTCTAAGTGGATAGGTTTTTTTCTTTTTTCTAAGTTGATTTTTGCTATATGTTGATTGTATAATTACTAAAGAGAAAAGGGAACATGTCAAAGAATAGCAACCAAGTTTCAAAAGGGTTTTAAATTGGTCACTCATACATATTTTTCTTAAATTAAACCATCAAATCGAGTCATCATCAAATTTTTTTTTATGTCAACAAAGTAATTGAAGAGAAAATGTGAGGGTTGGAATTTTTAATATATGACATATAAAAATAATCATATTAATTATATTAAAAAAATAAAAAAAATGTATCTTAAATTCTCGTCACGTTCCACATCAGAATAAAAAAGAATAAAAAAAATATTTTTCTAATTGAAACAAAAAGAAAAACATGCTAAAAACATGTTAAGACTTGTAATTTAAATAAAATATAAAAGTTGAGTGACCTAATTGGAACATTTTTGAAAGTTGGTTGCTATTTTACAAATTTACCACAAGAGAAAAAACACAAGAGGAAGGTGAATATGTGTCCCGAACCAAAAGACCATTTGTGAACGAGGTAGAAGCCTACCCGACTCATAGAGCAAGAGACTTAGATTATAAAAGGACATATAGGCTAAAGGATGCTATAACATAAAGCCTAAATTTTAAAGGCTATAAATCCCAACTCGTGAGATCCGTAAGCATGAAAGTCATAAAGTGCGATGCCTATAAATGTGTCTCTAAAGAATGAAGTATAAAGCCCTAAGAGACCTATATGGCTAATAGGCAGCGTAATTGTAGGCTTAATAATTATGTTTGTGCTATTAAATGATTCTTAATTTTAAAAAATGGTTAAATTCATAAAAAATCAGACTTTAAGATTACTAAAGTTATTTTAGTTGTTTGTAGACTTATTCCCACAATCACGATCGTTCAAATTCAAATATTATAAATTCCAAAATTTCCCCTTATAATCACACAGCATATTATAAATTACCAATTTAATAAAAATTTGTATTTCTTTTGATCTAGATGATGATTGATGTTTATACTTTATAATTTTAGAATTATACTTTCAAAATTCACTTTTCAATTATTACTTGATAACATATTTAAATTAATTAAGTTCTAGTACAATTTACACGTGTAACTTGAGTTTTCAAGGAACCTTTAGGTTGTTTATAGCTTGTTGTCATGGTTTCATGTTGATGGTTTATGGAACTGTTTGATCTAGTATGTTACGGGATACAAAGGGTGATCATATTTTGCTTAGGTGATGAGTTTGATCCTGGAACAACTTTAGCCATATAAAATGAATATCTTTTAGGTTGGGGGGATTATGTTCTGAAATTACATTTTAGTAGGTTTTGATCACTTTGTCATGTTTTCTTTTTAAGTAATCTTAATTTTTTTTCATTTGACATAAAAAGGGAATCTGAGTTGTCCCAATAGCCTCTACACATCCTTTTTATGCGCAATTGAAGGTGAGTTTTTATCCTTGTCAAAAAATGTTGCTTCTATCAAAAACTTAGCACTTTTCAAGAACTTTTTTCCAAACAATATATTGTTTCACTAACATACCATTTTTATACATATAAAAGGATTTGAGGTTTTATGATCTAAAAGGATGATCCGGGTAGCCTAGACAAATAGCTTAAAAGATAGCATAACTATATATTTAATAGGTCAAACGGGCAAGCTATATAAATATCTTAAAAGATAACGGACTGGGTGTGTTCAAACGGAGGTAAAGTGAACAAAAGTGCTTTTCATAAAACCTCCTACTCCTTTAATTCAGAAAGATGGATGTATTTTTCATCATATATTTCTTTTAGTGTGTGTTTGATTAAGGTAGTTAGTTAATAGACACTAGAAACTTCAAATTGAATACACTGAAAACAAGAACGATAGTCGACTTGTTCGAGAGGGGCTAGTCTCCGATTACAAGGAAATACCTGTACAGATAACATAAACTCCTTGCCTAAACAATGAACATTAGGTTGGGGAGGGCTAGGCCCCACCCATTCCCGTTGGACACGTATCACTTCTTTCTCTCCGGAGAAACGACTTGTCCTCAAGTCGAAGAGAAGGTAACACTAACGAGGGTGACTTCCAGGCAGAACTTTTCAAGGGGCTCATTGCGTGGATGCTAGAATGTTGCTGAGTTTTGGGTACCCGTTGCAAACCCTAATATTGACCCAAGTACTCACATGTTTGCGCCACCATCCTAAATGGTACATAAGTGGCTTTGATACCATTTGTAACAACCATTCCTTCATACCACCAATATTATTTTATTTTCTCATGAGTAGCTTATGGATTTAGTTTTGATTTAATTATTTATAATAGTGACACGTCAGCATTTACGGGGTGGGGATATGGGTAGCGTCAAAGCTGTTGATGTTGCTTGGGAATGTTGTGCCAAACCACTACAAGGATGGTAAAACCGGGGGCGCCAAAGGGTTCCATGCCAAACCTTGGCGGGCATGAAATCTCCAAGCATTCAATTCATGATTTCTACCCAAATATAAGTAGGGTGCCATAGAAACACACACTTCACACCCACATGTTTAATTTCTTTATAACCTCAAAGATATGATCTTCTTCATCAAGATCTTCATTCCTGTTGAACTTTGGATGTTTTGATTTGGTGTGTTGTAATGGGGTTAAGGTTTTTTGTTCATGTGGTTTCCCGTTGTCGACAGTTGATATGGCGGAGGATGTTGGGGAAGAAGATGAATACGAAGGTGATCCGGAGCAGGTGAAGCTTTCTCTGGAGATGCGGCGAAGGTGGTGGGGAGGTGGGAAGGCAAGTGACGATGGCGATCACGATGATGACGATGGCGGCGGTGGGTAGTGGTGTTGGGGTTAGGGAGAGGGGTGATAGTGGTTGATTCTAGGGTTTCTGATTAGGAATCAGATGGTCAAGATGAGGAGGAGTTTTTGATAGAAAATGAAGTTGAGGACCTAGGGTGTGACTTGTGAGGAAGCAAGCAACATAGATGGTTTCTTAGTGAAATATAAAATACCTAAAAATAATGATTAAGTAATTAAATAAAAACAATAACTAATTAAAGATTAGATTTAGCTAAAACCACTACACTTAAATCAACTGGGGGTGTTAGTTAATTATTTTTTACTTATCTGTTGTCTATATGTCATTTTAACTAAAACATTAACCAAAACCACTACACATAGGGACACAGTCTAAGTTTTATTAGTTAATAAATATACCATTAACTATTAATGATATTATTTATTTTTTTTCACATTAACTTTTTTATTAAATTAATAAATATATCTCTCTACAAATGCAACTTCTAAAGAAATAACTTTTTATAAATAAGATTTTTTTAAAACAATATCAAACTTTTAAAAAACACAATATATTTTAAACTTGTGTTTTCTAAAAATAAAATTCTTATGAAACCAAATATTAAATTCAAAGTTAAACAACATTATTTAAAAATGACACTTTTTAAAAAGGTTTGTTTTAAAATAGTTTGTTTAAAAACAACTTTTTTTGAGAAAAACAAAAAAAATTTAACAAAAGTTAAAAATGATAGTGTCTTTTGATAACAACTTATAGGTAATGTTTATATATTTATAATCATTAATAGTTATCAAATTTACCTATATTTAATATTTGCTTAAATAAAATAATTATAAACTATTAATTATTTTTATTAAATATTAATTTATATGTATTGTATAATTACAGGTATATGAATTTATCTAGTTATATTTTTTGAGAAAATTGTTTTATTGTTTATGTATATGTTATTATATTATAAACTATTTAATATTTTATTTATTAAATTCGTGTACTACACAGAGTATTAATCTAGTGTTAAATACAAGGGCTTTTTAGGTTGCAATGAAATTGGTTTTCCAAGTTTTGAATATATTATCAAATTGAATCGCTGAAGTGAACACCAATATTAAATTCATTTTATGTTATGTATGGATTTCTTTTACACACGTGAGTGTGTGATACCTACAAAATTGATAAGGGACATACTTTTCTAATTAGTTATAAAAATAAAATTAACCATTCTCGTCTTAAACCTATCCCATTATCATCGTTGGTTACTTTAAAGATGAACGTTTCTTTTTGAATATTATTAAAAATATTTGTTTATTTTCAGAATCATTTTTATATTTCTAAAATATGTTTATTTAGAAAGTTTTATAAAGTCAACTTTCTTATTAAAAAATCATTTTTTACCATTAAAATTTTTTTTATCAAACTATTTTTTAAACTTTTTTAAATAAGATTTAGTTTTTCAAATAGTAACTTTTAATTCATAAAAAAACGCAATAACTTTCGATCACCAAAAATGGTGGTTTTTTTTAATCCAAAAAATATATGTGATATTTACATTACTTTCAAACCAGTTCTTACCATTAAAAATATATCTGAAAATCTACCTACACCAGTTCTTGATAGCATTTATAATAACTCGTTTGTGCTTTTGCCTATAACTAATTAACAAATCAACAACACATAAACTCAGTCCATGTGTACTTACTGTCTAAGACCCCTCAAATTGATGTTTCACCATAAGACCCCTCAAGATCTTCAGGACTTTGAAAAAAATTATAGAGCTTTACCCAATTCCATGACACATTATGTATCCCCTCGTACTCATCAAAAGCCCTACAACAGCAAACCAAATTCATCCGTAAATATCATCTTAAAAACCCTAAAACTACAAAGTGAAAGGAGTAAAACTGCTTGAAAGCATTTATATTAACCCATTTGTGCTTTTGCCTATAGGTAATTAACAAATCAGCTACACATAAACTCAGTTCAACTGTACTTACTTACTGTCTGAGCTAGGGTGCCAGAAGTAAAGTAAACATGTCAATGACAAAATTGATGTTTCACCATACGACCTCTCAAGATCTTCGGGACTTTTAAGAAAATCATAAAGCTTTACCTGATTCCATGCCACATCATCTATCCTCTCGTACCGATCAAAAGCCCTATAACCGCATACCATATTCATCCGTAACTATCATCTAAAAAAAACCCTAAAACCACAAATTGAAAGGAGTAAAATTGCACACCCAGCCTTTGAAGCCCCTTTGCCCAAGATTTCGTTATACTGGAACATGAAATTTGAACTTCAAATGATCATGATCGATTAAAATAGGAGATTTTGCGTTGATTTTTGTGTGTGTGCGCGTGAGGGAGAAGGTGAAAAAAAAGGAGGAGATGATTGATTATTAGAGGAGATTTGGGGGAATGTTAATATTTTGTGTACAGAGAATCCGCTGTCCGAGATTTGCGTATCATTAAAGAAGATACGACGTACAACATATTAAATGATATTACATGTTTTTCTTTTTTTTTTCCTTTTTTTAACTGACATAATTTTTATATCTAATTGTTGTGGTAATTGGTATTATTACTTTTTATGCACATTGATGATAAAGTGTATAGCTTATAAATAAAATAAGAACCGAAGGGAAAGTAGACGTAATATAGCTCCAAAGTCCTGAAGATCTTGATATAGCTTATGCACGTTGATGATATAGCTCCAAAGTCCTGAAGATCTTGAGAAGTCTTATGGTGAAACATCAATTTTGTCACCGACATGTTTACTTCTGGCACTCTTAGACAGTGAGTACAGATATAACTTAAATTATATTTAGAAATATACTAGCAGGCAGAGAACTTCAAAGGTTCCAATAGCAACCTTTTCATAAACTAAATAATGTAGTAACGGGATAACTTTGTAAAATAATAGCCAACTTTTAAAAGTATTCTAATTATGTAACTCAAGTTTAACAAGTGTTTTAATTACGTCACTTATCTTTCATGTTTTATTTAAATTACAAGTTTTAACATGTTTTTCTTTTTGTTTTATTTAGGAAAGAATTTTTTGTTTCTTTTGATGCTGATGTTAAGCAGTCACGTTAGTTAATTAATTTTAATATAATTAACAATTTTTTGTTTTTTGATATAATTTCATATATTGAAAATTATGACCCCTATGCCTTCTCCTTTATTACTTTATTGCATAAAAAAATTCGATGATGACTTAGTTTGATGGTTTAGTGGTTCAATTGAGAAAAATATGCATAAGTGATAAAATTAAAACACTTTTAAAACTTAGTTATTATTTTGTGACATTTTTCTTTTTACTTATTGAGGTATTCATCATTAGAAGGGGAAATGGACTAGTCAAGAATTTCACACTTTGTCATTAAAGTTTTAAGTTGGATTTATTAATAATCCAGGTAATACGGCGGGTAATTCAGTGTATGTTATTAAAAAAACTGGATGAGAAAAAAAAAACCTCAAAAAATATGCTGAACAAAAGTTGGCCCCGGGGGAATCAAACCCGAGTTAATTTAGCCTACACCAAGTTGGGACAAAACCTTTTTGAGTTCAACCTCTAAATTATATAACATATAATCACTAAAGAGTAAAGATATATGATGGCCTGTTGGGCCTCGTTCAAAACAGTTTGGGCATGTAATTGGGCCCTTTATCTCTATGTTTGTAGGGTCGTTAGCCCAACTGCCTGTGCCCTCTTTTGTAATTACTTAATGGACTACCATTTAGGTTAGCACCTTTCTGGGCCGATTCATGATATATCGTTACATATTTAGTTATTTACCTTATCATCTCCAAATCTCCAATATTGGGTTTATAAGTTTTTAAAGAATGCAATATTTTCTTTTTCTACGAAGAAGATTATTTGTTCTAACACAAGATCATAATAAATTTTAGGTAATAAAATCTAATTCTTCTACTTAACAATAACTTAAAATCTTTAAAGTCACAATGACTTTGAATAAGACTATGACACTTGTTCAAATCTGAACGCACAGATCCAAAGTATAAAGCCTAATATTAGGCTTGGTTTTTTTGTCCTTTCTACGTCTTGTGTCGTTGTCTAATGTTCGAGAGTTGGATAAGACCTCTATTGTAATTGTTGTTTACTTGTTGAATACAAAACCTATAAAATCAGTCTTATAGTGTTTTGTATAATGGGATTATCGTTCAGTGTCTTTGTAACATGACATCGTAAGGAGATACTGGTCACACTCGTCTCATGAAACGGGACGTTTTGCCCAAAAGTTTAAGAGTTACGTAGTATCATACTAGAAAAAAAATGTATAAATAATCAATGTATATGGTTTTTTTACAAGTGGAGTTCAATTATATAATTTTAAGTAAACACAAGTAACTTAAATTTTAATGTTATTTTGTATTAAACTAGTTAAAATACTATTGAAAATTTTAAATGACCATTACGACACTAGTTTTATTCTCTTTTGTGTAAAATCAATTAATCACTTATGAAAAAAAATATATATATTATTTAAAGTTAATTTTAATTTTTACTTTCTGAATTTTGACTAAAGTAACAATTTATCTTACTTTAATAGAAAAACCAACAGAACGAAAATAAGTGTTGATACCCCAACTTGCTAAAAAAAAGTTAATATCCAAACTTATGATTCACTCAAAACTACAAGGACTTTTGTGTACTTAACTCTACAATCAATAATTGCAATCTCATACGAGTTAAAACTTACTCATGTAACCATACTAGGTAAAAAGAGATATTGAGCAAAAATATTAGAGATACTATTATGTGAGATGAACGGGAGTCAACAACCAATAATCATACTAGTAAATCTTACTTACAATAAAACTAATGTAAATTTTATTTACAGCAAAACCATTAGTAAGGTTTAGAGTTAGCAGTAAAAACATTATTTAATTTGTATGAGAACAGTTACTATACTTCAAATGTTTTTCATTTCATGTTTCAATGAATGAACACAAATATTTATTTGTTATGTTCCGACCATAAAAAAAATAAATTTCAAATTAAATAACCTTGTATTATATTTCATTCATTACTTTCACGCTAAATATACCAAAAGGCCTATATGAAATGAACGGTTATAAGCATAAAGTCAAAAACATTAATATTGGGATTTTCAAATCATGTTATGAGATTATAATCATTTCTATATATAAATAAATAAATAAATGGAACAACAGCTAAAACTGAATAAATAAAAACGTGTAACATTAATTAATTAAGATTATATAATAATGTTTTGGATTCCGAAATCTCGAAATACACGCGTATCTTCCCCAAATTAACATTCCCCCAAATCTCTGAATCAACATTCAACACCCACCCCTCTGGTTCTTCTTCACACACACAAATGCACAATACACAATACACAATGCACACACATCAACACACACAAGAAGAGAAGAGAAGAGAAGAAGATGTTGAAGGAGTCCTCAAGGATGTTGAATTCGAGAAGAAGTCATTTACTTTTTGAAGACGACAAGTGTTGGCATGGAGGATCGATCGAATGTTACAGAGAATATGTAATGATTCGTTAGTATCTTTCGATTTCATCATCCTAAGCTCGCATTCGTGAAACAGGTTAGTATCTTTCGTTTTCATCATCTTTTTGGTTTCTAATTTTGTTAGGGTTTACTCGATTGATTTCATCATCCTAAGCTCGCATTCGTGAAACAGGTATGGTTCTCGCATACCTGGAACCCTAACCTACAATACTCACCTACATTGACCTTCTTATAATCCGTAAGGTATTTTGATTTTTCTGGACAATCTGATAATTTTAAGGTATGTCTCTTAAACCCTTTTATTATTAATGATTAATAAAAGTGTTTCTACCGAAGATTCATCCTTACTTTGGTGTGAATCTGAGAGCACAACTGTTGCTTTTTGATCCAAAACCAAACATGACGCTAGGTATGTTTTCATGATTATCAGTTATCACCATATGTAGCTATCTATAACAGATCCTAAAATGGAGTTTTTTTGGTGCATTTTATGGCCAAAAAAGCTAATTTAGAACAGTATTTTTAAGAGGGAAAGGTGGTCAAACTTGGTCAACAGTCTATACATGTAGTTGTTCTAGGGTACATTTTCATCAACTACTATTATAGAAGAAGATATGCAAGATAAATTCTATTACAAAGTTGTAAGTAGATCATGATTGTGTTATAGTTTACCAAATTTCCCCAGTTTTATCTGTGTTTGTGTTGCCTGTTGTTTGGGGGCCTGATACAGAGAGTACGTAATGATTCCCGATCCTCATCATCCTTTTTTTTTGTTTCAATATCGTTAGAGTTTACCTCAATCGATACAATTTACATGGAATATTCTCTTTTTCCTTGATTTTTTTTTGTCAGGTTTGATGAATATCCTTAGGCTTCTGTTTGGAATTCGCCTGTACAGGATGAAGCCGAGGCTTGAAGGTTTTAGTGTCTCTGGTTTTGATAACACCATTATTTATCCATCAATTGGTTGTCTCAAGTGTAAAGTTGTATCAACAATTCATTCATTCTATAGTTTCAGACATTTAAGTCGCCCTGTAGTTAATAACTCATTGTGGTTTGTCTCTCTTTTTACAGGAAACACCAGAAGACAAGGGCTGGCATGATCTTGTGGTAAAGGGCTGGCATGATCTTGTGGTAAAGGGGTTCATTGAGTATTATATTGACACAGAATAAGAAGGAGAAGAGACTGCTGTCATTTCCATGACCTTTAATGTAAGTATAGGCCTGAAAACAAGTGGGTCAATTTGGGTTGTAAAACAGTCAAATGGTGGTCTCAAATCTCAAAAAGTTAGCTATAAATTATGTTGAACCTTTTACAAGTCTCCCAAAACACACCTTAGTCTTTAAAACTTCCAAACTGGATCATTATTTCAGTATTTTTGTTAACCATATTTAATGGGTGTAGGATTTAGATACCTATACCCATTGTGAAATCGATCTATCATTACTTTTGGGTGGTTGTGGATCCATCATACCATTTCCTGATAAGTTTTTACAATGTAACTATAGTTTATCTTGCACAATGAAGTTTTCTATGTTGGTTGAATATTATTTTTTATTTTATGTGTAAAATAGTCTCCATGTAATACCTTTTCGTTAGGCATGGGAAAACTTGCAATGGGCATTTTATGCTACTATCTTCAAATTCTGTAAGGTATATAACAATTTTCATCTCTTTTTACAAAAAGTTATGCCATGTGGTTATGTTTCAATTATGTTTGTACTTCTAGGATACAACGACGTACGCTCTCTACTATCCTCAAAACCATGTGTGACTTGTCAAGCAACGAGGTTTGTTTGTTTTATCATTTTTTCAATTAACATGTGTTTCTAAAACTATTTAGTATTATTCTTGACGTTATATTTTTTCCTGAAGTTACGTTTTTCAAATGTGTTAGTAGTGGGAAGGACATCAATCATGCCGTAAAACTGAGGTTTGACCTTGGCACCTTTGATCTATATTCTTTTTATTATATATTTAAATTAATAAACTTCCTCTCGTTGGTCTTCATTATTTACAATCATTGCTATTTTTTATACAGATTCCTCCAAAGCATTGATGTATCAAGAAATCAGGATTGCTGATTTATTGTAGAAATCAGGGCTGCTGATTTTTTGTTGCATTACCATTATAGAGTAGTGCACATGATGAAGATGGTTCTGCATGAGCTTCTAAAGTTTCATGGGACTGGAATAAAAGGTCAGCTTTCTATGGTTCTTGCATACATGGAACCCCAACCTACAATACTCACCTACATTGACCTTAATCTTAAGGTAATTTGATTTTTTAGACAATCTGATATTAAGGTATGTTTCTTAAATCCTTTTAATAATTATGTTTTTGTTTTGAAAGTTATTTGATGTTGCTGCTACAAGAATGTTGAAACCAACTGGACCTGCTGTTTCAAACACATTGGGGTGTTTCAGTGGCCTAACCAATGCCTGCTAAACATTCTGGTAATGCCCATTTGTAGGTAAAAACAATGTTTGGTTTCACCTGAATTATGTCATCCTTTCCAACTCTTGGTTTTGATATTAGTTTTCTCTCATATTTATCCAAACCTGTTACTAATAATGTAGGTCCTGTTGGCCCTTTAGGATATAAAAAGGTAATGTGAGTTGACCCAATAGCCTCTACACATATTTCTTATACCCAATTGAAGGCGAGTTTTTATCTTTGTCAAAAAAATGTTGATTTCATCAAAACTTTTGTTGTCCATAAGCTGCACTTTTTCATAAATTTTGTGTCTAAAGAATATATTGGTTTATTATTGTACGGGTTCTTTTGCATATAAAATGATTCTGCAGGTTTTATGATCTAAAAGGACCATTCGGGGCATGTTAAACAAATAGCTTAAAAGATAAGCTTATCTATAGTGTCTTATAGGTCAAATGGGTAGGCTATATGGTCAAACGAATGTGCAGACATTTCAAATAAATGCTTGCTCATGCTGCGAACCAGGAGATTAGTTAACTGTCTTATTATAGAGATTTTATTTTGGCTTTTAGATTAAAAGGTTTCCATGGATGGATGATGGGTGCAGAATATTTACCATTTTTTTCTCATTTTGTTTTCGGGATATAACCAAGGAGATTCCATTATTATGAAATAATCATGATTGTGGTTTCTTCAGATCACCTTTCTTCTGTGCTCTCAGTCAATCCATCTGTGTGTACTATTTTTTAATGCATATATTTTTTCCTCTTTAATATTGTCCAGTGACAAAGAAACAATGACAGGGACACTTGTTCTCAGTCAACATTCCTCTGGTTCTTTTTCACACACACACAAGAAGAGGAGAAGTTTTTTGAATGAGTTGCCAATTATTGTTTCATGCTCTTATCTGCACCAGGTATTGTGGTTTTTCTTTCACATGTTCTGTTCTCTTTGTCCTTTATTTTCCCCTTATGGCATGCTGATATGAAAAAAGCACATTATTTAGTTTTTAATTGGCTATATTACAGCAGGAGCTACTTAATCGGTGTTTCTAGGGAGATTTACAAGCTAGTTGCTTGCTTATGAGCGATCTTGTGAGGTTTTACTCACTTTATGCTGATGCACACGGTTAGTGCTTTTTGTCTCTGTTTTATGGAAACTGTGATCTAACGTGGGTACATAAGTTCTCGTCATATTTACTTATCTTTCATTTGTTTGTTGCCGAGCAAATTGAAGAAGTTTTATGATCCTCTCTACAGCAGGTAGTTAGATCCTTGTGGTGTTTTTTCTTTACATGTTTTGTTCTCTTTGTCCTTTATTTTCACCTTATGCCATTCTGATATGAAAATAGCACATGATTGTCCCTTTTGCTTTGGCTTTTACATAGACTTTTGACTTTAACCTGATGATGCATTTGTGAGTTAATTCCGGATGATTTGACAGAAAAGTACAACTGCTGATTTGTGAGAGCTGCTGCTTTTATTTTTTATTTGATTGGTGTCATTATATGATTTCCATAGATAGAGTTTACCTTGGTAATTAATAGCATTAGATTCAATTGGATTTTGTATTTAGTTTTTCCTCATTCATTATATATCAGAAAGAGTCAAGGGCTTGTCCACCCCAAAATCCCTTTGTGTTTTTCCTCTATTTTTCTGCTTTGATTATCGATTGTTTTCTAACAATTGGTATCAGAGCATAAACTAGAGGATCCTTGCACAGTGGAGGAGGAAGTGAGCTCGGTTATAAAAGCACAAAAGAAGCATAAGCCACCAAGAGGCTGTTATGGCAGATCTAGTCAACCAAACAGCAGTTACAATGAGACAAACAGGGTCATCATCATCTTACCTCTGCACAATCTTAACCCAGACGAACTACACGTCTTGGGCTATTAAGATGGAGTCATTCATGAATGCCCAAGGTATTTGGGATGCATTGAATCAACTAAAGGCATCATTGTGGATGTCAAAATCAAGAAGGCACAGGCTTTCTATTGGTACCAGTCCCTAATTTGATTGCTACTAATTTGAAGATGAATACGTGTGAGATTGACAAATTAATATAAGAAAGTTGCAGAGCATAAAAATGAAAGCAGAGTACTTTATTCCACAATTAAACCATACCTTATAAAGGCTACAATCCAACCCACGTCTGCTAAGAAAACAACTACAACCTATTCAAAAGGAACACCTCACAAGATCCGGTTCCCAACGTTCTCTCTACTTGGTCAATCCTCACGTTTTTTTCTTTTCTTTATATAAATACCAAACTAACTAAATTATTAAATAATAATAAACACCAAATAGTAAAACTAAAGTCTAAACTTAATAATAAACAAAGTCAAGATTAAACCAACATTCACCCCTTTCATCTTGACCCGTTTTCTATTTCATCAAAGAAGTGTCGGTTCTTCCTCTTGGATCAATTTAGCCTCATTATCCTTGTTCTTCCATTTTGTGCACTCATAGCTAAAATGCCCAAAAACTCCACAATCATAACACCGAACTCCACTTTTATCGCCTCGACCCGATCCTCTTCCTCGACCTCTTTCACCTCTACCATAGCTTCTTCCACGACCTCTTCCTTGACCATATTGCCTATCACTATCACCATTCTTTTGTTCACTAGCCATCAAGACTTGACCTTGTTCACCCTCCTTCTCACCGTGGCTTTTAATTCTCTCTTCGTAAGCCTTAAGTCTCCCAACCGCTTCATCAAAGAGCATCGTATCCAACTCAAAACATTATTCGATTGACGCCACGATCTGAAGGAACGACTTTGGCATAGCATCAAGTATCCTTCTTACCATTTCTTCTTCCTCAACTTCATACCCAAGACTCCTCAACTTTAAAACCAACCCGCTCAACTTAGTAGCACAATTATCAACGAGCTCTCCTTCCTTCGACCACAAGCCTTCAAGCTCTCTTTTCAATGTTGCAACTCGAGCCGTCCTCACCCGGTCTACACCCAAGTATCGTATTTTTAAGCCATCCCACACCTTTTTCGGGTCCGCGTGACTCGACATTTGCAACACCATCTCTTCCGGTATTGCTTGAAACAAGAAAGCTAGAGCTTGTTTTGACTTCTTAGCATCCGGTTCTTCGCATCCGGTTCTTCCCTAAGAGTCCTTGGTTCCACCGTCTCCAATAAACCATGTGCATCCAAGATGGACTTAACTTTAATAGCCCATAGCGCATAGTTGGTTGTAGTCAATGTCGGAACTTGGTAAGACAACGAACCTGCTTCTTTTGCTTGTACCATCGCCATTCTTCGCTTCCTTTTTTTTTCTTTCTTCGGTTTGATCTTCTTCTTTTCTTGGTCTTGTTGATACGGTCTCTTCGGTCTAGAACTCTTTTAAGTCGTCGGTCTTTGCGTAGCTTAACGGTCTTCGGTCTCACGCTAGAAGTTTTCGGTCACGGTCTCTTCACGCACGCCGATCCTTCTCCGGCGTCGGTCTCTTTCTCCGGTCTTCGTTGCTGTGGCAGCCGGTCTTCATGTCTCTTCCTGTGATTCACATGAAATCACTCCCCTTTTCTTCTAGTCGAGCCCTATTGCTCTGATACCAATTGTTGGTACCAGTCCCTAATTTGATTGCTACTAATTTGAAGATGAATTCGTATGAGATTGACAAATTAATATAAGAAAGTTGCAGAGCATAAAAATGAAAGCAGAGTACTTTATTCCACAATTAAACCATGCCTTATAAAGGCTACAATCCAACCCACGCCTGCTAAGAAAACAACTACAACCTATTCAAAAGGAACACCCCACAAGATCTGGTTCCCAACGTTCTCTCTACTTGGTCAATCCTCACGTTTTTTTCTTTCTTTATATAAATACCAAACTAACTGAATTATTAAATAATAATAAACACCAAATAGTAAAACTAAAGTCTAAACTTAATAATAAACAAAGTCAAAATTAAACCAACACTTTCATCTTTCAGGCGCTGCCAGAAGATATTCTACTACAAGTTGCAGAATATAAGGAGGCTAAGAGTGTGTGGAATGCCGTGAAAACTCGTTATCTTGGAGCTGATAGAGTCCAGCAAGCACGGATTCAAACTTTGAACCGTGAATTCAAACTATTGACCAAATTGTTGGTACAAACCCAAAATTAAAAGGAATCTACTCCTCTTTTGGCGATATTAAAACTCACGACAGAAAGCAAAATTCACCGCTGTAACTATCTTTTTTGGCTCAAACTTCAAAATACTAAATTGCATTGCATCAATAAACAAAACTCAAAGCTAAATATGGGAAACATACCTATGAAGTGGGGTGGGTTAATACCCACCATCTCCTAACAATCCTCCATTCAACCCATTTTTCTTTTGACCCACTAACATTACTCAAACTAAATTTACTGCATAATTTAAAACATATAATAAAATAAAACACTCCTAATGATTTGACTTGACCTGTAAAATAAGACCCGTTGACCCATCGAGATTCACCAACATTCACCCATCTTGACCTTGACCCGTGCATTTATCAAAGTAGAGCCGGTTCCTCTAATTCAATCAAGTTGGCTTCTTTCTCTTTGTCTTTCCATTTTGTGCACTCATATGCAAAGTGTCCAAATACTCCACACTCATAGCACCGAAACCCACTTCTATCTCCTCAACCTGAGCCCCTTCCACGTCCTCTTTCCCTTCTACTGGATCCTGTTCCGCGACCTCTTCCTCGTCCATATTGCTTGTCATCATGCTCACAATTGGTCAACAAAAGTTGCCTTTGATCTTCTTCTTTTTCATCATGACTTTTTAACCTTTCTTCATATGCTTTGAGTCTTCCCACCGCTTCTTCAAAAGGCATTTTATAATCTTCGAGTATTGCTCGATTGAAGCAACGATTGGTAAATATTTCTTCGAGGTTGAATTTAGAAGCTTTCTCACAACGACCTCTTCTTCAAGATTTGAACCGAGACTTTTAAACTTTGCTACAATACCACCTATATTTCATGGAAAATCATTAATCGTCTCGTTCTCCTTCATTTTTCGCATTTCCAACTCGCTCCTAAGAGTATGCAATCGTGCCTTTTGGACTCGGTCCGCTCCTAAGTATCGAATGCGGAATGACTCCCAAACGTCTTTAGAATCGTTATGTTTAGCAACCTGCAAAAGAATGTCTTCCGGTAATAAATGTTGAGAAAATAATAACTTTTGTGGTATGATTTTTCTTTTCTTCCACGGTTGCTCCGGTGACCGGGTCTACGCCTCCCGAAGACCATATGCCTAAGTATTGTCTCGGCTAGGATCGACCATGACGTGTAGTTTGTTTCGGTCAACTTGGGACATTAAAGAGACACGTTTCCTTGCTCTCAAACCCTTACGACTCCTGCGTTTTCTGTCTTTTCTTGCTAAATACTTGCTTGAATCTTGCTATTTGTTATCTACTCCTTCAATTTCTTGCTTTCTCTTGGCACATCCTGCTTTACCTTGCTACGTCTAGCTTTAACTTGCTAATCAGGAAGATCATACGGAGAATGAAGCTAATTTTGTCATAGAAGATGATGAACCCACATTGCTAATGGCAAGGGCAGAAGTTCTAATTCTAAATGAAGAGAAGATGTTTCCCAAAGTGTATGCGCAAGTGAAGATGGAGTTTTGCGAGTGTATGATCAACTCGACAAACTGTTAATGAAGATTCAAAGAAATGAAAACAGATTGTATAAGATCAAACTTGAGGTAAGTTTACTTTCTGAACCGAATAACTCGAAAGATCAAAAGCTAAACACATCAGAACCTGATGTGATAAATAATTCAGCTACCAAACCTGCAAGATCAGTGCTGAATATTAGACGAGTTTTGAAAAACAGCAATCTAGTGCCTGTTGAGGTGAACTCAGAAATGGATGACAACCTAATTCAGTTTGGGTCCGTCCCAATAGCCCTGTTTAGAAGCCCAAAAGTCAGAAAGGAAAGCTGTGCAAGTTCACTTGAAAATCTATCCCAAGGAACGCCCAACCCAATTAAAAGATATGGGTCAAAACAGAACACCTTGGTGTGGTGTGGGGACAAGAACTGCTGGATGATCAATGAATGTCTAGCAAGACAACTTATCACCTAATGTAGTAAATGAACAAGTGAGACAAAGGATGCAACAAACCCTTGGTGAAGGAAGTGTTTAAGAAGGAAGAATAAAAACTAAGGCTGTAATAAAGAAAAAAGAATGAAGATGGAGTAAATATAGATTTTGAAGAACGTGTTAGGCAGGTGTGTTTCAAACATTTAAAGCGGAAGAACAAAGGCAAAAGGTGGATACAAAAGTCCGGAATTAAGGGGGTGAATGTGAGTTAATTCCAGATGATTTTACAGAAAAATACAGCTGTTGATTTGTGACAGCTGCTGATTTTGGTTTTAATTTGATTGGTGTCATTAGTTGATTTTCATAGGTAGAGTTTATCTTGGTTATAACTAGCATTAGGTCCAATTGGTTTTTGTATTCAGTTTTTTCCTCATTCATAATATATCAGAAAGAGTCAAGGGCTTGTCCATCCCAAAATCCATGTGTTTTTTTCCTCTGTTTTTCTGCTTTGATCATCGATTGTTTTCTAACAGCATTTTCAAGGTATTATAAATATGTTCTCAACACACTTATGAGGGTGATATGCCATAGTGATGTAATTTTGTTGCATCAATTAGGGTAGTTTAACTAGAGTTTCTTATGTTGTAAGATCGCCCCTTTTTCGCAAACATTACAAATGCTTCTCATGCTGTGAACTAGAGCTTTTACCTTGGCACCTTTGATATATTTTTATTATATATTTTAAATTAATCAACTTCCACTCATTGTTCTTTATTTACAATGTTTGCCTTTTTTTTATGCAGATTCCTCCAAGAACTATATATGAGGTTGGCTTTGATCGTATTATTCAAAGCATTGATGTATACCTGCAACCAGGGGAGGTTTGCATTAAAATTGTTTTATTTTAATTGCGTTTTTAGGGTTGATGATTTGTTGCATTACCAAGATTACTTCACTTAGGCTAGTATGAACCTTTTTTTTATAGAGTAGGAGCGGATGACAAACCTATGCACATGATGAAGAGGGTTTTGCATGAAGTTCTAAAGCTTCGTGGGATTGTAATAAAATGTAAGTTTTCTATGGTTCTTATAGACATTGAACTCCAACCTATAATACTCACCTACATTGATCTTAATCTTAAGGTACTTTGATTTTAGAAAATCCGGTTTACTTAACTTCTAAAGACTAAATCCTTTCAATACTTTTTTTCTTGTGTTAAAAATTATTTGATGTTTGTTGCCAATAGAGTATAGACTGATGACACCAGGACCTGGTGATTTAAACACGGGGCGATTATGTGGCCAACCCAATCGCATGTAGTTAGATCCTTTTGTTTATTTTTCATTATAATTTTTGTTCAGTCTTTCAGTTTTCCCCCTTATGCCATATGCTGAGATGAAAAAATACCCGATTCATTTTGAATTGGTTTTATTACATAATGATCTGTTTACCTGTGCTTCTATTGTTGGGTTATTCGGGTTTTGTTCACAAGTCATTGTTTGGTGGATTACGGGTCACGGGTCGGTAATTTGTTTTGTTGTTTCACATGCTTTATTAGAGTTTAATTAGTCGAATTCATAGGCTTATTAATTAGTTTGTGGAGTCAAATAGTGGGTAGCAAGAGTCCGATTTATTTGTTTTTCAGCAAGTCCACGATTGTATCTCATGAGTCTATATACGTACTTTGTTTATGGAATATAGAAGTAAGCTTCTGCTGAGAATTCTCACATACTTCTTTTCTAAATTTATAATCGAGAGCGATTTACTTCTGTCATTGTGAGTGTTTGATTTACTTCTGTCATTGTGAGTGTTTGTGGGGCCTGGAACCAACACTATGGATATATGTACTCTCCTTATACTGTTTGCTCATGCTGCCCACCAGAGCTTTCACATTCACTCCTTTGATCAATTTTTTTTATTATTATTTACTTTTAAATTAACTTCCACTCATTGGTCTTTCCTATTTACCATTTTTGCTTATGATGATGCAGATTCCTCAAAGTATCACCTGCCCAGGTTGTTTCTCATTTCTTCAATTAACATGTGTTGACAAAACTATCTAGTATTATTCTTAATTTAATTTATATCCTGAAGTTATTTATTCCAAGGTGTTGCTAGTAGTGGGAAGGACATCAGCAATCATGCTTAGCTGGATAGTGTGAGTATTACCAATAATCTTGGCTCATTATTTTTCTTTTATGTTTAAAATATATTAATCCCTATTCTTGGTGTTAAATTGTTGATATAGTTCTCTTATCACTATTTAAACCTGGTGCTAATAAGGTAGGTCCAGCAAAGACGGCTGTTGTCAAGGAAGTTTTTCATCGCAAGCACCAACAAGTCTACTCATGCCTCCAAGGTACTTACAAAAATTGATAAATTTGGCGGTCATTACATTAAAGATAAAATTTTAATATTGTGTTTATCATCTTCCCCCTTTTTTGTAGAATATTTCAAAGGTAAATGTTTGCTCATGGTGTCAATTGGAGAGAACAGTTGATAGTCTAATGACAAAGCTTATACTTTAGCATTTAGATGAAAGGGTTTCATGGATGGATGACAAGGTTTGTATTTGCCATTTTGCTTCATTTTAATATGGATTCTTCAAAGTAAAATGTCAAAGTTGACCTTGATCGCATTCTTCAAAGCATTCATGATTATTGCAAGAACTTGGTTGGAAGAAATCTGGAGCAGGTTTGTATTATGATAGTTATATTTATATTGCTTTTTTATAGATTTGCTGATTTGTTGCATCACTAATATATAATTGACTTTTGCTATTATGGACGAATTGTAAAGCACATGCAAGCCCTTGCGCATAGTGATGACTGTTCTACATGAGCTTGTAAAGCTTCGTGGGACACATTCATGAGACATTGAATCACAACCTATAAAACTAGCCTACATCAATCTATTATTTTGTTTTTTAGATAATTTGAAAAAATGCATGCAACTTAAAACACTTAATAATTATGCTTTTTTATTAATTTGATAAAAGGAAAATGGTTAAATACTACACCACGTGCTTTTGTTTCGTAAGTTATCAGATGTTGCCTCTTACAAGAATTTTTGTTTCGTAAGTTATTAGATGTTGCCTCTTACAAGAATTTTTGTTTCGTAAGTTATTAGATGTTGGCATGTTGCCTCTTACAAGAATGTTGACACAAACAGCTTCGTATGAGGCCTTTAGAGAAGTCAATGCAGAAACTTGACGTTGTCATTCTTAAAGAGTTCTCGTCAATTTATGTTTTTGGAGGTGGTTCCCATTGAGCAAAGCATTGGTGATCATTCATGATCAGGTTATGTAGTCTTTCTCTTTTATCTATTTCATTAGATTCAATGATTTGTGTTTTGCATTTGGTGTGTTTTATGTTTATCTTGTTAGGTAGGATCAACTTAGGTTAAATGCATGCATATTAGACTTTTGTTTCTTGATCTTTGTCTTTTGTTGGTAATGATTTTAATGGTTAGGCATGATTGAAGTTAATTGTAATGATGTTCCTTGAATTAGAGTTGAAACTATATGGGAAATGATAGGTAGTTGACATGTCAATACTTACACATGGATTGGATCTTTGGGGAGGAAAATGCAAAATATATTTGATGTGTTGGTAGGCTCAACCCAAAGAAAGAACCCTAATGTCCTTCGTGTAAATTAACTAATATAGGGATATGTGTTTAGCTTCCCATCTTAATATACATGGTTAAGAAACCGAGTCCTGATCATAATAGGTTACAAGTCAGGATTCTCTTTCACAATCCTTGTGCTGGTATTAAGCATGAATGGATACATATATATATATATAAAGGAAAAAAACACCACCGTGGTTATTGAGGATCAGAAAATCAAAATAGGGCGTTTAAGACCCTGAAAATCATCAATATGATCCTCATAACCTTAAGGTACCTTAAATACTCACTGTGTCATTAAGCCGGTTTTAAGCATGAATGGATGTATATAAATAATGAAAAAAATCACTGCCGTTATTGAGGATCAGAAAATCAAAATAGGGCGTTTAAGACCCGAAAATCATCAATATGATCCTCATAACCTTAAGGTACCTTAAATACTCATTGTGTCATTATGCTGGTATTAAGCATGAATGGATGTATATAAAAAATGAAAAAAATCACTGCCGTTATTGAGGATCAGAAAATCAAAATAGGGCGTTTAAGACCCGAAAATCATCAATATGATCCTCATAACCTTTAGGCGCCTTAATCACTCATTGTGTCATTATTAGAGGTGCATGGCAAAGTCAAATTGTGGTTTGGTGAGTCCTAAAAAACCTCGAGGTTGGGTAGGTTTGACTGTGTATGTTAAGTGTGGGGACAATTAAACCATCATGGTAAATATAAATAAAAATTCAACAGCACAAGGCATTAGTTGGGACTAAATAGGGTATGGGTTTTAAAAGGACAATATACCAACAATCAAGGTTAGAGCATTAGTACTTTTCCTTGGTGAAATGAGGTGTGAGAAAGGCATCATATGGTTCTATTATTTCCTGATTATAATTTTCTCATGTGTAGTATTGAACATTTCTTAGATGGTAAGCATCAAACTTCCATGTGAAAGCTAAAAAAAGATGGTTTTTCTTTAATTTTAATGTTTTTACGAATTTGTGCATTTAGAATGTCAGATATGGCCTCATCCTTTGTCCATATCTTAGTTACTCTTCTATATTTGTCTCTCAAATAGCCTGTAGCCTTAGATTACAAGTGAAAAAGAGGTGCCACCATTGCTGTCACAAAAGAAAAATATGATCTTTGTTTTTTATATGTCAGGTGATAAGGATGATCAGTGTCATTATGATGACATTACGCTTGATCTTACGGGACCATTTCTAGTTGGCCTACTTGAACAGGTGAGTTATTATATTAGTAGGCATCAATATATAATAGATTGTTATCTATTGTGTTAATGCAACTCTTTCACAACTTAACGTGAGACGTAAGAGGTTATGTATGAAAGCTAATTAAAATTCAAGTTTTTTAAGTGTGTATTGCTTCTTGTTTTCTATTATCTTGTTTCTTTAATTTGCAGTGTGTAGACAATTTGAAGGATGATAATATGCAACAAAAGCAAAACGATTATATTGAATGTTCCCTTTGCTATGTCCAACCAGACAAACTGCAACAATATGGTGCAACTATCCAACAAAAATACATCTATGAAAGGTCTCTTGTCAAGGTTTGTCACTACCACCCTTGTTTTTCTTTTATTAATTTTCTAAGTTCTAACCAACTTAAGTACTAGACCACAGGTCCCATGATGGTCAGTTAGGATCGTTAACGGTTTGGTTTGGCCATTTTGAATAAATTTGGGCTGAAGCACTAACTATGATTTCAACATAAAATAACAGGTAATAAGGTTGTGTAATTTAATGAACATTCAATCACTCTCTAAATGGAGGAAGTTTGTGATTATAGTTCTTAAATTGCTTAATTTAATCATTACTTTCAAATTTAAGATATTGTCCTCATCAATCGTAAATAAAATAGTAATCTTCCATCCTTTTATCTTAAATTGGATGTGGCCTTAGATTACATAAGGTAATAAGTTGTGTAATTGCTTAAGAAAAAAACACCATTTTTTTACCCCGCCCGACCCAAACAGAGCATTTTGCCAAAGACCCCTGCCTGGGGAAGGAAGGAGATTGGAAAGTGAGCTGCTAAAGGTACGGTTCACTCAACTTTTATATTACTGTGTAATTTGTTAGACACCAATTGGGGGTAACG
Organism: Flaveria ramosissima; assembly: GCA_025215565.1. Classification (NCBI taxonomy): domain Eukaryota; kingdom Viridiplantae; phylum Streptophyta; class Magnoliopsida; order Asterales; family Asteraceae; genus Flaveria; species Flaveria ramosissima. Next base: position 66,269,425 of record CM046034.1, on the reverse strand, counting down.
ATCGTTTTCCCCTGTTTTCTTAATTACAATTTCATGTTTTTGTTTTTTCTATGATTTATTTGGTTTGGGTTATAGTACAAAACAAAGATCTTTTGATGTCAAACTTCAATACTCTTTATATTGTTAATGTAAAAAGGTTTTAAGTCACCATGTTTTAGATGATGACAGTAAATGGTGAAGTGATAGAATAATATGATATGTTCTTCTGGCCTTGGACGATGCAATTAGGAAGGTATGATTGATAAAGAGAAGCATACTATCTCCAAATAGAAAATATTCTATTAATTGATACCATTCACTCTACTAGACAACAATGGTTGTTGGTTATATAAAAGATAAATGCTATTTGAGGGTTGGAGAGTATTAAACATAAAAGGCATACTACTATAGGATATGGGTACAACTTATTTGTTATTGTATGTGTTTGCCTTTGGTGTTGCCTAGATTTTCTTGTTATCTTTTAAATTTTTATTTTTACTCACTACTTTTGTTATGTGCTCATGGTTGGAGGACTGAAGAATGAGGATGTGCAGGATCATTATGGCAACAAGAGGATTGCTCTTGTGTGTCCATTGCTTTGTGATTTATTTTATATAGGGAGTTAATGTATTAGTAGGCATATAACTTAGACCGTGAATTCCCTCTCAAGGTGGGGAACTTATTAGCTTATTAGCAGGTCTCTTCAATGGAGCTTGGCCTGCAGAATGCGTGTGAGTACCCAAATTGCTTTGCATTAAGGTTTTCTTTCTTTTTCTTTTTAATTATTTTAGAATATGATTATTTTCTTATACACGTTATTTTTGTTTTCACATGTATAATTTTCCTTGTAAATCTGTTTGGTTGTCCTCTTTGGTTGAACTAAGAGACAAATTTGGGATTGATGATAATTCAAGAACCTTCGAGACTCGCTTGCCACTATGTTACTAGAAGGTAAAGTTAATTATTCTTTTAACCTTGTAGTTGTGTATATTCAAGTGTTACTTTACTATGTTAACGTGTGATTTTAGTAAATCAAAAGATATTCTTCAACTCATGGGTCGGCGTATTTACACGACATTGTTCACACATGTGTAAATCAGAATTCCTTCTTCATGATGAAGATCTTAGCCTTGTGCTTCTGATATTAATTTTGCTAAGCTTTTTGTAGGCGGGGAAGCTTATGTGACCATAGTTATTGCTTGCTTACAAATGAGGATTTTCATACCTGACAAATGAGGTTGGTAACACTCACGCATTCCTAATTTTTCTAAGTGGATCAGGTAACCCGTCTTTTTCCCTATTTTTCTAAGTTGATTTTTGCTATATGTTGATTGTATAATTACTAAATAGAAAAGGGAACATGTCAAAGAATAGCAACCAAGTTTCAAAAGGGTTTTAAATTGATCACTCATACATATTTTTCTTAAATTAAACCATCAAATCGAGTCATCATCAAATTTTTATGTCAACAAAGTAATTGAAGAGAAGATGTGAGGGTTGGAATTTTTAATATATGACATATAAAAAATAATCATGTTAATTATATTAAAAAAATAAAAAAATGTATCTTAAATTCTCGTCACGTTCCACATCGGAATAAAAAAGAATAAAAAAAATATTTTTCTAATTGAAACAAAAAGAAAAACATGCTAAAAACATGCTAAAAACATGTTAAGACTTGTAATTTAAATAAAATATAAAAGTTGAGTGACCTAATTGGAACATTTTTGAAAGTTGGTTGCTATTTTACAAATTTACCACAAGAGAAAAAACACAAGAGGAAGGTGAATATGTGTCCAGAACCAAAAGACCATTTTTGAACGAGGTAGAAGCCTACCCGACTCATAGAGCAAGAGACTTAGATTATAAAAGGACATATAGGCTAAAGGATGCTATAACATAAAGCCTAAATTTTAAAGGCTATAAATCCCAACTCGTGAGATCCGTAAGCATGAAAGTCATAAAGTGCGATGCCTATAAATGTGTCTCTAAAGAATGAAGTATAAGCCCTAAGAGAACTATATGGCTAATAGGCAGGGCGTGATTGTAGGCTTAATAATTATGTTTGTGCTATTAAATGATTCTTAATTTTAAAAAATGGTTAAATTCATAAAAAATCAGACTTTAAGATTACTAAAGTTATTTTAGTTGTTTGTAGACTTATTCCCACAATCACGATCATTCAAATTCAAATATTATAAAATTCCAAAATTTCCCCTTATAATCACAGAGTATATTATAAATAACCAATTTAATAAAAATTTGTATCTCTTTTGATCTAGATGATGATTGATGTTCATCTTTATATTTTTAGAATTATACGTTCTCAAAATTCCACTTTTCAATTATTACTTGATAACATATTTAAATTAATTAAGTTCTAGTACAATTTACACGTGTAACTTGAGTTTTCAAGCAACCTTTAGGTTGTTTATAGTTTTGTTGTCATGGTTTTCATGTTGATGGTTTAGGGAACATGTTTGATCATCTAGAACATCCCAAATATATAGTCTAGTATGTTACGGGATACAAAGGGTGATCAAATGTATGAATGATTATGGTTAGCATAAGAGCTTTAGGTAAGGTTGTATATCCTGGTTATTTTGCTTAGGTGATGAGTTTGATCCTAGAACAACTTTAGCCATATAAAATGAATATTTTTTAGGTTGGGGGGATTATGTTCTGAAATTACATTTTTAGTAGCTTTTGATCACTTTGTCATGTTTTCTTTTTAAGTTATCTTAATTTTTTTTTTCATTTGATATAAAAAGGGAATCTGAGTTGTCCCAATAGCCTCTACACATCCTTTTTATGCCCAATTGAAGGTGAGTTTTTATCCTTGTCAAAAAATATTGCTTCTATCAAAATACTTGGCACTTTTCAAGAACTTTTGTGTCCAAACAATATATTGTTTCACTAACATACCATTTTTATACATATAAAAGGATTTTGGAGGTTTTATGATCTAAAAGGATGATCCCGGGTAGCCTAGACAAACAGGTTAAAAGATAGCATAACTATATATCTAATAGGTCAAACGGGTAAGCTATATAAATATCTTAAAAGATAACGGACCGGGTGTTCAAACGGAGGTAAAGTGAACAAAAGTGCTTTTCATAAAACCTCCTACTCCTTTAATTCAAAAAGATGGATTGATATTGAATAATATATTTTTCATCATATATTTCAGTAAAACGTCTGGTAAACATGAATCAAGTGGTCCATGTGTCAATAAACATCATAATTACTAATGATGTTATAGGATGTTGAAATAATATATTTTTAATCATATATTTGATGTTTATGCTTTTATATATGGAGGCTTTTTCAATGCTTGAGAGGTTTATAAGATTAGTGTGTGTTTGACTAAGGTAGTTGATAAGACACTAGAAACTTCAAATTAAATACACTGAAAACAAGAACGCTAGTCGACTTGGTTCAAGAGGGGCTAGTCTCCGATTGAAATACATGTACTGATAACGTAAACTTCCTTGCCTAAACAATGAACATTGGGTTGGGGAGGGCTAGGCCCAACCCATTCCCGTTGGACACGTATCACTTCTTTCTCTTCGGAGAAACGACTTGTCATCGGCGGAAATTTTCTAAAGGGGCTCATTGCGTGGATGCTAGAATGTTGTTGAGTTTTGGGTACCCGTTGCAAACCCTACAGCTTATAATATTGACCTAAGTACTCACATGTTTGCCCCACCATCCGAAATGGTAAGAAGTGGCTTTGATACCATTTGTAACAACCGGTCCTTCATACCACCGGTATTATTTGATTTTCTCATGAGTAGCTTATGGATTTTGTTTTTGATTTAATATCTATAATAGTGACACGTCAGCAATTATGGGGTGGGGTGTTACTGTGGTTGCAGTTGTGTGAGGGGAACGTGGGTGGATGGGCTGGGTTTTAATAGTTTAGTTTTATTCCATCAACCTAACTTTTAATAAATCTAAATCAATCAATCTATCTATCTATACTAATAAAAAAAGATTTTTGGAAACTATATGGCACAATTCTAGGCCTTCTAAGACTTTACGTAGTGGGGATATGGGTAGCGCCAAAGCTGCTGATGTGGCTTGGGAATGTTGTGCCAAAACCACTACAAGGATGGTAAAAAGGGGCGCCAAAGGGTTCCACGCCTAACCGTTGGCGGGCATGAAATCTCCAAGCATTCAATTCGTGATTTCTACCCAAATATAAGTAGGTGCCATAGAAACACACAAATGTATTCTTTTGCCTGCAACTTAACACCCACATGTTACTTCAATTTCTTTATAACCTCAAAGATTTGATCTTCTTCATCAAGATCTTCATTCCTTCATTCTTGTTGAACTTTTGGATGTTTTGATTTGGTGTGTTGTAATTGGGGTTACGGTTTTTTGTTCATGTGGTTTCCCGTTGTCAACAGTTGATATGGCAGATGTTGGGGAAGAAGAGGAATACGAAGGTGATCCGGAGCAGGCGAAGCTTTCTCTGAAGATGCGGCGGAGAGGTGGGAAGGCAAGTGACGATGGCGATCGTGATGATGACGATGGCGGTGGTGGTAGTGGTGTTGGGGTTAGGGAGAGGGTGATGGTGGTTGATTCTAGGGTTTCTGATTAGGAATCAGATGGTCAAGATGAGGAGGAGTTTTCGGTTGAAAATGAAGTTGAGGACCTGAGGGTGTGACTTGTGAGGGATCATACACAGATGGTTTCTTAGTTAAATATAAAATACCTAAAAATAATGATTAAGTAATTAAATAAAAACAATAACTAATTAAAGATTAGATTTAGCTAAAACAACTACATTTAAATCAAACGGGGGTGTTAGTTAATTATTTTTTACTTATGTTTTGTCTACATGTCATTTTAACTAAAATACTAACCAAAATCACTACACACAGTGACACAATCTAAGTTTTATTATTTAATAAATATACCATTAACTGTTAATGATATTATTTTTTTTCACATCAATTTTTATTAAATTAAAAAAGATATCTCTTTACAAATACAACTTCTAAAGAAATAACTTTTTATAAAATAAGATTTTTTTTAAAAAAATATCAAACTTTTTAAAAAACACAATATATTTTAAAACTTGTGTTTTCTAACAAATAAAAATCATTTATGTGTTGCAATGAAATTGGTTTTCCTAGTTTTGAATATATTATCAAATTGAATCGTTGAAGTTGAACACCAATTATTAAATTCATATGTATAAATTTTTTTTACACATGTGAGTGTGTGATACCTATAAATTATTAAGGGATATGTTTTTCTGATTAGTTATGAAAATAAAATTAACCATTTAAACCTATTCTATTACCATCTTTGGTTACTTTAAAGATGAACGTTTCTTTTTGAATATTATTAAAAATATTTGTTTGTTTTCAGAATCATTTTTATATTTCTAAAATGTGTTTATTTAGAAAGTTTTATAAAGTCAACTTTCTTATTAAAAAAATCAGTTTTTACCATTAAAAAACATTTTATCAAACTATTTTTTAAACTTTTTTAAATAAAATTTAGTTTTTCAAATAGTAACTTTTAATTCACAAAAAAATGCAATAACTTTCGATCACAAACAATGTTGGGTTTTTTTAACCCAAAAAATATATGTGATACTTACATTACTTTCAAACCAGTTTATTATTTTTATTTATTTTTTCTTTTTTTTGTCACGGAAATGATTTATTAAGCGAACTTTTAGTTTTGATTTATTATAGTTGTGTGTGAAACTAATTTAGTTTTTGTAATTAAATTATGTGTAAAAACAAAATATACAAACGTTAAAAAAAGCAAAATTTTTAAGGGGTTAAAGTGAAATAAAGAAAAATGATGAAGTAATTAGATTGAAACAAAAATTGGAGATACAATCCTTCTTTGGTTAGTACTATTATATTTTTTTTTTAATTATTGCGATACAAACTCATCCATGTATCGCTGGGATACGAGCGATACGTACATGTTCGGGTATCGTTGGTCAACGATATTAAGACACGCGTCGTCCTCCGGTCGGTGGAATACCTTGGTAAACTTCAATTTTAATGGCTAAAATTGTAAATTTTTTTGGTAATTTTCTAATGCACATGTGGTAGTTTAACATATATTTTTTTTTCATATATATACTTTGTTATTGTTATTTATATTTATTATTATTATACTTGTGTGATGTGATGTGATTTTCAGTAAACTAAACGGGTAATACGGCATTAATTACCAAACATAATAAAAACGCGTAATTACCAACAGATTCTATAAAACAAAAAGATTCGCTGTTGCGATTCGCATATCTTCTGATTTACAATTTTAGGGTTTAGGGTTTCTTTCCTCTTGTCTCTTCTTTAATTTCATAATATAATATTCATTCATTCTTCCTCTTGTCTCTTCTTTAATCTCATAATTTACAAGTTGATTCTTCAATTCTTCACTTACTCACACAGTAGAAGTTGCAATTGATCGGAAGAAGAGAATCGAGTGTTACACAACAACAGGAAGGATCGATGTCAACATTAACCTTTTGTTGATTCTTCAATTCTTCACATACTCACACAGTAGAAGTTAATTTCAGAGTTCGTTTGTTCAGAAGCGAAGAAGCTGCTGGAGGAATCGTAACGATGACAGCAATGACGTGCCCACCCTCTGCGGTTTATTAAGAAGATCATCGCATACCGATTAGGTTAGGGTTTTTGGTTTGGTTCTGTTCGAACGTTGATATCACGAGCTGAGGTTGTTTAATTTTAAGAAGAACTGATCGATTTCAGTATGCCCTAATTGCTTACTTTAAAGCAGCGGATGCTGTTGCTGTATTCTCTCATGTGTCTAACAGCAATGGTATGTACGTTCATTTACTTAGTTTGTTTTAAAAGTTATACATTCTTATTTAATTTGAGGAAGCATTTAGCAAGACTTCATTCTGAATGTTATATCATGGTTTTATATTCTGTGGTCTATATATATTACAGAAAGACAAACAGATTAGATCTAAATGCACGTCAACAGTTAAAGAATTGATCGAGATAGAATTTTTGTTCATGAATTAATTTGAACCTATATGTTTGCCATATTGAACGACATTGTGTTTGAAGATGTCTGATGTTATTATATATGTATTGGTGTAGGTATGCCAATGAAGTTAGCGATGATGCAATCATGGCAGATCAAAGCCTTGCAGATCCGCCAAAGCTAGATGATGGAGAAGTTACGTGCATATTGTGTTTATGCTTTGGGTGGAGTTGGAAGCTGTGGATTTATCCCTGGTATGTTTTGTATAAGACATTGCATTTGCATATTTTGATCAATTTGACGTTTAATTTATAACAACGGAGTTTGTATCATGCAATACATGAGTGTGCATTTTATAGGTTCATATGCTGTACCATTACCTGCTCCCTCGGTTGATTTCAGAAAATACGCATGTCATACCCCTTCGACTTCTAAGGTTCACTGAAACTAGCCTTTTGTTCATGAGTAGAGATTATTAGATGACGGTGGTACTTCTAAAGTAAGTGTACTGTTTACAACCAACATTTCATAGCCTATCAATTAAACTTAAATATATACTTGTTGTTTCTTGTTACCATACGCAAAAAATTTATGACAAATTTAAAAGACCACAATCGTGTACTTATATGATCAATAAGAGCACCCTGTACAAAGAACTTCTTGCTAATGAGTATGCCTTAGACATGTAATTATCTGTTATCACACTACTTTCTATGGTTTCACTAATTTACTCAAATTTAGCAAGGGGTGTCAGGGTGTGTGCACTAATGGCATTGATTAACTACCTATGCAACCACTAGGTTGGATAAAGATTATTTTGTTTCGTATGTTTTAATAAATACAATAACCTAACCCCACATTCACTATTTCGAGAAAATAGAGGATACTCAGGTATGTTGATCAATTTTATTGCTTTCACTACTTGTTTATGTTTTTTAGGAAATCAAGGTTGAGCTTGTCAATATCACAGGTGCTGCTAAGCCTTTTCAGAATATAAGGTGTGGGACACATTTAGACGTCTTACTCTTATCTTTACCTGGGCTCGTATCTTGTTTGGTTTTAAGAAAGTAACATAAGACGACATATATTTGAAGGCTTATGATCAAGGTTTTGCTAGAAGGTCAGCAGCAAGGGCACCTGCTGCTGTGATCACCTCTGAAATCACATATTTCATGTTTCATGTTTTTTGTTTTTTTGAAATATATTATCCTTCTTCCTGGTATTGACTTTTAATTCTCTCTTTTCACTATTTAAGCTTGCTGCTAAGAAGACAGGTCACACAAAGACGGCAGTTGGCAAGAAAGCAAAGGGACCGATTTAAACCAAAAAAGTTGAACCTTACAAGGTTGAGGTGCATTCTCTATGCCAAACACACACACGCACACACACATTTATATTAATAATCTTAATGCTTACGAAGTTTTGGACTAGTGTTATGCCTTTTCTTAATCGAACACTATATCTTAGCGCTTGTTGCTTGCAGCCGGCAAAGATGATCCTTGAAGAAACTGAAAGCATATTAGGATCTCTTGATCAGGTATAAACTATCATCCAATAGAAGTGTGCCACATGGAAAGAGCGACTTGAAGGTTTCTCGCTTCACAAAATGATAAATTAAAATGAAACACAACTGCGACATGTTTAGTATGATAAACATCTTGCTTTCTTGGGTAGTAGACTTTCTTTTAATTACTAACAGTAATTTTGTTATACATTTGTTTTTCATATCTACCAATGATTGTGACATCCACCAGTGTTCTTTTTGTATAATTATGACTTTCTTTCCTGTAGAAATCACCTCATTCAAAGAACAAGTTGGAGCACTCCAAGAACTTGACCACTTTACAGAGATTTTAAGCCATGTACCGTGGCTGTTTCTTGTTGGACCGGCAAACCGTCAAGGGTTCACTGAAGTTGTCGGCCATATAGCATCTACTACATCAAAGTTCCAAAAAAAGGGTTCTACTTTGAATAGGTGGTAAAAAATGATTACATAAATTCCATATAGTAATTATTTTATAATAAGTTTGGTCTTTTTTGAGTTAATTGATTCTAACAGTTATACATGCCATGACTTCTTTTGCAGGGAATTCTGGAAGATTTTGTGACATGCACATAAAAGAATGTACCTTGCCGACTTTGAAAGTCAAATCAAATCTATGATTACAACTGTCATCATTTGTAACTGATGACTCTTGGTTCTCCGTTAGGTACCGCGTATTACTGCGTGTTTGACTAATGTTAACTTAGTGTGGATGACACGGTGACCTTTTTGATTGCAGAGTGCCTGATGCTATTCAGTTGCTGAGGCGTGCTGCTGCTGCTATGACGGTATTTAACATTTATAGTAAATTTATTTGTCAATACGCAATTGAGAGTTAACTAATTTATGTTTGTAACCAAGATAATTCGATAGGTGTTCATAAAGCAACAGAAGTGTTCCTTGGAGATGTGTATATTTATTATGTTCCATAATCTTTCTAATCGATGTTCTCATTCACTATATAGGTCGTGAGGAATGTAGGAGACATCAAAGGACCTGCGATAGCAATTGTTCTTGACCGAGTGAAGTCACGTGATGCATTTCCAGATGTATGTGACAACACTCGAACAAATTCAACTAGACAACTTACAGATTGGAATAATCTTATGATCATGCCTTGAAGAGCATATCTCCGGTATCATATAGCAGCTAAACTTTTTTGTTTATACGGATCTATAAAATATGCTCTACGTTCCATATACATTCTACTATGTGTCAATATAAAGTATAATTAAGCGTACTATAGTTTTCGTATTTATCTGCTTGCATGATGAAAGAGAGAGAATTGTTGTTTGTAGATTTAAATATGAAAAGGTGTGTTTGGAACAGATTAGTAATTAATCTACATCCTTTTGATACTGTTGACCTATCACAATATGTATCAAGTAATATGCATACTAGACAAGATTACCTGACCTTTGTCTAATATCTATCACAATATGTATTATGTTATCTGCATATTAGACAGGAATACTTGACCCTTGTGGGAAACTTGTTAACCTAATATTTCTAGTTGTTTTGATGTTAGGTGATGAGTGATGACATCTAGAGATGCGGGGAGCCGACTGAAGCACAAAAAAGCATGGTAGATGATAGATTTATGTGTAAGGTACATTATATTTCTGTTTCTGTAACCCTTTTTTGTCAATTACTGTCACCCTACTTTGTTTTTCTTGTTTTCTATAGCCTTGAGAAATGAAATAAAAGAAAGGAGGGGGAAGCCATGTGAAACAAGTGCTGCTTTAAGGTGTTCTATGAAGAAAAATGGGTAAACATTGGCATAGTCTTTTTGTTTTACCTTGCTATTCTTTGCTTCTTACTTATACCTTCATCATCATTTTAAAATTTAATTTTGTGGTTTATCATGTGTTAATGTTAGGTTAATCTTGATCAGGTCAAGTTATGGTGAACGGGTCACGGGTTATTAGAAAGTTTATTATGTCACATGTTTTTAATTATTAGTGGGTCATAGTTAGCAAGATTAGTAGGTCTAGATAATGGAATAATGGGTTAGTGGGTAAGTTAATTTCCTTTTCTTAGGTGCAAGATGTTTTCTCTATTTAAAGTAAATTTGAGAATGAATGAGTGCAAAAAGTTTGAGTATAATCTTGGGCCTGAAACCAACAGTTAAGTGTTATATAGTTTGACTTCAGGACACACAAATATACAGTAATATCATAGTTCTCTAAGAATATATGTTTTGATAAGTTGAATATATTAATTTTCATTTATATAATTCTGATATAGCTGACGGTTGGGGAAGTTTCATGATCCATATCTCTTTTTTTGCATGTTGTTAGATCCATTTTTTTCCTTGTCCCCTTATGCCTTGATATGGCTTGCTCATGCTGTCAACTAGAGAACAAATGACAGACTGACCATAGTGAGTCTGAGTACAAAGCTTTTACTGATTTGTTGCATTACTGATCTATACTTGACTTCTACTAAAATGAACCGCTGATAGAGCAGGAGCAAATGACAATCCCATGTGCATGGTGAAGATGTACTACTTTTTTTAACGCTTCTTGGGACGGCAATTAAACACTGTCTTTCGATGGTAAAATACACATGAAACCCCGACCTATAATACTCAAAGGTAACATTGTTCTTATTTATTTACAATTTAGTGTGACGTGTCACCATTAGAACTTAAGATTTTTTAACATGCAAGTTTGACATATTTTTCTCAACTTAAAATCGCAAGTAAAGCTTTTAGAACATGCATTTGGGATGATTTAGTGCAGGTCTCTGTTAACCTTTCTCCTAACTAATATTAGTTACGCAACTAATGACAGACCAAGCCGCATAACACTACTAGAATAGAAAAGGAGAATGGATTCACAGATGCTATTCAGTTGCTCAGACCAATAGTTGTTGCTATGACGGTATTTAACATTTTTAAAATGCTATCTTCGTTATTTTATTTGTCAATGTGCTATTAATAGTAAGCAATTCAAGTAATTACTGTTTGTTACCAGGATGTATACAGTGATAGTGTGATTTGGAGATATTGTTAAGAGTTTGTGGACTAGAAAGGGTGTGTGAAACTGTTATTTTATGTCTGTATATTACGTTCCATAATTTTTTTAACCGAAGTTTTCATTTGTTGTAGGTCATGAAGAATTTGCATTAGCAATTGTTCTTGAACAGTTGAAGTTACAGGTGCCCAGATGTATATGACAACACTAGACCGATTTCAACTAGACAATTCTACATCTTTGATATGATATAGCAACTAACCTTTGTTGTTTATATTGTTAACAAACATTACATTATTTTCTTCAGTTTTGTGATCAAGAGAACGGTTTCAGCTAAGGAGAACCTATAATGTTTGTTCAAGATATTAACATCCAGTACGCTTTTCTAGATGTCAGGGATAGCTCTAAGTTGCATATACATTTCCCTTATCTTTCATTATTAAGAGTTTCTAAGCATAATTAATGTGGTTTCGTATATATCTGGTTGCAGGATGAAAAAGAGAATTGTGGTTTGCTGGTTTAAATTTGAAGAGTTGTGTTGTTACGTAGTATGGGAAAATGTAATGTTACTTCCATCAAGTCTTAATGTTGACAACTAAAAATGCCTATATTCAGATATCGTTTGGTTCCTTTGCCTAAACTCATGTAACATTATTTCATTAATTGTATTGACCTGTTTGTAATTGCAGGATAATGTTTTGCAGACATCATCATTCATGGTACTGACAAATCTCTTAAAACAACCGGGTTCTTCTAGATGGCCAACTTCAGTATCAAATGAGTCTTTTGCTACACGATATATGGAGTTTTCAAATTTGCTTGTCAAATGCTTGATGAAACTTACAAAGGTCAGTATTTATCTTTTAATTCACTTTTCTTTGTCTTGTTTTGTCCATCTAGACTTGATATATGGATAAATTAACAAAATAGGTGCAAAATCAGAAAGTTTACAAACCTGGTACTTGTATTCTGTTGTACTAAACTAGATTTTATATATGGATATGGTCTAGAAAATAAGCACTTCTTAAGCCATAATTGGCACTGTTATAGGGTATGCTTTATTAAGTATAAGGTTCTTTGTCACAAAAACAACCTCTTTCCAAATCAGTGTCATATGACTTTATTTATAGTAACAAAACCAGAAAAGATATTTCTTTCAGGAGAAAAAGCTTTTTACTTTACGGCTTTAATTAGAGATGTCATTTTGATCTATTTACTTATTGGTCAAATGAGTAAAGCTAAACAAGTAGCTTAAGAAAACGGGCCACGTGGGTGAAGTGGGTTTTAAGTGAGCCAAAGTGCATATCATTGAACCTCCTAAATTATCATTATTATTTTTTAAAGTTTGACTATTATAATAATTTGTGTCATTACATTTGACCCAACAACTATTTGTTTATAACATTTTTAATGATTATGGACAAAAAGTGTTTTGGTCGATCCACCCATTTTGATTCTTATATGTAAAACAAACAAGTTAAGCACTTTTATCTACACTAACATTTTGGAATGGGCGACTGCACCAGCTATCCCTCACTGACTTCGTTAATGTTCTAACTTGACCTTGTAAATCCAGGAATCCTTGGAATGGCTCTACGTCAATTTGATATAGGAATAAAATGGTGCATGGCTCAAGTGAAATGAAAATAAGAATCGAGTTGGCCCCATTAGCTTGAATAGATTGATTTTAACTAGGGATGCTTTACTATGAATGTTGATGAATTTTGAATACATTTGATTATTCAGCCAAGTCAATGAAATAAGTGATATATGTATAAAATGTCCCATGGCGTTGGCTCGATATGAATAAGAATCAAGTGATTGGAAAGAGAATTATTTATACTTTATAGCAAGTTTGTAAGTGTGTGAAACTAGATCTTAACACAACCACGTCTTTTGTTTGAGCTTAGAAGTCTACCATGCATCGGTTAACATAGGAAGTCAAATTCTATATCAAAGCTAGAGAAGCTGGTGATGATATACATGAAGAAAGTTCCATGTAAAATGAGCTTTTTCGGGAATGATTTATGAAGATTTGTAGTATATATTTACTGAGGTTTGACTTTTTTAAATTGTATTTCACTAGGATTCAACTTCAACGGTTATTGGAGGCATGGAAAGCAATGGCAATGTTAACATGGTTTGAGAGCATGAATAAGCTTGATGTCAATGAGTCTAGTCAGGGAAACCGGATTATACGAGGCAGATGGCCTCATTTAATACTCTTAGGTGATTTTGGGATTGAGCCATGAGTTAGGTCTTCATGGACCCCTATGGGGTCGAGGTTTAGTTCACGAACTCTTAACCTAAGCTGGGTTTTGTTGAGACTAAATATCAAACCGAAGAGTTAAATTCTGTCTAGATCACTCCCACCTGACAAGAAGTTACCGTTCATGAATCTGTTGGTGGTTTACAAGAGCAAAAGAGATCAGGTACGAAAACGTTTGACTTTGACTTCCATACCATTTACCTTTTATTCTTTTAAAAAATATGAGTATTTTCCTGTGCAGGTACATTAAGCCAAAGCTGGGATCATAAAAAACATAAAAAATCAACAAATCAAACTTAAATTGACTAAAAAAATATGAGTATTTTATCTATAATTATCTTGACCCATAAGACTACTACTAAACAATTGTTAACCAAATAGAACAAGTATCTAGTGACCCATAAGACTTTAAACATAATCATGAAACTAGCCCTTAAATTTGAGTTATTGACAAGATTAGTCCAACAATCAACCTCATAATATTGTTATGGAGACATCATACTTCACGTTTCACAACATCGTTCAATCACCATCTTCTTGAATCAAATTTGCAGTCTTATTTTTATTCCACTTTGCCGCATAACATGACTTTCATGTTCATATTAACTTCGAGGTGCCAAACCCAATCTCTTTACGCCCTTTGATTTATAGTGATAATAGATTATAAATGAAAAAAAAACAATAGCTTTGGTTGATATGTTGTGTGATTTTTCCTGGACTTAAAAAAGAATATAGCATTTTACTAATTTGGTTTCAATTGAGCCCAAAATAATTTTCTTACTCAGACATAAATGGTTGCTCATTCGGCCATGTCAAATGTTAATTGAGAATTGAAAACCGTTACTTTTTGGGCTCTATTGGGCTATTGGTGAGTGTATTGTGTTTTAGCCCACTTATTATTTAGGATGCTATGGAATCTCGGGTCTTTAATGTCTATGCAAAATTGGCCCACAATAAAGTCAAAGTCCGAACTCCGGTTACATATATTTTGGGATGGTTGTATAATAATAAATAATACAGAATTTAGATGGCAAATAATTTGTATTCCTTTTTGATCTAGATGATGATTTGTTCAACTTGATATTTTCAGAATTATACTTTCTTAAAATTCCACTTTTTTAATTACTACATGATAAAAGATTGAAATTAATTAAGTTCTAGTTCAATTACACATTTAACTTCAACGGTTATTGGAGGCATGGAAAGCAATGGCAATGTTAACATGGTTGAGAGCATGAATAAGCTTGATGTCAATGAGTCTAGACAGGGAAACCGGATTATACGAGGCAGATGGCCTCATTTAATACTCTTAGGTGATTTTGGGATTGAGCCATGAGTTAGGTCTTCATGGACCCCTATGGGGTCGAGGTTTAGTTCACAAACTCTTAACCTAAGCTGGGTTTTGTTGAGACTAAATATCAAACCGAAGAGTCAAATTCAGTCTAGATCATTCCCAACTGACAAGAAGTTACCGTTAATGAATCTGTTGGTGGTTTACAAGAGCAAAAGATATCAGGTACGAAAACGTTTGACTTTTGACTTTAATTTCATACCATTTACCTTTTATTTTTTTCAAAAATACGAGTATTTTCCTGTGCAGGTACATCAAGCCAAAGCTGGGATCATAAAAAACATAAATAAACAACAAACCAAACTTAAATCGACTCTAAAAAAATGAACATTTAATCTATAATTACTTGACCCATAAGACTACTACTAAACAACTATTAACCAAATAGAACAACTATCTAGTGACCCATAAGACTTTAAACATAATCACGAAACTAGACGTAAAAAAGAATATGGCGTTTTACTAATTTGGTTTCAAATTAGGCCAAAATAATTTTCTTACTCGACACAAAAGGTTGCTCATTCGGTCATGTCAAATGTTTTTTGAGAATTGAGAACAGCTAATTTTTGGGGCCTATTGGGCTATTGGCAATAGTGTATTGGGTCTTAGCCTACTTATTATTTAAGATACTATGGAATCTCAAGTCTTCAATGTTTATGCAAATATGGCCCACAATAAAGTCAAGTTCGGAACTCCGTTTACATATATTTTGGGATGGTTGTATAATAATATAATATTAGAATTTAGATGGCAATAAGTAGGGAAAAGTTTCATCTCTTGCCATACATTTTCGTGACAGTAAGAATCCGTTGCCCGTGAACTTTTAAGACTTTGTCAATACTGTGTTATCTAATGAAATCAAATGAAACATAGCTTACGCCGGGTAGTTGACATTCAAACAAACATAAAAGGCTTAAAAAGAGTGAAGCTAAATTCACTTGTGAAACCTTGGTTGGATGGACTGAAGTACTTATTATTATGTTGCCGCCTCTCACAGCTTCTTCGTCCCTTGTGTCGACCATTTTTGTTCCCCGCCGGATTTGCTACGACGACCTCCACTCATTGGAATTGCATTGCGACCTGCAACCCACTATTTGATCGCAACCAGCACCAGCCACCTATAACCCCCCTTATTCCACTCGCAACTTGCAGGTCGCTTAGCTTCAAATCACGCCATCAAACCATGTTTGACTTCCAAGATGCTTACAATGTGTTTCAATAAATATTCCTCATCATTCCACCTCTATATAATAATTAATGGGGTAATGTTGAATGTTTATCGAATGCTTCGAATCACGCCATCAACCCACTATTTTATCGAATGTTTATGCTTTGGTGTCACGGTTTTCATGTTGATGGTTTAGGGAACATGTTTGATCATCTAGAACACCCAGATATATTGTCTAGCATGTTACGAGATTCAAAGGTCGTGAATTACATGATCAACTGTCGAGACACAGTTAAGAACTTGATGGAATTCTGGTTGTTTGCAGCTAGTGATGAGTTCTAGAGGTAAAGGGTGTGGATCATGGGCGGATATGTAGGAATATATGTGAACATGTTTACGTATATGTAAATGTGTTTATATATACGCAAACATATATGTGAACTTGTTTACGTATGCGTAAGCATGTATGTAATTACAAAAAGCTTGTAAAACATTTTTTCGTTCTTTTAATATACTTTGGGTTTGTGTTTTAAATAAATGCATGTGATTTTAAATAGATTTATATTGTGTTTGACTTTGAGAGAGGGAGATTTAAGGAATTTAGGTTGTTTTTAAAAAAAAAAAAAAAAACTACAATGTACACAATATATCCTGAATCATTTAAGTAAATTAATTATCTATTAAACAATTACAAATTTGTCATTGATTGATATCAACCATTGATCAAGATTGATCAATGGTTTAAAAATAGTATTCTTGTTTTTTTATAACTGGAGGTTTTTTTTTAGAACTCTACTCTCTCTCTCTATATATATATATATATATTTAAAGCATATGATAACTCCTACTTGTTTTTCTATTGTTTTTGCTGTAATTAGACTTCATTTGCCTTATTGGGTAATGAAATCGTAAAACCATATGATTCGTCATAAAAGAGATGATAACTACTTATATATGTCTAATAGGATTATTGCTCACTTGTAGGATTTATTGAGGTCATTTCCTTTTAAATGATTAACAAATGCCGTATGTATTATTTTCACCCAATACTTTGCTACTTCGGGTCTTTTAAGTGAAGTACACAAACCCACAATATTACTTGCTTTACGATTAGAATGGTTAATAAAGTACGCAAATATGATGATATTGAGCTATGCGGCCTTGTGGATCATTATTATCAGTAGCACGTCTAGTTATTATATGATTTTTTTAAAGTTTTAAGAAATGCTCGTAGTGTTTAGAGACATTATCTTAAATTAGAATGTAAATTTTGAATCATCACTTCTACCTATTTTTTATTTTTAACAGAAACTAGGAAGATTCTACCGCGCGTTGCGCGGGTTCTATTCAATCTTGCTTCTAAACATCACTGTATAATTAGAAAAGTATGAAGTCTATTAGCGTTTTATTAGGACACGCCAGATGCAAAAAACACCGAATTACCTGGCACACCATAAAAGAGAGCTTAGAATCCCAAATTCGGTGACCTTTCAGTCCATTCATATATTGTTTTCAATTTCAACTAAATTTATTTAAAATTGGACACAGACTCAAGCTAACTTAAAGGAACAACAAATGAAAATTAGCAAACAGGCAACTTAATAGACAATACACATAACACTAACGAATACTGCCACGTCAAATCTGATCAAGGAAAAAACTATCTGCCTATGAACAACTAAACTCTAGAAAAAATAAGCACACCGACCAACAAAATTAGATACATAATAATTAAAGCACATTACCTATATAAAGAGCCTATCAATGAGTAGCTACATAACGAATACTGCAACTAATGTTTCATGAAAAAGATGTACTTAGCTGCACACAATAAGTAATGAACCTATGAGGACTAAGAAACAATTAAAACAATTAACAAACATCATTTGAAAGTAATAGTGAAATTCAGTAGATGCATCGCAACATAGATTATGCACAAAACATATATATGATTGATGAATACCAAAATTAATCAATTAAAAAGAGTCACATTGATATAAACAATACCTTCAGAGCAACATTCGTTCACCCCATCTGCTAAAACACTATTACACTTATAATCTAATTTTTTGAATAAAATGATTCTATAATTTTTAAAGAATAAGGCAATTTAGTATTTTAACTATAAACAATCCTAAGCAGTGTTGTTGTGGTCGAACCGGTATTCGGTGCCGGGTTTTCCATATATATATATATATATATATATATATATATATATATATATATATATATATATATATATATATATATATATATATATAGTTTTAATGGGTAAAAACGGGGTGTTAAACCATAAATTAAGAGCCAAAAACGTTTATTTCGAACGACATTCGTGTCCGCATGTCGTGCGTGGGCGACCCAAATTTTCCAGCCAGAAATCCGTTTTTGCACCCCCATGCGCGCGGGTAGGTCATGGTGTAAAAGGTATCATAAAGACATTCAATACTTTCACTTTGTTTTCATATATAAACACATAATGTTTCATTTGTCACACCAATGTGGGACAAGAGTGTTAGAGAGACTCTCTTTCACACCCTTATTTCCAACAAATATTTAATTACATATATAAATATAATTAAAATATAGTTAAATCCAGTCCCAACCGGTCCGACCGGTCCGACCACCAAACCAGTAAGGCGTCCAGTTCGACGTCCGATCCGGTTCTAAAAACATTGATCCTAAGTAATAAAAATGTATACCTCAAGTTGCTCATGTAATCTCGTTTGAACCTCCACCTGTAATCGCAATGCCGTAGTGATCTTTGAAATCCTATTTTAAAGCAAATAGTGTTAAACTATAGATAATATATGAAAAAAATAGCTAACTTAGCACATAAATGAAATAATCTCTAATTTCATGTGAGATACTAATTTAAATCAACATGCACAAAATATAGCGACTTACATAAAACAAATATACATAAAATGGGCACATTATATAGCCTGTGTGCAGAACTGCAGATCACTGTAATGTCATCAAATATTTGTATATGCACATACGTAGGGAGGTGCTCTCCTCTAGTGAAATTAATTCAGAACCTATCATTACGTGAGCTAATAAGCCATATCTTTTAAAGAAAATCACACAAAAACATGCATTAAAAGAAGAAAGGATTAGGTTGGACCATGTCAGAAATGTAAGGAAAGGAGGAACAAAACTTAACACTTTACCAATCATGATATAATTTTTTTATTTAATATCATGTTTGTATTTTCCATAAACATCATAGGCCTATTGCAAACAAAAAAACAAACGAAGACAAAAGGACCAATCTTAAAATTCACATATTAAATAAGGAAAAAAAGAATAATCAAAGTGGAAATTAGACATATTGCAAACATACATAACAAAGTCGTGATGCAGCCATATAATATCCGATCAACTCTATGGTCAATGGATAATCTGATTAATTATAGTAATAGTATCATAATCTGTTTTAAATTTTCTCTTATCATTTGCCTTAAGCCAGGGCCGGCTCAAGGGCATTTGAGGCCTAAAGCGAAACAAAAATTTGAGGCCTTTTTCTAATTATCATTATTTAAAATCTCTTATTTTTTCCGAACAATATCAACAATGTTTGCATAGAATTTAAGGCCTTCTTATTGATTAACTTATTTCACATGACAAACAAATAAATAACAACTAAATAGCTTCAAGAATGTAATCAATATCCAGCAACTAATCTAATTCAAACTAAGTTAGCAACTATTCTAACTCAAAACAACATCAAATCAAATTAAATAATACAATAACTACTAAAGAGGCTGGATCAACAAGAAAGCAACCATTCTATTTTAAACCAAGTTAACATATCAATATTGAAAAACTATTCTAATTTAAACCAAGTTACCAATTATTCTAATTTAAAACAACAATCAAAACAAGTTAACTAACAAAACAACAGATGATTAATCGATATTCAAAACAACAACTTTAGTATATTAGAAGATTAGAAGGTTAGAAAGTGGACACATTTATACCTAACAAGCAGATGGTGAATCAATAAGCAACATTGCAGCAACAAATGATGAATCACAGTCTTGTAGAATCCCCTTTATTGGTCGACAGTCAATCAAGAAGTAGATGAAAAAATGGCGAATCCTCGATTTAAGTAGATGAAGATATGCAGCAAATGATAAATCAAGATTCCATAAGCAGATTAATGGTCGAATGGATGATCATTTGAGAACTCAAGAAGCAAATCTATTTGAATAGACGATGAATCGCAGAATCGAGATGAATGATGATGAATCAAGAAGCAGAGAATCGGAGATGATGCCATATAATGGAATCGGGAGATGGAAGTCCATTGACGTTTCATTGTACAAGAAATATTCTTGTTTCTCACTTGCCCTAATTAATGTAGACAGAAAAGGTGTCGACAATTACATTTTTCCAATGAGAAAGGCTACCAACGCAAGTATGTTCCAGAAGATGTCAAGCAACGCATGCCATTAGGCCAAGAGGTATTGTTGATTTGCAGGCCCCTAATCTCGTAATCGCTGCCATTATACCCGTTTGCCATGATTGTGTCTTCGACCCTTCGTATTTCTTCCGAAAAGAATAGCAAAATGTTGAATGCTCATTGATGAAGGCTGCACAACGATGGTCTATGTTTAACTTTTCCCATTCTCCATTTGTATTTGGGCTTGGATATCTGTTCTTTTTATTTTTTAAGTCCAACAGCCCAAAATTTTACTCTAACATATAAACCTTTTTTTAAAAATTGGAGGCCCTAATTTCAAGAGGCCCCAAGCCCTAGTTTGGCCCACACCCATTATTGGGCCGGCCCTGCCTTAAGCAAGAGTTGACCTTTTGTTTACGTGATCCTTTAAAACCTCTCACAAATACCCGAAATATCTATGTATCACACTAAAATATTATGTTCTAGTAGATATTTGCATCAAGTAATGATATTCAGGAGAAGATTGTTGCTGTCCCTTGTCTATCACTTCTGCTTTGGGTTGATAGAAGCCTCATAACCACCAATTTCAACCTAACTTTTAATAAATCTAAATCAATCTATCTATCTATACTAATAAAAAAAGATTTTTGGAAACTATATGGCACAATTCTAGGCCTTCTAAGACTTTACGTAGTGGGGATATGGGTAGCGCCAAAGCTGCTGATGTGGCTTGGGAATGTTGTGCCAAAACCACTACAAGGATGGTAAAAAAGGGCGCCAAAGGGTTCCACGCCTAACCCTTGGCGGGCATGAAATCTCCAAGCATTTAATTCGTGATTTCTACCCAAATATAAGTAGGTGCCATAGAAACACACAAATGTATTCTTCTACCTGCAACTTCACACCCACATGTTACTTCAATTTCTTTATAACCTCAAAGATTTGATCTTCTTCATCAAGATCTTCGTTCCTTCATTCCTGTTGAACTTTTGAATGTTTTGATTTGGTGTGTTGTAATTGGAGTTACGGTTTTTTGTTCATGTGGTTTCCCGTTGTCAACAGTTGATATGGCAGATGTTGGGGAAGAAGAGGAATACGAAGGTGATCCGGAGCAGGCGAAGCTTTCTCTGAAGATGCGGCGGAGAGGTGGAAAGGCAAGTGACGATGGCGATCGTGATGATGATGATGGCGGTGGTGGTAGTGGTGTTGGGGTTAGGGAGAGGGTGATGGTGGTTGATTCTAGGGTTTCTGATTAGGAATCAGATGGTCAAGATGAGGAGGAGTTTTCGGTTGAAAATGAAGTTGAGGACCTGAGGGTGTGACTTGTGAGGGATCATACACAGATGGTTTCTTAGTTAAATATAAAATACCTAAAAATAATGATTAAGTAATTAAATAAAAACAATAACTAATTAAAGATTAGATTTAGCTAAAACAATTACATTTAAATCAAACGGGGGTGTTAGTTAATTATTTTTTACTTATGTTTTGTCTGCATGTCATTTTAACTAAAATATTAACCAAAATCACTACACACAGTGACACAGTCTAAGTTTTATTATTTAATAAATATACCATTAACTATTAATAATATTATTTTTTTCACATCAATTTTTTTATTAAATTAAAAAAGATATCTCTCTACAAATACAACTTCTAAAGAAATAACTTTTTATAAAATATGATTTTTTTAAAAAAAATATCAAACTTTTTAAAAAACACAATATATTTTAAAACTTGTGTTTTCTAACAAATAAAAATCATTTATCTGTTGCAATGAAATTGGTTTTTCTAGTTTTGAATATATTATCAAATTGAATCGTCGAAGTTGAACACCAATTATTAAATTCATTTTATTTGTTATGTATAAATTTTTTTTACACACGTGAGTGTGTGATACCTACAAATTATTAAGGGACATGTTTTTTTGATTAATTATGAAAATAAAATTAACCATTTAAACCTATCCCATTATCATCTTTGGTTACTTTAAAGATGAATGTTTCTTTTTGAATATTATTAAAAATATTTATTTGTTTTCAGAATCATTTTTATATTTCTAAAATATGTTTATTTAGAAAGTTTTATAAAGTCAACTTTCTTATTAAAAAAATCAGTTTTTACCATTAAAAAACATTTTATCAAACTATTTTTTAAACTTTTTTAAATAAAATTTAGTTTTTCAAATAGTAACTTTTAATTCAAAAAAAATGCAATAACTTTTGATCAGAAAAAATGTTGGTTTTTTTAACCCAAAAAATATATGTGATACTTACATTACTTTCAAATCAGTTTATTATTTTTATTTTATTTTTCTTTTTTTTGTCACGGGAATGATTTATTAAGCAAACTTTTAGTTTTGATTTATTATAGTTGTGTGTGAAACTAATTTAGTTTTTGTAATTAAATTATGTGTAAAAACAAAATATACAAACGTTAAAAAAAGCAAAATTTTTAAGGGGTAAAAGTGAAATAAAGAAAAATGATGAAGTAATTAGATTGAAACAAAAATTGGAGATACAATCCTTCGTTGGGATACAAACCCATCCATGTATCGCTGGGATACGAGCGATACGTACATGTTCGGGTATCGTTGGTCAACGATATTGAGACACCGTGAACTTCAATTTTAATGGCTAAAATTGTAAATGTTTTTGGTAATTTTCTAATGCAATGTGGTAGTTTAACATATTTATTTTTTTTCATATATATACTTTGTTATTGTTATTTATATTTATTATTATTATAATTGTGTGATGTGATAGTGATTTTCAGGGTAAATAAACTAAACGCGTAATACGGCATTAGTTACCAAAAATAATAAAAACGCTTAATTACCAACAGATTCTATAAAACAAAAAGATTCGCTGTTGCGATTTGCATATCTTCCGATTTACAATTTTAGGGTTTAGGGTTTCTTTCCTCTTGTCTCTTCTTTAATTTCATAATTTACAAGTTGATTCTTCAATTCTTCACACACACACACACACACCAGTAGAAGTTGATTCTTCAATTCTTCACTTACGCACACAGTAGAAGTTGCAATTGATCGGAAGAAGAGAATCGAGTGTT
This sequence comes from Flaveria ramosissima, assembly GCA_025215565.1. Lineage (NCBI taxonomy): Eukaryota > Viridiplantae > Streptophyta > Magnoliopsida > Asterales > Asteraceae > Flaveria > Flaveria ramosissima. The sequence goes on along the minus strand of CM046034.1, from coordinate 66,245,664 downwards.
ACACAACAACAGGAAGGATCGATGTCAACATTAACCTTTTGTTGATTCTTCAATTCTTCACATACTCACACAGTAGAAGTTAATTTCAGAGTTCGTTTGTTCAGAAGCGAAGAAGCTGCTGGAGGAATCGTAACGATGACAGCAATGACGTGCCCACCCTCTGCGGTTTATTAAGAAGATCATCGCATACCGATTAGGTTAGGGTTTTTGGTTTGGTTCTGTTCGAACGTGATATCACGAGCTGAGGTTGTTTAATTTTAAGAAGAACTTATCGATTTCAGTATGCCCTAATTGCTTACTTTAAAGCAGCGGATGCTGTTGCTGTAAGGTTTTACTGATCCTTTTGTTTCCGTCTATGATTTTGATAACCTGTATTCTCTCATGTGTCTAACAGCAATGGTTACGTACGTTCATTTACTTAATTTGTTTTAAAAGTTATACATTCTTATTTAATTTGAGGAAGCATTTAGCAAGACTTCATTCTGAATGTTATATCATGGTTTTATATTCTGTGGTCTATATATATTACAGAAAGACAAGCAGATTAGATCTAAATGCACGTCAACAGTTATAGAATTGATCGAGATAGAATTTTTGTTCATGAATTAATTTGAACGACATTGTGTTTGAAGATGTCTGATGTTATTATATATGTATTGGTGTAGGTATGCCAATGAAGTTAGCGATGATGGCGGATCAAAGCCTTGCAGATCCGCCAAAGCTAGATGATGGAGAAGTTACGTGCATATTGTGTTTATGCTTTGGGTGTAGTTGGAAGCTGTGGATTTATCCCTGGTATGTTTTGTATCAAGACATTGCATTTGCATATTTTGATCAATTTGACGTTTAATTTATAACAACAGAGTTTGTATCATGCAATACATGAGTGTGCATTTTATAGGTTCATATGCTGTACCATTACCTGCTCCCTCGGTTGATTTCAGAAAGTACGCATGTCATACCCCTTCGACTTCTAAGGTTCACTGAAACTAGCCTTTTGTTCATGAGTAGAGATTATTAGATGACGGTGGTACTTCTAAAGTAAGTGTACTGTTTACAACCAACATTTCATAGCCTATCAATTAAACTTAAATATATACTTGTTGTTTCTTGTTACCATACGCAAAAAATTTATGACAAATTTAAAAGACCACAATCGTGTACTTATATGATCAATAAGAGCACCCTGTACAAAGAACTTCTTGCTAATGAGTATGCCTTAGACATGTAATTATCTGTTATCACACTACTTTCTATGGTTTCACTAATTTACTCAAATTTAGCAAGTGGTGTCAGGGTGTGTGCACTAATGGCATTGATTAACTACCTATGCAACCACTAGGTTGGATAAAGATTATTTTTTTTCGTATTTTTTAATAAATACAATAACCTAACCCCACATTCACTATTTCGAGAAAATAGAGGATACTCAGGTATGTTGATCAATTTTATTGCTTTCACTACTTGTTTATGTTTTTTAGGAAATCAAGGTTGAGCTTGTCAATATCACAGGTGCTGCTAAGCCTTTTCAGAATATAAGGTGTGGGACACATTTAGACGTCTTACTCTTATCTTTACCTGGGCTCGTATCTTGTTTGGTTTTAAGAAAGTAACATCAGACGACATATATTTGAAGGCTTATGATCAAGGTTTTGCTAGAAGGTCAGCATCAAGGGCACCTGCTGCTGTGATCACCTATGAAATCACATATTTCATGTTTCATGTTTTTTGTTTTTTTGAAATATATTATCCTTCTTCCTGGTATTGACTTTTAATTCTCTCTTTTCACTATTTAAGCTTGCTGCTAAGAAGGCAGGTCACACAAAGACGGCAGTTGGCAAGAAAGCAAAGGGACCGATTTAAACCAAAAAAGTTGAACCTTACAAGGTTGAGGTGCATTCTCTATGCCAAACACACACACGCACACACACATTTATATTAATAATCTTAATGCTTACGAAGTTTTGGACTAATGTTATGCCTTTTCTTAATCGAACACTATATCTTAGCGATTGTTGCTTTGCAGCCGGCAAAGATGATCCTTGAAGAAACTGAAAGCATATTAGGATCTCTTGATCAGGTATAAACTATCATCCAATAGAAGTGTGCCACATGGAAAGGCGACTTGAAGGTTTCTCGCTTCACAAAATGATAAATTAAAATGAAACACAACTGCGACATGTTTAGTATGATAACATCTTGCTTTCTTGGGTAGTAGACTTTCTTTTAATTACTAACAGTAATTTTGTTATACATTTGTTTTTCATATCTACCAATGATTGTGACATCCACCAGTGTTCTTTTTGTATAATTATGACTTTCTTTCCTGTAGAAATCACCTCATTCAAAGAACAAGTTGGAGCACTTCAAGAACTTGACCACTTTACAGAGATTTTAAGCCATGTACCGTGGCTGTTTCTTGTTGGACCGGCAAACCGTCAAGGGTTCACTGAAGTTGTCGGCCATATAGCTTCTACTACATCAAAGTTCCAAAAAAAGGGTTCTACTTTGAATAGGAGGTAAAAAATGATTACATAAATTCCATATAGTAATTATTTTATAATGAGTTTGGTCTTTTTTGAGTTAATTGATTCTAACAGTTATTCATGCCATGACTTCTTTTGCAGGGAATTCTGGAAGATTTCGTGACATGCACTTAAAAGAATGTACCTTGCCGACTTTGGAAGTCAAATCAAATCTATGATTACAACTGTCATCATTTGTAACTAGAGACTCTTGGTTCTCCGTTAGGTACCACGTATTACTGCGTGTTTGACTAATGTTAACTTAGTGTGGATGACACGGTGACCTTTTTGATTGCAGAGTGCCTGATGCTATTCAGTTGCTGAGGTGAGCTGCTGCTGCTATGACGGTATTTAACATTTATAGTAAATTTATTTGTCAATACGCAATTGAGAGTTAACTAATTTGTGTTTGTTACCAAGATAATTCGATAGGTGTTCATAAAGCAACAGAAGTGTTCCTTGGAGATGTTAAGAGTTTTAGGACAAGACTTGGCGTGTCAAACTGCTTATTTTTATAATGTGTATATTTATTATGTTCCATAATCTTTCTAATCGATGTTCTCATTCACTAATAGGTCGTGAGGAATGTAGGAGACATCAAAGGACCTGCGATAGCAATTGTTCTTGACCGAGTGAAGTCACGTGATGCAATTCCAGATGTATGTAACAACACTCGAACAAATTCAACTAGACAACTTACAGATTGGAATAATCTTATGATCATGCCTTGAAGAGCATATCTCCGGTATCATATAGCAGCTAAACTTTTTTGTTTATACAGATCTATAAAATATATTTTGAATTATCTTTTTTCAATTTTATATTCAAGAGAACAGTGTCAGCTAAGGGCTTAAAACCAGAACCTATAATATCCATCCAAGATACTAACATCCAGTCCCAGGCTTTTCTAACTGCCAGAGATTCTAACAAAGTATGCTCTAAGTTCCATATACATTCTACTATCTGTCAATATAAAGTATAATTAAGCGTAATATAGTATTCGTATTTATCTGCTTGCATGATGAAAGAGAGAGTATTGTGGTTTGTAGATTTAAATATGAAAAGGTGTGTTTGGAACAGATTAGTAATCAATCTACATCCTTTTGATACTGTTGACCTATCACAATATGTATCAAGTAATATGCATACTAGACAAGATTACCTGATCTTTGTCTAATATCTATCTCAATATGTATTATGTTATCTGCATATTAGACAGGAATTCTTGACCCTTGTGGGAAACTTGTTAACCTTATTATTTCAAGTTGTTTTGATGTTAGGTGATGAGTGATGACATCTAGAGATGCGGGGAGCCGACTGAAGCACAAAAAAGCATGGTAGATGATAGATTTATGTGTAAGGTACATTATATTTCTATTTCTGTAACCCTTTTTTGTCAATTACTGTCACCCTACTTTGTTTTTCTAGTTTTCTATAGCCTTGAGAAATGAAATAAAAGAAAGGAGGGGGAAGCCATGTGAAACAAGTGCTGCTTCAAGGTGTTCTATGAAGAAAAATGGGTAAACATAGGCATAGACTTTTTGTTTTACCTTGCTATTCTTTGCTTCTTACTTATACCTTCATCATCATTTTAAAATTTAATTTTGTGGTTTATCATGTGTTAATGTTGGGTTAATCTTGATCGGGTCAAGTTATGGTGAACGGGTCACGGGTTATTAGAAAGTTTATTATGTCACATGTTTTTAATTATTAGTGGGTCATAGTTAGCAACATTAGTAGGTCTAGATAATGTAGTAATGCGTTAGTGGGTAAGTTAATTTCCTTTTCTTTAGGTGCAAGATGTTTTCTCTATTTAAAGTAAATTTGAGAATGAATGAGTAGCAAAAAGTTTGAGTATGATCTTGGGCCTGAAATCAACAGTTAAGCGTTTTATAGTTTGACTTCAGGCCACACAAATATACAGTAATATCATAGTTTTCTAAGAATATATGTTTTGATAAGTTGCATTTATTAGTTTTCACATATATATAGTTCTGATATAGCTAACAGTTGGGGAAGTTTCATGATCCATATCTCTTTTTTAGCACGTTGTTAGATCCATTTTTTTTTTCTCTGTTCTTTTTTCTTGTCCCCTTATGCCTTGATATGGAAAAATCCTTTAGTTGGTTTTATTACATTGTGAGCTGCTTAATATGTTGTTTTAGGGATTTTTCACTTCCTGTGAACCTCAAATGGGAAGACATCCCTTGACATGGTCATTTAAAGGCATAATTGACCTACATTGGAAAGCGGTTTTAGATATCATTAAATATGGCTCTCCTAAGTAGGCCATGTTATAGAGCTTTTATATAAGACTTGACGTTAGCATAACGGGTACATCGTCAAGGTCTTATAAATATGTTCTCTACTCACTCATGCTCGTGACATTATCAACTAACCTTTGTTGTTTATATTGTTAACAAACATTACATTAGTTTCTTCAGTTTTGTGATCAAGAGAACGGTTTCAGCTAAGGACTTAAAACGAGAACCTATAATGTTTGTTCAAGATATTAACATCAAGTATGCTTTTCTAGATGTCAGGGATTCTAACAAGGTTACCTCTAAGTTGCATATACATTTCCCTTATCTTTCATTATTAAGAGTTTCTAAGCATAATTAATGTGGTTTCGTATATATCTGGTTGCAGGATGAAAAAGAGAGAATTGTGGTTTGCTGGTTAAACTTTGAAGAGTTGTGTTGTTACCTAGTATGGGAAAATGTAAGGTTACTTCCATCAAGTCTTAATGTTGACAACTAAAAATGCCTATATTCAGATATCGTTTGGTTCCTTTGTCTAAACTCATGTAACATTATTTCATTAATTGTATTGACCTGTTTGTAATTGCAGGATAATGTTTTGCAGACATCATCATTCATGGTACTGACAAATCTCTTAAAACAACCGGGTTCTTCTAGATGGCCAACTTCAGTATCAAATGAGTCTTTTGCTACACGATATATGGAGATTTCAAATTGGCTTGTCAAATGCTTGATCAAACTTACAAAGGTCAGTATTTATCTTTTAATTCACTTTTCTTTGTCTTGTTTTGTCCATCTAGATTTGATATATGGATAAATTAACAAAAATGGTGCAAAATCAGAAAGTTTACAAACCTGGTACTTGTATTCTGTTGTACTAAACTAGATTTTATATATGGATATGGTCTAGAAAATAAGCACTCCTTAAGCCATAATTGGCACTGTTATAGGGTATGCTTTATTAAGTATAAGGTTCTTTGTCACAAAAACAACCTCTTTCCAAAATCAGTGTCATATGACTTTATTTATAGTAACAAAACCAGAAAAGTTATTTCTTTCAGGAGAAAAAGCTTTTTACTTTACGGCTTTATTTAGAGATGTCAGTTTTGATCTATTTACTTATTGGGCAAATGAGTAAAGCTAAACAAATAGCTTAAGAAAACGGGCCACATGGGTGAAGTGGGTTTTAAGTGAGCCAAAGTGCATATCATTGAACCTCCTAAATTATCATTATTATTTTTTAAAGTTTGACTATTATAATAATTTGTGTCATTACATTTGACCCAACAACTATTTGTTTATAACATTTTTAATGATTATGGACAAAAGTGTTTTGGTCGATCCACCCATTTTGATTCTTATATGTAAAACAAACAAGTTAAGCACTTTTATCTACACCAACATTTTGGAATGGGCGACTGCACCAGCTATCCCTTCCTGACTTCGTTAATGTTCTAACTTGACCTTGGAATGGCTCTACGTCAATTTGATATAGGAATAAAATGGTGCATGGCTCATAGTGAATAGATTGATTTTAACTAGGGATGCTTTACTATGGATGTTGATGAATTTTGAATACATTTGATTATTCAGCCAAGTCAATGAAACAAGTGATATACCTATAAAATGTCCCATGGTGTTGGCTCGAGATATATAAGAATCAAGTGAATTATATATACTTTATAGCAAGTTTGTAAGTTTGTGAAACTAGATCTTAACACAACCACGTTTTTTGTTTGAGCTTAGAAGCCTACCATGCATTAGTTAACATAGGAAGTCAAATTTTTGTGTTTCTAATTTATATGTTTTATTCTATATTAAAGCTAGAGAAGCAGGTGATGATATACAAGAAGAAAGTTCCATGTAAAATGAGCTTTTTCGGGAATGATTTATGAAGATTTGTAGTATATATTTACTGAAGTTTGACTTTTTTAAATTGTGTTTCACTAGGATTTAACTTCAACGGTTATTGGAGGCATGGAAAGCAATGGCAATGTTAACATGGTTGAGAGCATGAATAAGCTTGATGTCAATGAGTCTAGACAGAGAAACCGGATTATACGAGGCAGATGGCCTCATTTAATACTCTTAGGTGATTTTGGGATTGAGCCATGAGTTAGGTCTTCATGGACCCCTATGGGGTCGAGGTTTAGTTCACAAACTCTTAACCTAAGCTGGGTTTTGTTGAGACTAAATATCAAACCGGAGAGTCAAATTCTGTCTAGATCACTCCCAACTGACAAGAAGTTACCGTTAATGAATCTGTTGGTGGTTTACAAGAGCAAAAGAGATCAGGTACGAAAACGTTTGACTTTGACTTTCATTCCATTTACCTTTTATTTTTTTCAAAAATATGAGTATTTTCCTGTGCAGGTACATCAAGCCAAAGCTGAGATCATAAAAAACATAAAAAAACAACAAATCAAACTTAAATTGACTCAAAAAATATGAGTATTTTATCTATAATTATCTTGACCCATAAGACTACTACTAAACAATTGTTAACCATATAGAACAAGTATCTAGTGACCCATAAGACTTTAAACATAATCATGAAACTAGCCCTTAAATTTGAGTTATTGACAAGATTAGTCCAACAATCAACCTCATAATATCCATGTTGTCAATAGCGGCTATAGCGACCGCTATAGCGCGTTATGTAGCGATGCGCCCTTCCCTCGCTATATGCAAATAGCGACTGCATAGCGGAATTTTTGATTTATTTATTTATTTTTTATTTTTTTTAAATTTTATTTTGGGTAAATATGAGATTTAGATGGTTAGTAGTTGAGTGTTTTAGTTATTTTGGGGGTGTTTGCTTAGATTTTCTCCCTTTTTATTGCTAAACATGCTTATTTATTGAATGTAAAACATTCTTACATATTATCCTACTTAATCGTTAAACACGAAATAGCGGTCGCTATTTACCGCTATTCGCTACGTAGCATATAGGTGGCTTGTCGCTATTTACCGCTATTCGCTATTGACAACTATGCATAATATTGTCATGGAGACATCATACTTCACATTACACAACATCGTTCAATCACCATCTTCTTGAATCAAATTTGCAGTCTTATTTTTATTCCACTTTGCCGCATAACATGACTTTCATGTTCATATTAACTTCAAGGTGCCAAACCCAACCTCTTTACGCCCTTTGATTATAAATGAAAAAAAAAACAATAGCTTTGGTTGATATGTTGTGTGATTTTTCCTGGACTTAAAAAAGAATATAGCATTTTACTAATTTGGTTTCAATTGAGCCCAAAATAATTTTCTTACTCAGACATAAATGGTTGTTCATTCGGCCATGTCAAATGTTTTCATGATTATCACCATATGTAGCTATCTATAACTGATCCTAAAATGGAGTTTTTGTGGTGCATTTTATGGCCAAAAAAGCTAATTTAGAACAGTATTTTTCAGAGGGAAAGGTGGTCAAACTTGGTCAACAGTCTATACATGTAGTTGTTCTAGGGTACGCTTTCATCAGCCAGTATTATACTATTATAGAAGAAGATATGCAAGATAAATTCTATTACAAAGTTGTAAGTAGATAATGATTGTGTTATAGCTTACCAAATTTCCCCAGTTTTATCTGTGCTTGTGTTGTCTGTTGTTTGGGGGCCTGGTACATAGAGTACGTAATGATTCCCGATCCTCATCATCCTTTTTTTTGTTTCAATATCGTTAGGGTTTACCTCAATCGATACAATTTACATGGAATATTCTCTTTTTCCTTGATTTTTTTTGTTAGGTTTGATGAATATCCTTAGGCTTCTGTTTGGAATTCGCCTGTACAGGATGAAGCCCGAGGCTTGAAGGTTTTAGTGTCTTTGGTTTTGATAACACCATTATTTATCCATCAATTGGTTGTCTCAAGTGTAAAGTTGTATCAACAATTCATTCATTCTATAGTTTCAGACATTTAAGTCGCCCTGTAGTTAATAACTCATTGTGGTTTGTCTATCTTTTCACAGGAAACACCAGAAGACAAGGGCTGGCATGATCTTGTGGTAAAGGGGTTCATTGAGTATTATATTGACACAGAATAAGAAGGAGAAGAGACTGCTGTCAGTTCCATGACCTTTAATGTAAGTATAGGCCTGAAAATGAGTGGGTCAATTTGGGTTGTAAAACAGTCAAATGGTGGTCTCAAATCTCAAAAAGTTAGCTATAAAGTATGTTGAACCTTTTACAAGTCTCCCAAAACACACCTTACTCTTTTGAACTTCCAATCTGGATCAGTATTTTTGTTAACCATATTTTTATGGGTGTAGGATTTAGATACCTATACCCATTGTGAAATCGATCTATCATAACTTTTTGGTGGTTGTGGATCAATCGTACCATTTCCTGAAAAGTTTTTACAATGTAACTATAGTTATCTTGCACAATGAAGTTTTCTATGTTGGTTGATTATAAATTTTATTTTATGTGTAAAATAGTCTCCATGTAATACCATTTCGTTAGGCATGGGAAAACTTGCAATGGGCATTTTATGCTACAAACTTCTAATTCTGTAAGGTATATAACAGGTTTCATCTCTTTTTACAAAAAGTTATGCCATGTGGTCATGTTTCAATTATGTTTGTACTCCTAGGATAAACGACGTACGCTCTCTACTATCCTCAAAAACCATGTGTGACTTCTCAAGCAACGAGGTTTGTTTGTTTTATCATTTTTTCAATTAACATGTATTTCTAAAACTATTTAGAGTATTATTCTTGACGTTATATTTTTTCCTGAAGTTACATTTTTCAAATGTGTTAGTAGTGGGAAGGACATCAATCATGCCGTAAAACTGAGGTTTGACCTTGGCACCTTTGATCTATATTCTTTTTATTATATATTTAAATTAATAAACTTCCTCTCGTTGGTCTTCATTATTTACAATCATTGCTATTTTTTATACAGATTCCTCCAAAGCATTGATGTATCAAGAAATCAGGGTTGTTGATTTATTGTAGAAATCAGGAGGAGGTTTGCATTATAATTCTTTTACTTTAGTCTCATTTTCAGGGCTGCTGATTTTTTGTTGCATAACCAATTTGTACTTAACTTATGCTATTATGAACCATTTATAGAGTAGTGCACATGATGAAGAGGGTTCTGCATGAGCTTCTAAAGTTTCATGGGACTGGAATAAAAGGTCAGCTTTCTATGGTTCTTGCATACGTGGAACCCCAACCTACAATACTCACCTACATTGACCTTAATCTTAAGGTATTTTGATTTTTTAGACAATCTGATTTTAAGGTATGTGTCTTAAATCCTTTTAATAATTATGTTTTTGTTTTGAAAGTTATTTGATGTTGCTGCTACAAGAATGTTGAAACCAACTGGACCTGCTGTTCAAACACATTGGGGGTGTTTCAGTGGCCTACACAATGCCTGCTAAACATTCTGGTAATGCCCATTTGTAGGTAAAAACAATGTTTGGTTTCACCTGAATTATGGCATCCTTTCCAACTCTTGGTTTTGATATTAGTTTTCTCTCATATTTATCAGAACCTGTTACTAATAATGTAGGTCCTGTTGGCCCTTTAGGATATAAAAAGGTAATGTGAGTTGACCCAATAGCCTCTACACATATTTCTTATGCCCAATTGAAGGCGAGTTTTTATCTTTGTCAAAAAAATGTTGGTTTCATCAAAACTTTTGTTGTCCAGAAGCTGCACTTTTTAATAAATTTTGTGTCTAAAGAATATATTGGTTTATTATTGTACGGGTTCTTTTGCATATAAAATTATTTTGCAGGTTTTATGATCTTAAAGGACCATTCGGGGCATGTTAAACAAATAGCTTAAAAGATAGCTTATCTATAGTGTCTTATAGGTCAAATGGGTAGGCTATATGGTCAAACGAATGTGCAGACATTTCAAATAAACGCTTGCTCATGCTGCGAACCAGGAGATTAGTTAACTGTCTTATTATAGAGATTTTATTTTGGCTTTTAGATTAAAAGGTTTCCATGGATGGATGATGGGTGCAGAATATTTACCATTTTTTTCTCATTTTGTTTTCGGGATATAACCAAGGAGATTCCATTATTATGAAATAATCATGATTGTGGTTTCTTCAGATCACCTTTATTCTGTGCTCTCAATCAATCCATCTGTGTGTATTGTTTTTAATGCATATATTTTTTCCTCTTTAATCTTGTCCAGTGACAAAGAAACAATGACAGGGACACTTGTTCTCAGTCAACATTCCTCTGGTTCTTTTTCACACACACACAAGAAGAGGAGAAGTTTTTTGAATGAGTTGCCAATTATTGTTTCATGCTCTTATCTGCACCAGGTATTGTGGTTTTTCTTTCACATGTTCTGTTCTCTTTGTCCTTTATTTTCCCCTTATGGCATGCTGATATGAAAAAAGCACATTATTTAGTTTTTAATTGGCTATATTACAGCAGGAGCTACTTAATTGGTGTTTCTAGGGAGATTTACAAGCTAGTTGCTTGCTTATGAGCGATCTTGTGAGGTTTTACTCACTTTATGCTGATGCACACGGTTAGTGCTTTTTGTCTCTGTTTTATGAAAACTGTGATCTAACGTGGGTATATAAGTTCTGGTCATATTTACTTATCTTTCATTTGTTTTTTTGCCGAGCAAATTGAAGAAGTTTTATGATCCTCTCTACAGCAGGTAGTTAGATCCTTGTGGTGTTTTTTCTTTACATGTTTTGTTCTCTTTGTCCTTTATTTTCCCCTTATGCCATTCTGATATGAAAATAGCACATGATTGTCCCTTTTGCTTTGGCTTTTACATAGACTTTTGACTTTAACCTGATGATGCATTTGTGAGTTAATTCCGGATGATTTGACAGAAAAGTACAGCTGCTTTTTTTATTTGATTGGTGTCATTATATGATTTCCATAGATAGAGTTTACCTTGCTAATTAATAGCATTAGATCCAATTGGATTTTGTATTTAGTTTTTCCTCATTCATAATATATCATAAAGAGTCAAGGGCTTGTCCACCCCAAAATCCCTTTGTTTTTTTCCTCTGTTTTTCTGCTTTGATTATCGATTGTTTTCTAACAATTGGTATTAGAGCATAAACTAGAAGATCCTTGCACTGTGGAGGAGGAAGTGAGCTCGGTTATAAAAGCACAACAGAAGCATAGAGGCTTTTATGGCAGATCTAGTCAACCAAACAGCAGTTACAATGAGACAAACAGGGTCATCATCATCTTACCTCTGCACAATCTTAACCCAGACGAACTACACGTCTTGGGCTATTAAGATGGAGTCATTCATGAATGCCCAAGGTATTTGGGATGCCATTGAATCAACTAAAGGCATCATTGTGGATGTCAAAATCAAGAAGGCACAGGCTTTCTATTGGTGCAGTCCCTAATTTGATTGCTACTAATTTGAAGATGAATTAGTGTGAGATTGACAAATTAATATAAGAAAGTTGCATATCATAAAAATGAATGTAGAGTACTTTATTCCACAATTAAACCATTACTTATAAAGGCTATAATCCAACCCACGTCGGCTAAAAAAACAACTACAACCTATTCAAAAGGAACACCCCACAAGATCCGGTTCCCAACGTTGTCTCTACTTGGTCAATCCTCATGTTTTTTTCTTTTCTTTATATAAATACCAAACTAACTAAATTATTAAATAATAATAAACACCAAATAGTATAACTAAAGTCTAAACTTAATAATAAACAAAGTCAAGATTAAACCAACATTCACCCCCTTCATCTTGATCCGTTTTCTATTTCATCAAAGAAGTGTCGGTTCTTCCTCTTGGATCAAATTAGCCTCATTATCCTTGTTCTTCCATTTTGTGCACTCATAGCTAAAATGCCCAAAAACTCCACAATCATAACACCGAATTCCACTTTTATCGCCTCGACCCGATCCTCTTCCTCGACCTCTTTCACCTCTACCATAGCTTCTTCCACGACCTCTTCCTTGACCATATTTCCTATCACTATCACCATTCTTTTGTTCACTAGCAATCAAGAGTTGACCTTGTTCACCCTCCTTCTCACCGTGGCTTTTAATTCTCTCTTCGTAAGCCTTAATCCTCCCAACCGCTTCATCAAAGAGCATCGTATCCAACTCAAAACATTATTTGATTGACGCCACGATCTGAAGGAACGACTTTGGCATAGCATCAAGTATCCTTCTTACCATTTCTTCTTCCTCAACTTCATACCCAAGACTCCTCAACTTTAAAACCAACCCGCTCAACTTAGTAGCACAATCATCAACGAGCTCTCCTTCCTTCGTCCGCAAGCCTTCAAGCTCTCTTTTCAATGTTGCAACTCGAGCTGTCCTCACCCGGTCTACACCCAAGTATCGTATTTTTAAGCCATCCCACACCTTTTTCGGGTCCGCGTGACTTGACATTTGCAACACCATCTCTTCCGGTATTGCTTGAAACAAGAAAGCTAGAGCTTGTTTTGACTTCTTAGCATCCGGTTCTTCGCATCCGGTTCTTCCCCAAGAGTCCTTGGTTCCACCATCTCCAATAAACCATGTGCATCCAAGATGGACTTAACTTTAATAGCCCATAGCGCATAGTTGGTTGTAGTCAATGTCGAAACTTGGTAAGACAACGAACCTGCTTCTTTTGCTTGTACCATCGCCATTCTTTGCTTCCTTTTTTTTCTTTCTTCGGTTTGATCTTCTTCTTTTCTTGGTCTTGTTGATACGTTCTCTTCGGTCTAGAACTCTTTTAAGTCGTCGGTCTTTGCGTAGCTTAACGGTCTCTCGGTCTCACACTAGAAGTTTCGGTCACGGTCTCTTCAGGCCGGTCCTTCTCCGGCGTCAGTCTCTTTCTCCGTTCTTCGTTGCTGTGGCAGCCGGTCTTCATGTCTCTTCCTGTGATTCACATGAAATCACTCCCCTTTTCTTCTAGTCGAGCCCTATTGCTCTAATACCAATTGTTGGTACCAGTCCCTAATTTTATTGCTACTAATTTGAAGATGAATTCGTATGAGATTGACAAATTAATATAAGAAAGTTGCAGAGCATAAAAATGAAAGCAGAGTACTTTATTCCACAATTAAACCATGCCTTATAAAGGCTACAATACAACCATGCTTTATAAAGGCTACAATACAACCCACTTCTGCTAAGAAAACAGCTACAACCTATTCAAAAGGAACACCCCACAAGATCCGGTTCCTAACGTTCTCTCTACTTGGTGAATCCTCACATTTTTTTCTTTCTTTATATAAATACCAAACTAACTGAATTATTAATTAATAATAAACACCAAACAGTAAAACTAAAGTCTAAACTTAATAATAAACAAAGTCAAGATTAAACCAACACTTTCATCTTTCAGGCGCTGCAGAAGATATTCTGCTACAAGTTGCAGAATATAAGGAGGCTAAGAGTGTGTGGAATGCCCTGAAAACTCGTTATCTTGGAGCTGATAGAGTCCAGCAAGCACGGATTCAAACTTTGAACCGTGAATTCAAACTATTGACCAAATTGTTGGTACAAACCCAAAATTAAAAGGAATCTACTCCTCTTTTGGCGATATTAAAACTCACGAGAGAAAGCAAAATTCACCACTGTAACTATCTTTTTTGGCTCAAACTTCAAAATACTAAATTGCATTGCATCAATAAACAAAACTCAAAGCTAAATATGGGAAACGTACGTATGAAGTGGGGTGGGTTAATACCCACCATCTCCTAACAATCCTCCATTTAACCCATGTTTCTTTTGACCCATTAGCATTACTCAAACTAAATTTACTGCATAATTTAAAACATATAATAAAATAAAACACTCCTAATGATTTGACTTGACCCGTAAAATAAGACCCGTTGACCCGTCGAGATTAACCAACATTCACCCCTTTAATCTTGACCTTGACCCGTGCATTCGTCAAAGTAGAGCCGGTTCCTCTAATTCAATCAAGTTGGCTTCTTTCTCTTTGTCTTTCCACTTTGTACACTCATATGCAAAGTGTCCAAATACTCCACACTCATAGCACCGAAACCCACTTCTATCTCCTCTACCTGAGCCCCTTCCAAGTCCTCTTTCCCCTCTACTGGATCCTGTTCCGCGACCTCTTCCTCGTCCATATTGCTTGTCATCATGCTCACAATTGGTCAACAAAAGTTGCCCTCGGTCTTCTTCTTTTTCATCATGACTTTTTAACCTTTCTTCATATGCTTTGACTTTTTAACCTTTAAGAAGGAAGAATAAAAACTAAGGGTGTAATAAAGAAAAAAGAATGAAGATGGAGTAAATATAGATTTTGAAGAACGTGTTAGGCAGGTGTGTTTCAAACATTTAAAGCGGAAGAATAAAGGCAAAAGATGGATACAAAAGTCCGGAATTAAGGGGGTGAATGTGAGTTAATTCCAGATGATTTTACAGAAAAATACAGCTGTTGATTTGTGACAGCTGCTGATTTTAGTTTTAATTTGATTGGTGTCATTAGTTGATTTTCATAGATAGAGTTTATCTTGGTTATAACTAGCAGTAGGTCCAATTGGTTTTTGTATTCAGTTTTTTCCTCATTCATAATATATCAGAAAGAGTCAAGGGCTTGTCCATCCCAAAATCCATGTGTTCTTTTTCTCTGTTTTTCTGCTTTGATCATCGATTGTTTTCTAACAGTATTTTCAAGGTATTATAAATATGTTCTCAACACACTTATGAGGGTGATTTGCCATAGTGATGTAATTTTGTTGCATCAACTTAGGGTAGTTTAACTAGAGTTTCTTATGTTGCAAGATCGCCCCTTTTTCGCAAATATTACAAATGCTTCTCATGCTGTGAACTAGAGCTCTTACTTTGGCACCTTTGATTTTTTTTATTATATATTTTAAATTAATCAACTTCCACTCATTGTTCTTTATTTACAATGTTTGACTTTTTTCATGCAGATTCCTCCAAGAACTATACAATGTTGACACAAACCGCTTGGTATGAAGCCTTTAGAGAAGTCAATGCAGAAACTTGACGACGTCATTCTTAAAGAGTTCTCGGCAATTTATGTTTTTGGAGGTGGTTCCCATTGAGCAAAGCATTGGTGATCATTCATGATCAGGTTATGTAGTCTTTCTCTTTTATCTATTTCATTAGATTCAATGATTTGTGTTTTTGCATTTGGTGTGTTTTACGTTTATCTTGTTAGGTAGGATCAACTTAGGTTAAATGCATGCATATTAGAATTTTGTTTCTTGATCTTTGTCTTTTGTTGGTAATGATTTTAATGGTTAGGCATGATTGAAGTTAATTGTAATGATGTTCCTTGAATTAGAGTTGAAACTATATGGGAAATGATAGGTAGTTGGCATGTTAATACTTACACATGGATTGGATCTTTGGGGAGGAAAATGCAAAATATATTTGATGTGTTGGTAGACTCAACCCAGAGAAAGAACCCTAATGTCCTTCGTGTAAATTAACTAATATAAGGATATGTGTTTAGCTTCCCATCTTAATATACATGGTTAAGAAACTGAGTCCTGATCATAATAGGTTACAAGTCAGGATTCTCTTTCACAATCCTTATGCTGGTATTAAGCATGAATGGATATATATATATATATAAAGGAAAAAAATGCCACCGTGGTTATTGAGGATCAGAAAATCAAAATAGGGCGTTTAAGACCCGAAAATCATCAATATGATCCTCATAACCTTAAGGTACCTTAAATACTCACTGTGTCATTATGCTGGTTTTAAGCATGAATGGATGTATATAAATAATGAAAAAAATCACTGCCGTTATTGAGGATCAGAAAATCAAAATAGGGCGTTTAAGACCCGAAAATCATTACTATGATCCTCATAACCTTAAGGTACCTTAAATACTCATTGTGTCATTATGCTGGTATTAAGCATGAATGGATGTATATAAAAAATGAAAAAAACCACTGCCGTTATTGAGGATCAGAAAATCAAAATAGGGCGTTTAAGACCCGAATATCATCAATATGATCCTCATAACCTTTAGGCGCCATAATCACTCATTATGTCATTATTAGAGGTGCATGGCAAAGTCAAATTGTGGTTTGGTGAGTCCTAAAAAACCTCGAGGTTGGGTAGGTTTGACTGTGTATGTTAGGTGTGGGGACAATTAAACCATCATGGTAAATATAAATAAAAATTCAACAGCACAAGGCATTAGTTGGGACTAAATAGGGTATGGGTTTTAAAAGGACAATATACCAACAATCAAGGTTAGAGCATTAGTACTTTTCCTTGGTGAAATGAGGTGTGAGAAAGGCATCATATGGTTCTATTATTTCCTGATTATAATTTTCTCATGTGTGATTATGTGGCCCTGGTAGTATTGAACATTTCTTACATGTTAAGCATCAAACTTCCATGTGAAAGCTAAAAAAAGATGGTTTTTCTTTAATTTTAATGTTTTTACGAATTTATGCATTTAGAATGTCAGATATGGCCTCATCCTTTGTCCATATCTTAGTTAGTCTTCTATATTTGTCTCTCAAATAGCCTGTAGCCTTAGATTACAAGTGAAAAAGAGGTGCCACGATTGCTGTCACAAAAGAAAAGTATGATCTTTGTTTTTTATATGTCAGGTGATAAGGATAATCGGTGTCATTATGGTGACATTACGCTTGATCTTGCGGGACCATTTCTAGCTGGCCTACTTGAACAGGTGAGTTATTATATTAGTAGGCATCATTATATAATAGATTGTTATCTATTGTGTTAATGCAGCTCTTTCACAACTTAACGTGAGACGTATGAGGTTATGTATGAAAGCTAATTAAAATTCAAGTTTTTTAAGTGTGTATTGCTTCGTGTTTTCTATTATCTTGTTTCTTTAATTTGCAGTGTGTAGACAATTTGAAGGATGATAATATGCAACAAAAGCAAAACGATTATATTGAATGTTCCCTTTGCTAGTGTCCAACCAGACAAACTGCAACAATATGGTGCAACTATCCAACAAAAATACATCTATGAAAAGGTCTCTTGTCAAGGTTTGTCACTACCACCCTTGTTTTTCTTTTATTAATTTTCTAAGTTCTAACCAACTTAAGTACTAGACCACACGTCCCATGATGGTCAGTTAGGATCGTTAACGGTTTGGTTTGGCCATTTTGAATAAATTTGGGCTGAAGCGCTAACTATGATTTAAGCAAATGACAAGCAAAAGTGGTGGGATTAGTTTGTGATTACAACATAAAATAACAGGTAATAAGGTTGTGTAATTTAATGAACATTCAATCACTCTCTAAATGGAGGAAGTTTGTGATTATAGTTCTTAAATTGCTTAATTTAATCATTACTTTCAAATTTAAGATATTGCCCTCATCAATCGTAAATAAAATAGTAATCTTCCATCCTTTTATCTCAAATTGGATGTGGCCTTAGATTACATAAGGTAATAAGTTGTGTAATTGCTTAAGAAAAAAACACCATTTTTTCACCCCGCCCGACCCAAACAGAGCATTTTGCCAAAGACCCCTGCCTGGGGAAGGAAGGAGATTGGAAATTGAGCTGCTAAAGGTACGGTTCACTTTTTATATTACTGTGCAATTTGTTAGACACCAATTGGGGGTAACGATCGTTTTCCCCTGTTTTCTTAATTACATTTTCATGTTTTTGTTCTTCTATGATTTATTTGGTTTGGTTATAGTACAAAACAAAGATCTTTTGATGTCAAACTTCAATACTCTTTATATTGTTAATGTAAAAAGGTTTTAAGTCACCATGTTTTAGATGATGACAGTAAATGGTGAAGTGATAAAATAATATGATATGTTCTTTAGGAAGGTATGATTGATAAAGAGTAGCATACTATCTCCAAATAGATAATATATTCTATTAATTGATACCATTCACTCTACTAGACAACAATGGTTGTTGGTTATATAAAAGATAAATGCTATTTGAGGGTTGGAGAGTATTAAACATAAAAGGCATACTACTATAGGATATGGGTACAACTTATTTGTTATTGTATGTGTTTGCCTTTGGTGTTGCGTAGATTTTCTTGTTATCTTTAAAATTTTATTTTTACTCACTACTTTTGTTATGTGCTCATGGTTGGAGGACTGAAGAACGAGGATGTGCAAGATCATTATGGCAACAAGAGGATTGCTCTTGTGTGTCCATTGCTTTGTGATTTATTTTATATAGGGAGTTATTGTATTAGTAGGCATATAACTTAGACCATGAATTCCCTCTCAAGATGGGGAACTTATTAGCTTATTAGCAGGTCTCTTCAAAGGAGCTTGGCCTGCAGAATGCGTGTGAGTACCCAAATTGCTTTGCATTAAGGTTTTCTTTCTTTTTCTTTTTAATTATTTTAGAATATGATTATTTTCTTATACATGTTATTTTTGTTTTCACATGTATAATTTTCCTTATAAATCTGTTTGGTTGTCCTCTTTGGTTGAACTAAGAGACAAATTTGGGATTGATGATAATTCAAGAACCTTCGAGACTCGCTTGCCACTATGTTACTAGAAGGTAAAGTTAATTATTCTCTTAACCTTGTAGTAGTTGTGTATATTCAAGTGTTACTTTACTATGTTAACGTGTGATTTTAGTAAATCAAAATATATTCTTCAACTCATGGGTCGGCGTATTTACACGACATTGTTCACACATGTGTAAATCAGAATTCATTCTTCATGATGAAGATCTTAGCCTTGTGCTTCTGATATTAATTTTGCTAAGCTTTTTGTAGGCGGGGAAGCTTATGTGACCATAGTTATTGCTTGCTTACAAATGAGGATTTTCATACCTGACAAATGAGGTTGGTAACACTCACGCATCCCTAATTTTTCTAAGTGGATTAGGTAACCCGTCTTTTTCCCTATTTTTCTAAGTTGATTTTTGATATATGTTGATTGTATAATTACTAAAGAGAAAAGGGAACATGTCAAAGAATAGCAACCAAGTTTCAAAAGGGTTTTAAATTGGTCACTCATACATATTTTTCTTAAATTAAACCATCAAATCGAGTCATCATCAAATTTTTTTTTATGTCAACAAAGTAATTGAAGAGAAAATGTGAGGGTTGGAATTTTTAATATATGACATATAAAAAATAATCATATTAATTATATTAAAAAAATAAAAAAATGTATCTTAAATTCTCGTCACGTTCCACATGAGAATAAAAAAGAATAAAAAAAATATTTTTCTAATTGAAACAAAAAGAAAAACATGCTAAAAACATGTTAAGACTTGTAATTTAAATAAAATATAAAAGTTGAGTGACCTAATTGGAACATTTTTGAAAGTTGGTTGCTATTTTACAAATTTACCACAAGACAAAAAACACAAGAGGAAGGTGAATATGTGTCCCGAACCAAAAGACCATTTTTGAACGAGGTAGAAGCCTACCCGACTCATAGAGCAAGAGACTTAGATTATAAAAGGACATATAGGCTAAAGGATGCTATAACATAAAGCCTAAATTTTAAAGGCTATAAATCCCAACTCGTGAGATCCGTAAGCATGAAAGTCATAAAGTGCGATGCCTATAAATGTGTCTCTAAAGAATGAAGTATAAAGCCCTAAGAGACCTATATGGCTAATAGGCAGGGCGTAATTGTAGGCTTAATAATTATATTTGTGCTATTAAATGATTCTTAATTTTAAAAAATGGTTAAATTCATAAAAAATCAGACTTTAAGATTACTAAAGTTATTTTAGTTGTTTGTAGACTTATTCCCACAATCACGATAGTTCAAATTCAAATATTATAAAATTCTAAAATTTCCCCTTATAATCACACAATATATTATAAATAACCAATTTAATAAAAGTTTGTATTTCTTTTGATCTAGATGATGATTGATGTTTATACTTTATATTTTTAGAATTATACTTTCTCAAAATTCCACTTTTCAATTATTACTTGATAACATATTTAAATTAATTAAGTTCTAGTACAATTTACACGTGTAACTTGAGTTTTCAAGGAACCTTTAGGTTGTTTATAGCTTTGTTGTCATGGTTTTCATGTTGATGGTTTAGGGAACATGTTTGATCATCTAGAACATCCCAAATATATAGTCTAGTATGTTACGGGATACAAAGGGTGATCAAATGTATGAATGATTATGGTTAGCATAAGAGCTTTAGGTGAGGTTGTATATCATGGTTATTTTGCTTAGGTGATGAGTTTGATCCTGGAACAACTTTAGCCATATAAAATGAATATCTTTTAGGTTGGGGGGATTATGTTCTGAAATTACATTTTTAGTAGCTTTTGATCACTTTGTCATGTTTTATTTTTAAGTTATCTAAATTTTTTTTTTCATTTGATATAAAAAGGGAATCTAAGTTGTCCCAATAGCCTCTACACATCCTTTTTATGCCCAATTGAAGGTGAGTTTTTATCCTTGCCTCTACACATCTTTTTTATGCCCAATTGAAGATGAGTTTTTATCCTTGTCAAAAAATGTTGCTTCTATCAAAATGCTTAGCACTTTTCAAGAACGTTTGTGTCCAAACAATATATTGTTTCACTAACATACCATTTGTATACATATAAAAGGATTTTGGAGGTTTTATGATCTAAAAGGATGATCCCGGGTAGCCTAGACAAACAGCTTAAAAGATAGCAGAACTATATATTTAATAGGTCAAACGGGTAAGCTATATAAATATCTTAAAAGATAACGAACTGGGTGTTCAAACGGAGGTAAAGTGAACAAAAGTGTTTTTCATAAAACCTCCTACTCCTTTAATTCAGAAAGATGGATGGATATTGAATAATATATTTTTCATCATATATTTCACTGCCGTTATTGAGGATTAGAAAATCAAAATAGGGCGTTTAAGACCCGAAAATCATTACTATGATCCTCATAACCTTAAGGTACCTTAAATACTCATTGTGTCATTATGCTGGTATTAAGCATGAATGGATGTATATAAAAAATGAAAAAAATCACTGCCGTTATTGAGGATCAGAAAATCAAAATAGGGCGTTTAAGACCCGAATATCATCAATATGATCCTCATAACCTTTAGGCGCCTTAATCACTCATTGTGTCATTATTAGAGGTGCATGGCAAAGTCAAATTGTGGTTTGGTGAGTCCTAAAAAACCTCGAGGTTGGGTAGGTTTGACTGTGTATGTTAGGTGTGGGGACAATTAAACCATCATGGTAAATATAAATAAAAATTCAAGAGCACAAGGCATTTGTTAGGACTAAATAGGGTATGGGTTTTAAAAGGACAATATACCAACAATCAAGGTTAGAGCATTAGTACTTTTCCTTGGTGAAATGAGGTGTGAGAAAGGCATCATATGGTTCTATTATTTCCTGATTATAATTTTCTCATGTGTGATTATGTGGCCCTGGTAGTATTGAACATTTCTTAGATGGTAAGCATCAAACTTCCATGTGAAAGCTAAAAAAAGATGGTTTTTCTTTAATTTTAATGTTTTTACGAATTTGTGCATTTAGAATGTCAGATATGGCCTCATCCTTTGTCCATATCTTAGTTAGTCTTCTATATTTGTCTCTCAAATAGCCTGTAGCCTTAGATTACAAGTGAAAAAGAGGTGCCACGATTGCTCTCACAAAAGAAAAGTATGATCTTTGTTTTTTATATGTCAGGTGATAAGGATGATCGGTGTCATTACAGTGACATTACACTTGATCTTGCGGGACCATTTCTAGCTGGCCTACTTGAACAGGTGAGTTATTATATTAGTAGGCATCAATATATAATAGATTGTTATCTATTGCGTTAATGCAGCTCTTTCACAACTTAACGTGAGACGTATGAGGTTATGTATGAAAGCTAATTAAAATTCAAGTTTTTTAAGTGTGTATTGCTTCGTGTTTTCTATTATCTTGTTTCTTTAATTTGCAGTGTGTAGACAATTTGAAGGATGATAATATGCAACAAAAGCAAAACGATTATATTGAATGTTCCATTTGCTAGTGTCCAACCAGACAAAGTGCAACAATATGGTGCAACTATCCAACAAAAATACATCTATGAAAAGGTCTCTTGTCAAGGTTTGTCACTACCACCCTTGTTTTTCTTTTATTAATTTTTTAAGTTCTAACCAACTTAAGTACTAGACCACACGTCCCATGATGGTCAGTTAGGATCGTTAACGGTTTGGTTTGGCCATTTTGAATAAATTTGGGCTGAAGCGCTAACTATGATTTCAGCAAATGACAAGCAAAAGTGGTGGGATTAGTTTGTGATTACAACATAAAATAACAGGTAATAAGGTTGTGTAATTTAATGAACATTCAATCACTCTCTAAATGGATTGTGATTATAGTTTTTAAATTGCTTAATTTAATCATTACTTTCAAATTTAAGATATTGCCCTCATCAATCGTAAATAAATTAGTAATCTTCCATCCTTTTATCTCAAATTGGATGTGGCCTTAGATTACATAAGGTAATAAGTTGTGTAATTGCTTAAGAAAAAAACACCATTTTTTTACCCTGCCCGACCCAAACAGAGCATTTTGCCAAAGACCCCTGCCTGGGGAAGGAAGGAGATTGGAAATTGAGCTGCTAAAGGTACGGTTCATGTTTTTGTTCTTCTTTGATTTATTTGGTTCGGGTTATAGTACAAAACAAAGATCTTTTGATGTCAAACTTTAATACTCTTTATATTGTTAATGTAAAAAGGTTTTAAGTCACCATGTTTTAGATGATGACAGTAAATGGTGAAGTGATAGAATAATATGATATGTCTGACTCTTGCATCTTCTGGCCTTGGACAATGCAATTAGGAAGGTATGATTTATAAAGAGAAGCATACTATCTCCAAATAGATAATATATTATATTAATTGATACCATTCACTCTACTAGACAACAATGGTTGTTGGTTATATAAAAGATAAATGCTATTTGAGGGTTGGAGAGTATTAAAACATAAAAGGCATACTACTATAGGATATGGGTACAACTTATTTGTTATTGTATGTGTTTGCCTTTGGTGTTGCCTAGATTTTCTTGGTATCTTTTAAATTTTTATTTTTACTCACTACTTTTTTTATGTGCTCATGGTTGGAGGACTGAAGAATGAGGATGTGCAGGATCATTATGGCAACAAGAGGATTGCTCTTGTGTGTCCATTGCTTTGTGATTTATTTTATATAGGGAGTTATTGTATTAGTAGGCATATAACTTAGACCGTGAATTCCCTCTCAAGATGGGGAACTTATTAGCTTATTAGCAGGTCTCTTCAAAGGAGCTTGGCCTGCAGAATGCGTGTGAGTACCCAAATTGCTTTGCATTAAGGTTTTCTTTCTTTTTCTTTTTAATTATTTTAGAATATAATTATTTTCTTATACATGTTATTTTTGTTTTCACATGTATAATTTTCCTTATAAATCTGTTTGGTTGTCCTCTTTGGTTGAACTAAGAGACAAATTTGGGTTTGATGATAATTCAAGAACCTTCGAGACTCGCTTGCCACTATGTTACTAGAAGGTAAAGTTAATTACTCTCTTAACCTCGTAGTAGTTGTGTATATTCAAGTGTTACTTTACTATGTTAACGTGTGATTTCAGTAAATCAAAATATATTCTTCAACTCATGGGTCGGCGTATTTACACGACATTGTTCACACGTGTGTAAATCAGAATTCATTCTTCATGATGAAGATCTTAGCCTTGTGCTTCTGATATTAATTTTGCTAAGCTTTTTGTAGGCGAGGAAGCTTATGTGACCACAGTTTTTGCTTGCTTACAAATGAGGATTTTCATACTTGACAAATGAGGTTGGTAACACTCACGCATCCCTAATTTTTCTAAGTGGATTAGGTAACCCGTCTTTTTCCTTATTTTTCTAAGTTGATTTTTGCTATATATTGATTGTATAATTACTAAAGAGAAAAGGGAACATGTCAAAGAATAGCAACCAAGTTTCAAAAGTGTTCTAAATTGATCACTTATACATATTTTTCTTAAATTAAATCATCAAATCGAGTCATCATCAAAAAATTTTACGTCAATAAAGTAATTGAAGAGAAGATGTGAGGGTTGGAATTTTTAATATATGACATATAAAAAATAATCATGTTAATTATATTAAAAAAATAAAAAAAATGTATCTTAAATTCTCGTCATGTTCCACATTAGAATAAAAAAGAATAAAAAAATATTTTTGTAATTGAAACAAAAAGAAAAACATGCTAAAAACATGTTAAGACTTATAATTTAAATAAAATATAAAAGTTGAGTGACTTAATTAGAACATTTTTGAAAGTTGGTTGCTATTTTACAAAGTTACCACAAGAGAAAAAACACATAGAGGAAGGTGAATATGTGTCCCGAACCAAAAGACCATTTTTGAACGAGGTAGAAGCCAACCCGACTCATAGAGCAAGAGACTTAGATTATAAAAGGACATATAGGCTAAAGGATGCTATAACATAAAGGCTAAATTTTAAAGGCTATAAATCCCAACTTGTGAGATCCGTAAGCATGAAAGTCATAAAGTGCGATGCCTATAAATGTGTCTCTAAAGAATGAAGTATAAAGCCCTAAGAGACCTATATGGCTAATAGGCAGGGTGTGATTGTAGGCTTAATAATTATGTTGCTATTAAATGATTCTTAATTTTAAAAAATGGTTAAATTCATAAAAAATCAGACTTTAAGATTACTAAAGTTGTTTTAGTTGTTTGTAAATTTCAAATATTATAATCACAGAGTATATTATAAATAACCAATTTAATAAAAATTTGTATTTCTTTTGATCTAGATGATGATTGATGTTTATACTTTATATATTTAGAATTATACTTTCTCAAAATTCCACTTTTCAATTATTACTTGATAACATATTTAAATTAATTCCTCTAGTGCAATTTACACGTGTAACTTGAGTTTTCAAGGAACCTTTAGGTTGTTTATAGCTTTGTTGTCATGGTTTTCATGTTGATGGTTTAGGGAACATGTTTGATCATCTAGAACATCCAAAACATATAGCCTAGTATGTTACGAGATACAAAGGGTGATCAAATGTATGAATGATTATGGTTAGCATAAGAGCTTTAGGTGAGGTTGTATATCATGGTTATTTTGCTTAGGTGATAAGTTTGATC
Organism: Flaveria ramosissima; assembly: GCA_025215565.1. Taxonomy (NCBI): domain Eukaryota; kingdom Viridiplantae; phylum Streptophyta; class Magnoliopsida; order Asterales; family Asteraceae; genus Flaveria; species Flaveria ramosissima. The sequence goes on along the minus strand of CM046034.1, from coordinate 66,219,840 downwards.
CTGGAACAACTTTAGCCATATAAAATGAATATTTTTCAGGTTGGGGGGATTATGTTCTGAAATTACATTTTTAGTAGCTTTTGATCACTTTGTCATGTTTTCTTTTTAAGTTATCTTAATTTTTTTTTTCATTTGATATAAAAAGGGAATCTGAGTTGTCCAATAGCCTCTACACATCCTTTTTATGCCCAATTGGAGGTGAGTTTTTATCCTTGTCAAAAAATGTTGCTTCTATCATAATACTTAGCACTTTTCAAGAACTTTTGTGTCCAAACAATATATTGTTTCACTAACATACCATTTTTATACATATAAAAGGATTTTGGAGGTTTTATGATCTAAAAGGATGATCCCGGGTAGCCTAGACAAACAGCTTAAAAGATAGCATAACTATATATTTAATAGGTCAAACGGGTAAGCTATATAAATATCTTAAAAGATAACGAACTTGGTGTTCAAACGGAGGTAAAGTGAACAAAAGTGCTTTTCATAAAACCTCCTACTCCTTTAATTCAGAAAGATGGATGGATATTGAATAATATATTTTTCATCATATATTTCAGTAAAACGTCTGGTAAACATGAATCAAGTGGTCCATGTGTCAATAAACATCATAATTACTTATGATGTTATAGGATGTTGAAATAATATATTTTTGATCATATATTTGATGTTTATGCTTTTATGTATGGAGGCATTTTCAATGCTTGAGAGGTTTATAAGATTAGTGTGTGTTTGATTAAGGTAGTTAATAAGACACTAGAAACTTCAAATTGAATACACTGAAAACAAGAACGATAGTAGACTTGGTTCGAGAGGGGCTAGTCTCCGATTACAAGAAAATACCTGTACAGATAACATTAACTTTCTTGCCTAAACAATGAACATTGGGTTGGGGAGGGCTAGGCCCCACCCATTCCCGTTGGACACGTATCACTCTTTCTCTCTGGAGAAACGACTTGTCCTCAAGTCGAAGAGAAGATAACACCAACGAGGGTGACTTCCAGGCAGAACTTTTCTAAAGGGGCTCATTGCGTGGATGCTAGAATGTTATTGAGTTTTGGGTACCCGTTGCAAACCCTACAGCTTGTAATATTGACCCAAGTACTCACATGTTTGCGCCACCATCCTAAATGGTACATAAGTGGCTTTGATACCATTTGTAACAACCGGTCCTTCATACCACCAATATTATTTTATTTTCTCATGAGTAGCTTATGGATTTAGTTTTTGATTTAATTATTTATAATAGTGACACGTCAGCATTTACGGGGTGGGGTGTTATAGTGGTTGCAGTTGTGTGAGGGGAACGTGGGTGGATGGGCTGGGTTTTAATAGTTTAGTTTTATTCCATCAACCTATTTTAATAAATCTAAATCTATCTATCTATCTATACTAATAAAAAAAGATTTTAAAAAACTAAATGGCACAATTCTAGGCCTTCTAAGACTTTACGTAGTGGGATATGGGTAGCGTCAAAGCTCTTGATGTTGCTTGGGAATGTTGTGCCAAAACCACTACAAGGATGGTAAAACGGGGCGCCAAAGGGTTCCATGCCAAACCCTTGGCGGGCATGAAATCTCCAAGCATTCAATTCATGATTTCTACCCAAATATAAGTAGGTGCCATAGAAACACACACTTCACACCCACATGTTTAATTTCTTTATAACCTCAAAGATATGATCTTGTTCATCAAGATCTTCATTCATGTTGAACTTTTGGATGTTTTGATTTGGTGTGTTGTAATTGGGGTTAAGGTTTTTTGTTCATGTGGTTTCCCGTTGTCGACAGTTGATATGGCGGATGTTGGGGAAGAAGATGAATACGAAGGTGATCCGGAGGAGGCGAAGCTTTCTCTGGATATGCGGCAAAGGTGGGGAGGTGGGAAGGCAAGTGACGATGGCGATCGCGATGATGACGATGGCGGCGGTGGTAGTGGTGTTGGGGTTAGGGAGAGGGTGATGGAAGTTGATTCTAGGGTTTCTGATTAGGAATCAGATGGTCAAGATGAGGAGGAGTTTTTGATAGAAAATGAAGTTGAGGACCTGAGGGTGTGACTTGTGAGGGGTGAAATATAAAATACCTAAAATAATGATTAAGTAATTAAATAAAAACAATAACTAATTAAAGATTAGATTTAGCTAAAACCACTACACTTAAATCAATTGGGGGTGTTAGTTAATTATTTTTTACTTATCTGTTGTCTATATGTCATTTTAACTAAAATATTAACCAAAACCACTACACATAGTGACACAGTCTAAGTTTTATTATTTAATAAATATACCATTAACCATTAATGATATTATTTATTTTTTTCACATTAATGATTTTTTACATGTAATTTTTATTATTATTCTTTTTTCAAAATCTATTTTTAAAACTATATGCTTTTCAAACGTCTTAAAAAAATATTAAAAATGTTTTCTGAAAATGAAATGTTTTTTAAAAAGATGTTTAAAAAGTGATTGTTTTTTTAAAGATGCTTTCCTTAATAAAAATATTTTATTACTAATTATTTAATATTTTATTTATTCAATCCGTGTAATACACAGGTTCAATCATTAAAACCTTTTAAGAAAACAAGAATATAAAGCTTTCCTTAATAAAAATAATATCATAGTTTAAAACATAAATAAAAGAATGGTTGATGGTGCTAAAACGTCATTTTTATACTTTTAACATTATTAATTGTTTATTAGCGGAACTTGGGACCATAGATGAAAAAGAAAAAAAATATTAAGGGTCATATTTAGACTTAAAAGACCAAATTCAAAATTTTAATATAACATAGGAACCATACATTTAATTACTTTATTTTAAATTTAATTTTTTTAACCCCTATAAGACATGGATGGTTAGACTAATAATACTAATATAACAAAATGCCTATGTGGAATGAACGTTTAAAAGCATAAAGTCAACAACATTAATATTGGGATTTTCAAATCATGTTATGAGATTATAATCATTTCTATATATAAATAAATAAATAAATTGAAAAACAACTAAAACTGAATAAATAAATAAAAACGTGTAACATTAATTAAGATTAAGATTATATAATAATGTTTTGGATTCCGAAATCTCGAAATACACGCGTATCTTCCCCAAATTAACATTCCCCCAAATCTCTGAATCAACATTCAACACCCCTCTGGTTCTTCTTCACACACACAAATGCACAATACACAATACACAATGCACACACATCAACACACACAAGAAGAGAAGAGAAGAAGATGTTGAAGGAGTCCTCAAGGATGTTGAATTCGAGAAGAAGTCATTTACTTTTTGAAGACGACAAGTGTTGGCATGGAGGATCGATCGAATGTTACAGAGAATATGTAATGATTCGTTAGTATCTTTCGATTTCATCATCCTAAGCTCGCATTCGTGAAACAGGTTAGTATCTTTCGTTTTCATCATCTTTTTGGTTTCTAATTTTGTTAGGGTTTACTCGATTGATTTCATCATCCTAAGCTCGCATTCGTGAAACAGGTATGGTTCTCGCATACCTGGAACCCTAACCTACAATACTCACCTACATTGACCTTCTTATAATCCGTAAGGTATTTTGATTTTTCTGGACAATTTTAAGGTATGTGTCTTAAACCCTTTTATTATTAATGATTAATAAAAGTGTTTCTACCGAAGATTCATCCTTACTTTGGTGTGAATCTCAGAGCACAACTGTTGCTTTTTGATCCAAAACCAAACATGACGCTAGGTATGTTTTCATGATTATCACCATATGTAGCTATCTATAGCTGATCCTAAAATGGAGTTTTTGTGGTGCATTTTATGGCCAAAAAGCTAATTTAGAACAGTATTTTTCAGAGGGAAAGGTGGTCAAACTTGGTCAACATCTATACATGTAGTTGTTCTAGGGTACGTTTTCATCAACCACTATTATAGAAGAAGATATGCAAGATAAATTTTATTACAAAGTTGTAAGTAGATCATGATTGTGTTATAGCTTACCAAATTTCCCCAGTTTTATCTGTGTTTGTGTTGTCTGTTGTTTGGGGGCCTGGTACAGAGAGTACGTAATGATTCCCGATCCTCATCATCCTTTTTTTTGTTTCAATATCGTTAGGGTTTACCTCAATCGATACAATTTACATGGAATATTCTCTTTTTCCTTGATTTTTTTTGTCAGGTTTGATGAATATCCTTAGGCTTCTGTTTGGAATTCGCCTGTACAGGATGAAGCCGAGGCTTGAAGGTTTTAGTGTCTCTGGTTTTGATAACACCATTATTTATCCATCAATTGGTTGTCTCAAGTGTAAAGTTGTATCAACAATTCATTCATTCTATAGTTTCAGACATTTAAGTCGCCCTGTAGTTAATAACTCATTGTGGTTTGTCTCTCTTTTCACAGGAAACACCAGAAGACAAGGGCTGGCATGATCTTGTGGTAAAGGGGTTCATTGAGTATTATATTGACACATAATAAGAAGGAGAAGAGACTGCTGTCATTTCCATGACCTTTAATGTAAGTATAGGCCTGAAAACGGTGGGTCAATTTGGGTTGTAAAACAGTCAAATGGTGGTCTCAAATCTCAAAAAGTTAGCTATAAATTATGTTGAACCTTTTACAAGTCTCCCAAAACACACCTTAGTCTTTGGAACTTCCAAACTGGATCATTATTTCAGTATTTTTGTTAACCATATTTAATGGGTGTAGGATTTAGATACCTATACCCATTGTGAAATCGATCTATCATTACTTTTGGGTGGTTGTGGATCCATCATACCATTTCCTGATAAGTTTTTACAATGTAACTATAGTTTATCTTGCACAATGAATTTATCTATGTTGGTTGACTATTATTTTTTATTGTATGTGTAAAATAGTCTCCATGTAATACCTTTTCGTTAGGCATGGGAAAACTTGCAATGGGCATTTTATGCTACTAACTTCAAATTCTGTAAGGTATATAACAATTTTCATCTCTTTTTACAAAAAGTTATGCCATGTGGTTATGTTTCAATTATGTTTGTACTTCTAGGATACAACGACGTACGCTCTCTACTATCCTCAAAAACCATGTGTGACTTGTCAAGCAACGAGGTTTGTTTGTTTTATCATTTTTTCAATTAACATGTGTTTCTAAAACTATTTAGTATTATTCTTGACGTTATATTTTTTCCTGAAGTTACGTTTTTCAAATGTGTTAGTAGTGGGAAGGACATCAATCATGCCGTAAAACTGAGGTTTGACCTTGGCACCTTTGATCTATATTCTTTTTATTATATATTTAAATTAATAAACTTCCTCTCGTTGGTCTTCATTATTTACAATCATTGCTATTTTTTATACAGATTCCTCCAAAGCATTGATGTATCAAGAAATCAGGGTTGCTGATTTATTGTAGAAATCAGGGCTGTTGATTTTTTGTTGCATTACCAATTTGTACTTAACTTATGCTATTAGGAACCATTTATAGAGTAGTGCACATGATGAAGATGGTTCTGCATGAGCTTCTAAAGTTTCATGGGACTGGAATAAAAGGTCAGCTTTCTATGGTTCTTGCATACGTGGAACCCCAACCTACAATACTCACCTACATTGACCTTAATCTTAAGGTAATTTGATTTTTTAGACAATCTGATTTTAAGGTATGTGTCTTAAATCCTTTTAATAATTATGTTTTTGTTTTGAAAGTTATTTGATGTTGCTGCTACAAGAATGTTGAAACCAACTGGACCTGCTGTTTCAAACACATTGGGGTGTTTCAGTGGCCTACCCAATGCCTGCTAAACATTCTGGTAATGCCCATTTGTAGGTAAAAACAATGTTTGGTTTCACCTGAATTATGGCATCCTTTCCAACTCTTGGTTTTGATATTAGTTTTCTCTCATATTTATCCAAACCTGTTACTAATAATGTAGGTCCTGTTGGCCCTTTAGGATATAAAAAGGTAATGTGAGTTGACCCAATAGCCTCTACACATATTTCTTATGCCCAATTGAAGGCGAGTTTTTATCTTTGTCAAAAAAATGTTGGTTTCATCAAAACTTTTGTTGTCCAGAAGCTGCACTTTTTAATAAATTTTGTGTCTAAAGAATATATTGGTTTATTATTGTATGGGTTCTTTTGCATATAAAATAAATTTGCAGGTTTTATGATCTAAAAGGACCATTCGGGGCATGTTAAACAAATAGCTTAAAAGATAGCTTATCTATAGTGTCTTATAGGTCAAATGGGTAGGCTATATGGTCAAACGAATGTGCAGACATTTCAAATAAACGCTTGCTCATGCTGCGAACCAGGAGATTAGTTAACTGTCTTATTATAGAGATTTTATTTTGGCTTTTAGATTAAAAGGTTTCCATGGATGGATGATGGGTGCAGAATATTTACCATTTTTTTCTCATTTTGTTTTCGGGATATAACCAAGGAGATTCCATTATTATGAAATAATCATGATTGTGGTTTCTTCAGATCACCTTTCTTCTGTGCTCTCAGTCAATCCATCTGTGTGTACTATTTTTTAATGCATATATTTTTTCCTCTTTAATCTTGTCCAGTGACAAAGAAACAATGACAGGGACACTTGTTCTCAGTCAACATTCCTCTGGTTCTTTTTCACACACACACAAGAAGAGGAGAAGTTTTTTGAATGAGTTGCCAATTATTGTTTCATGCTCTTATATGCACCAGGTATTGTGGTTTTTCTTTCACATGTTCTGTTCTCTTTGTCCTTTATTTTCCCCTTATGGCATGCTAATATGAAAAAAACACATTATTTAGTTTTTAATTGGCTATATTACAGCAGGAGCTACTTAATCGGTGTTTCTAGGGAGATTTACAAGCTAGTTGCTTGCTTATGAGCGATCTTGTGAGGTTTTACTCACTTTATGCTGATGCACACGGTTAGTGCTTTTTGTCTCTGTTTTATGGAAACTGTGATCTAACTTGGGTACATAAGTTCTGGTCATATTTACTTATCTTTCATTTGTTTGTTGCCGAGCAAATTGAAGAAGTTTTATGATCCTCTCTACAGCAGGTAGTTAGATCCTTGTGGTGTTTTTTCTTTACATGTTTTGTTCTCTTTGTCCTTTATTTTCCCCTTATGCCATCCTGATATGAAAATAGCACATGATTGTCCCTTTTGCTTTGGCTTTTACATAGACTTTTGACTTTAACCTGATGATGCATTTGTGAGTTAATTCCGGATGATTTGACAGAAAAGTACAACTGCTGATTTGTGAGACCTGCTGCTTTTATTTTTTATTTGATTGGTGTCATTATATGATTTCCATAGATAGAGTTTACCTTGGTAATTAATAGCATTAGATTCAATTGGATTTTGTATTTAGTTTTTCCTCATTCATAATATATCAGAAAGAGTCAAGGGCTTGTCCACCCCAAAATCCCTTTGTGTTTTTCCTCTATTTTTCTGCTTTGATTATCGATTGTTTTCTAACAATTGGTATCAGAGCATAAACTAGAAGATCCTTGCACTGTGGAGGAGGAAGTGAGCTCGGTTATAAAAGCACAAAAGAAGCATAAGCCACCAAGAGGCTGTTATGGCAGATCTAGTCAACCAAACAGCAGTTACAATGAGACAAACAGGGTCATCATCATTTTACCTCTGCACAATCTTAACCCAGACGAACTACATGTCTTGGGCTATTAAGATGGAGTCATTCATGAATGCCCAAGGTATTTGGGATGCATTGAATCAACTAAAGGCATCATTGTAGATGTCAAAATCAAGAAGGAACAGGCTTTCTATTGGTACCAGTCCCTAATTTGATTGCTACTAATTTGAAGATGAATACGTGTGAGATTGACAAATTAATATAAGAAAGTTGCACAGCATAAAAATGAAAGCAAAGTACTTTATTCCACAATTAAACCATACCTTATAAAGGCTACAATCCAACCCACGTCTGCTAAGAAAACAACTACAACCTATTCAAAAGGAACACCCCACAAGATCCGGTTCCCAACGTTCTCTCTACTTGGTCAATCCTCACGTTTTTTTCTTTTCTTTATATAAATACCAAAACTAACTAAATTATTAAATAATAATAAACACCAAATAGTAAAACTAAAGTCTAAACTTAATAATAAACAAAGTCAAGATTAAACCAACATTCACCCCTTCATCTTGACCCGTTTTCTATTTCATCAAAGAAGTGTCGGTTCTTCCTCTTGGATCAATTTAGCCTCATTATCCTTGTTCTTCCATTTTGTGCACTCATAGCTAAAATGCCCAAAAACTCCACAATCATAACACCGAATTCCACTTTTATCGCCTCGACCCGATCCTCTTCCTCGACCTCTTTCACCTCTACCATAGCTTCTTCCACGACCTCTTCCTTGACCATATTGCCTATCACTATCACCATTCTTTTGTTCACTAGCCATCAAGAGTTGACCTTGTTCACCCTCCTTCTCACCGTGGCTTTTAATTCTCTTTCGTAAGCCTTAAGCCTCCCAACCGCTTCATCAAAGAGCATCGTATCCAACTCAAAACATTATTCGATTGACGCCACGATCTGAAGGAACGACTTTGGCATAGCATCAAGTATCCTTCTCACCATTTCTTCTTCCTCAACTTCATACCCAAGACTCCTCAACTTTAAAACCAACCCGCTCAACTTAGTAGCACAATCATCAACGAGCTCTCCTTCCTTCGTCCGCAAGCCTTCAAGCTCTCTTTTCAATGTTGCAACTCGAGCCGTCCTCACCCGGTCTACACCCAAGTATCGTATTTTTAAGCCATCCCACACCTTTTTCGGGTCCGCGTGACTCGACATTTGCAACACCATCTCTTCCGGTATTGCTTGAAACAAGAAAGCTAGAGCTTGTTTTGACTTCTTAGCATCCGGTTCTTCGCATCCGGTTCTTCCCTAAGAGTCCTTGGTTCCACCGTCTCCAATAAACCATGTGCATCCAAGATGGACTTAACTTTAATAGCCCATAGCGCATAGTTGGTTGTAGTCAATGTCGGAACTTGGTAAGACAACGAACCTGCTTCTTTTGCTTGTACCATCGCCATTCTTCGCTTCCTTTTTTTTCTTTCTTCGGTTTGATCTTCTTCTTTTCTTGGTCTTGTTGATACGGTCTCTTCGGTCTAGAACTCTTTTAAGTCGTCGGTCTTTGCGTAGCTTAACGGTCTCTCGGTCTCACGCTAGAAGTTTTCGGTCACGGTCTCTTCACGCCGATCCTTCTCCGGCGTCGGTCTCTTTCTCCGGTCTTCGTTGCTGTGGCAGCCGGTCTTCATGTCTCTTCCTGTGATTCACATGAAATCACTCCCCTTTTCTTCTAGTCGAGCCCTATTGCTCTGATACCAATTGTTGGTACCAGTCCCTAATTTGATTGCTACTAATTTGAAGATGAATTCGTATGAGATTGACAAATTAATATAAGAAAGTTGCAGAGCATAAAAATGAAAGCAGAGTACTTTATTCCACAATTAAACCATGCCTTATAAAGGCTACAATCCAACCCACGTCTGCTAAGAAAACAACTACAACCTATTCAAAAGGAACACCCCACAAGATCCGGTTCCCAACGTTCTCTCTACTTGGTCAATCCTCACGTTTTTTTCTTTCTTTATATAAATACCAAACTAACTGAATTATTAAATAATAATAAACACCAAATAGTAAAACTAAAGTCTAAACTTAATAATAAACAAAGTCAAGATTAAACCAACATTTCCATCTTTCAGGCGCTGCGAGAAGTTATTCTGCTACAAGTTGCAGAATATAAGGAGGCTAAGAGTGTGTGGAATGCCCTGAAAACTCGTTATCTTGGAGCTGATAGAGTCCAGCAAGCACGAATTCAAAATTGAACCGTGAATTCAAACTATTGACCAAATTGTTGGTACAAACCCAAAATTAAAATGAATCTACTCCTTTTTTGGCGATATTAAAACTCACGACAGAAAGCAAAATTCACGACCGTAACTATCTTTTTTGGCTCAAACTTCACAATACTAAATTGCATTGCATCAATAAACAAAACTCAAAGCTAAATATGGGAAACATACGTATGAAGTGGGGTGGGTTAATACCCACCATCTCCTAACAATCCTCCTTTCAACCCATGTTTCTTTTGACCCACTAACATTTACTCAAACTAAATTTACTGCATAATTTAAAACATATAATAAAATAAAACACTCCTAATGATTTGACTTGACCCGTAAAATAAGACCCGTTGACCCGTCGAGATTAACCAACATTCACCCTTTTAATCTTGACCTTGACCCGTGCATTCATCAAAGTAGAGCCGGTTCCTCTAATTCAATCAAGTTGGCTTCTTTCTCTTTGTCTTTCCATTTTGTACACTCATATGCAAAGTGTCCAAATACTCCACACTCATAGCACCGAAACCCACTTCTATCTCCTCAACCTGAGCCCCTTCCACGTCCTCTTTCCCTTCTACTGGATCCTGTTCGCGACCTCTTCCTCGTCCATATTGCTTGTCATCATGCTCACAATTGGTCAACAAAAGTTGCCCTCGATCTTCTTCTTTTTCATCATGACTTTTTAACCTTTCTTCATATGCTTTGAGTCTTCCCACCGCTTCTTCAAAAGGCATTTTTCAATCTTCGAGTATTGCTCGATTGAAGCAACGATTGGTAAATATTTCTTCGAGGTTGAATTTAGAAGCTTTCTCACAACGACCTCTTCTTCAAGATTTGAACCGAGACTTTTAAACTTTGCTACAATACCACCTATATTTCATGGAAAATCATTAATCGTCTCGTTCTCCTTCATTTTTCGCATTTCCAACTCGCTCCTAAGAGTATGCAATCGTGCCTTTTGGACTCGGTCCGCTCCTAAGTATCGAATGCGGAATGACTCCCAAACGTCTTTAGCATCCTTATGTTTAGCAACCTGCAAAAGAATGTCTTCCGGTAATAAATGTTGAGAAAATAATAGCTTTTGTGGTATGATTTTTCTTTTCTTCCACGGTTGCTCCGGTGACCGGGTCTACGCCTCCCGAAGACCATATGCCTAAGTATTGTCTCGACTAGGATCGACCATGACGTGTAGTTTGTTTCGGTCAACTTGGGACATTAAAGAGACACGTTTCCTTGCTCTCAAACCGTTACGACTCCTGCGTTTTCTGTCATTTCTTGCTAAATACTTGCTTGAATCTTGCTATTTGTTATCTACTCCTTCAATTTCTTGCTTTCTCTTGGCACCTCCTGCTTTACCTTGCTACGTCTTGCTTTAACTTGCTAATTAGGAAGATCATACGGAGAATGAAGCTAATTTTGTCATAGAAGATGATGAACCCACATTGCTAATGGCAAGGGCAGAAGTTGTGATTCTAAATGAAGAGAAGATGTTTCCCAAAGTGTATGCGCAAGTGAAGAAGGACCGTGGTACTTGGACAATGGAGCAAGTAACCACATGTCTGGACAGAAGAGTTACTTTACTGAATTAGATGAAAGAAGGGTGGGTAAAATAAAGTTCGGAGATGGTTCGACAGTTGACATAAGAGGCAAATGTTTTGTTCGAGTGCAATGCAAGAATGGTGAGGATAGAGTATTCTCTGATGTCTTTTACATACCGGAATTTCACAACAACATTATGAGTTTGGGACAGTTAGATGAAAGGGGGTGCCAAATGACTATGACAGATGGAGTTTTGCGAGTGTATGATCAACTCGACAAGCTGTTAATGAAGATTCAAAGAAATGAAAACAGATTGTATAAGATCAAACTTGAGGTAAGTTTACTTTCTGAACCGAATAACTCGAAAGATCAAAAGCTAAACACATCAGAACCTGATGTGATAAATAATTCAGCTACCAAACCTGCAAGATCAGTGCTGAATATTAGACGAGTTTTGAAAAACAGCAATCTAGTGCCTGTTGAGGTGAACTCAGAAATGGACGACAACCTAATTCAGTTTGGGTCCGTCCCAATAGCCCTGTTTAGAAGCCCAAAAGTCAGAAAGGAAAGCTGTGCAAGTTCACTTGAAAATCTATCCCAAGGAACGCCCAACCCAGTTACAAGATATGGGTCAAAACAGAACACCTTGGTGGGGTGTGGGGACAAGAACTGCTGGATGATCAATGAATGTCTAGCAAGACAACTTATCACCTAATGTAGTAAATGAACAAGTGAGACAAAGGATGCAACAAACCCTTGGTGAAGGAAGTGTTTAAGAAGGAAGAATAAAAACTAAGGCTGTAATAAAGAAAAAAGAATGAAGATGGAGTAAATATAGATTTTGAAGAACGTGTTAGGCAGGTGTGTTTCAAACATTTAAAGCGGAAGAACAAAGGCAAAAGATGGATACAAAAGTCCGGAATTAAGGGGGTGAATGTGAGTTAATTCCAGATGATTTTACAGAAAAATACAGCTGTTGATTTGTGACAGCTGCTGATTTTAGTTTTAATTTGATTGGTGTCATTAGTTGATTTTCATAGATAGAGTTTATCTTGGTTATAACTAGCATTAGGTCCAATTGGTTTTTGTATTCAGTTTTTTCCTCATTCATAATATATCAGAAAGAGTCAAGGGCTTGTCCATCCCAAAATCCATGTGTTTTTTTCCTCTGTTTTTCTGCTTTGATCATCGATTGTTTTCTAACAGCATTTTCAAGGTATTATAAATATGTTCTCAACACACTTATGAGGGTGATTTGCCATAGTGATGTAATTTTGTTGCATCAACTTAGGGTAGTTTAACTAGAGTTTCTTATGTTGCAAGATCGCCCCTTTTTCGCAAACATTACAAATGCTTCTCATGCTGTGAACTAGAGCTTTTACCTTGGCACCTTTGATATTTTTTATTATATATTTTAAATTAATCAACTTCCACTCATTGTTCTTTATTTACAATGTTTGCCTTTTTTTATGCAGATTCCTCCAAGAACTATATATGAGGTTGGCTTTGATCGTATTATTCAAAGCATTGATGTATACCTGCAACCAGGGGAGGTTTGCATTAAAATTGTTTTATTTTAATTGCGTTTTTAGGGTTGATGATTTGTTGCATTACCAAGTTTACTTCACTTAGGCTAGTATGAACCTTTTTTTTATAGAGTAGGAGCGGATGACAAACCTATGCACATGATGAAGAGGGTTTTGCATGAAGTTCTAAAGCTTCGTGGGATTGTAATAAAATGTAAGTTTTCTATGGTTCTTATATACATTGAACTCCAACCTATAATACTCACCTACATTGATCTTAATCTTAAGGTACTTTGATTTTAGAAAATCTGATTTACTTAACTTCTAAAGACTAAATCCTTTCAATACTATTTTTCTTGTGTTAAAAATTATTTGATGTTTGTTGCTAATAGAGTATAGACTAATGACACCAGGACCTGGTGATTTAAACACGGGGCGATTATGTGGCCAACCCAATCGCATGTAGTTAGATCCTTTTGTTTATTTTTCATTATAATTTTTGTTCAGTCTTTCAGTTTTCCCCCTTATGCCATATGCTGAGATGAAAAAATACCCGATTCATTTTGAATTGGTTTTATTACATAATGATCTGTTTAACCTGTGCTTCTATTGTTGGGTTATTCGGGTTTTGTTCACAAGTCATTGTTTGGTGGATTACGGGTCACGGGTCGGTAATTTGTTTTGTTGTTTCACATGCTTTATTAGAGTTTAATTAGTCGAATTCATAGGCTTATTAATTAGTTTGTGGAGTCAAATAGTGGGTAGCAACAGTCCGATTTATTTGTTTTTCAGCAAGTCCACGATTGTATCTCATGAGTCTATATACGTACTTTGTTTAATGGAATATAGAAGTAAGCTTCTGCTGAGAATTCTCACATACTTCTTTTCTAAATTATAATCGAGAGCGATTTACTTCTGTCATTGTGAGTGTTTGATTTACTTCTGTCATTGTGAGTGTTTGTGGGGCCTGGAACCAACACTATGGATATATGTACTCTCCTTATACTGTTTGCTCATGCTGCCCACCAGAGCTTTCACATTCACTCCTTTGATCAATTTTTTTTATTATTATTTACTTTTAAATTAACTTCCACTCATTGGTCTTTCCTATTTACCATTTTTGCTTATGATGATGCAGATTCCTCAAAGTATCACCTGCCCAGGTTGTTTCTCATTTCTTCAATTAACATGTGTTGACAAAACTATCTAGTATTATTCTTAATTTAATTTATATCCTGAAGTTATTTATTCCAAGGTGTTGCTAGTAGTGGGAAGGACATCAGCAATCATGCTTAGCTGGATAGTGTGAGTATTACCAATAATCTTGGCTCATTCTTTTTCTTTTATGTTTAAAAATATTAATCCCTATTCTTGGTGTTAAATTGTTGATATAGTTCTCTTATCACTATTTAAACCTGGTGCTAATAAGGTAGGTCCAGCAAAGACGGCTGTTGTCAAGGAAGTTTTTCATCGCAAGCACCAACAAGTCTACTCATGCCTCCAAGGTACTTACAAAAATTGATAAATTTGGCGGTCATTACATTAAAGATAAAATTTTAATATTGTGTTTATCATCTTCCCCCTTTTTTGTAGAATATTTCAAAGTAAATGTTTGCTCATGGTGTCAATTGGAGAGAACAGTTGATAGTCTAATGACAAAGCTTATACTTTAGCATTTAGATGAAAGGGTTCCATGGATGGATGACAAGGTTTGTATTTGCCATTTTGCTTCATTTTAATATGGATTCTTCAAAGTAAAATGTCAAAGTTGACCTTGATCGCATTCTTCAAAGCATTCATGATTATTGCAAGAACTTGGGTGGAAGAAATCTGGAGCAGGTTTGTATTATGATAGTTATATTTAAATTGCTTTTTTATAGATTTGCTGATTTGTTGCATTCATAATTGACTTTTGCTATTATGGACGAATTGTAAAGCACATGCAAGCCCTTGCGCATAGTGATGACTGTTCTACATGAGCTTGTAAAGCTTCGTGGGACACATTCATGAGACATTGAATCACAACCTATAAAACTAGCCTACATCAATCTATTATTTTGTTTTTTAGATAATTTGAAAAAATGCATGCGACTTAAAACACTTAATAATTATGCTTTTTTATTAATTTTATAAAAGGAAAATGGTTAAATACTACACCACGTGTTTTTGTTTCGTAAGTTATCAGATGTTGCCTCTTACAAGAATTTTTGTTTCGTAAGTTATTAGATGTTGCCTCTTACAAGAATTTTTGTTTCGTAAGTTATTAGATGTTGCCTCTTACAAGAATGTTGACACAAACAGCTTCGTATGAGGCCTTTAGAGAAGTCAATGCAGAAACTTGACGTTGTCATTCTTAAAGAGTTCTCAGCAATTTATGTTTTTGGAGGTGGTTCCCATTGAGCAAAGCATTGGTGATCATTCATGATCAGGTTATGTAGTCTTTCTCTTTTATCTATTTCATTAGATTCAATGATTTGTGTTTTGCATTTGGTGTGTTTTATGTTTATCTTGTTAGGTAGGATCAACTTAGGTTAAATGCATGCATATTAGACTTTTGTTCTTGATCTTTGTCTTTTGTTGGTAATGATTTTAATGGTTAGGCATGATTGAAGTTAATTGTAATGATGTTCCTTGAATTAGAGTTGAAACTATATGGGAAATGATAGGTAGTTGACATGTCAATACTTACACATGGATTGGATCTTTGGGGAGGAAAATGCAAAATATATTTGATGTGTTGGTAGGCTCAACCCAAAGAAAGAACCCTAATGTAACTAATATAGGGATATGTGTTTAGCTTCCCATCTTAATTACATGGTTAAGAAACGAGTCCTGATCATAATAGGTTAAGTCAGGATCTTTCACAATCCTTGCTAACATATATAATAGAATATATAATAGAGATATATACATATAGGATATATATATATATATATATGATATATATGATATATATATATATCAAAGGAAAAAAACGCCACCGTGGTTATTGAGGATCAGAAAATCAAAATAGGGCGTTTAAGACCCGAAAATCATCTGATCCTCATAACCTTAAGGTACCTTAAATACTCACTGTGTCATTATGCGGGTTTAAGCATGAATGGATGTATATAAATAATGAAAAAAATCACTGCCGTTATTGAGGATCAGAAAATCAAAAAGGGCGTTTAAGACCCGAAAATCATCAATATGATCCTCATAACCTTAAGGTACCTTAAATACTCATTGTGTCATTATGCTGGTATTAAGCATGAATGGATGTATATAAAAAATGAAAAAAATCACTGCCGTTATTGAGGATCAGAAAATCAAAATAGGGCGTTTAAGACCCGAAAATCATCAATATGATCCTCATAACCTTTAGGCGCCTTAATCACTCATTGTGTCATTATTAGAGGTGCATGGCAAAGTCAAATTGTTGTTTGGTGAGTCCTAAAAAACCTCGAGGTTGGTAGTTGACTGTGTATGTGTGGTAGTGTTATGTAAATAAACCATCATGGTAAATATAAATAAAAATCAGAGCACAAGGCATTTGTTGGGACTAAATAGGGTATGGGTTTTAAAAGGACAATATACCAACAATCAAGGTTAGAGCATTAGTACTTTTCCTTGGTGAAATGAGGTGTGAGAAAGGCATCATATGGTTCTATTATTTCCTGATTATAATTTTCTCATGTGTGATTATGTGGCCCTGGTAGTATTGAACATTTCTTAGATGGTAAGCATCAAACTTCCATGTGAAAGCTAAAAAAAGATGGTTTTTCTTTAATTTTAATGTTTTTACGAATTTGTGCATTTAGAATGTCAGATATGGCCTCATCCTTTGTCCATATCTTAGTTAGTCTTCTATATTTGTCTCTCAAATAGCCTGTAGCCTTAGATTACAAGTGAAAAAGAGGTGCCACCATTGCTGTCACAAAAGAAAAGTATGATCTTTGTTTTTTATATGTCAGGTGATAAGGATGATCAGTGTCATTATGGTGACATTACGCTTGATCTTGCGGGACCATTTCTAGCTGGCCTACTTGAACAGGTGAGTTATTATATTAGTAGGCATCAATATATAATAGATTGTTATCTATTGTGTTAATGCAACTCTTTCACAACTTAACGTGAGACGTAAGAGGTTATGTATGAAAGCTAATAAAAATTCAAGTTTTTTAAGTGTGTATTGCTTCGTGTTTTTTATTATCTTGTTTCTTTAATTTGCAGTGTGTAGACAATTTGAAGGATGATAATATGCAACAAAAGCAAAACGATTATATTGAATGTTCCCTTTGCTATGTCCAACCAGACAAACTGCAACAATATGGTGCAACTATCCAACAAAAATACATCTATGAAAAGGTCTCTTGTCAAGGTTTGTCACTACCACCCTTGTTTTTCTTTTATTAATTTTCTAAGTTCTAACCAACTTAAGTACTAGACCACACGTCCCATGATGGTCAGTTAGGATCGTTAACGGTTTGGTTTGGCCATTTTGAATAAATTTGGGCTGAAGCACTAACTATGATTTCAGCAAATGACAAGCAAAAGTGGTGGGATTAGTTTGTGATTACAACATAAAATAACAGGTAATAAGGTTGTGTAATTTAATGAACATTCAATCACTCTCTAAATGGAGGAAGTTTGTGATTATAGTTCTTAAATTGCTTAATTTAATCATTACTTTCAAATTTAAGATATTGCCCTCATCAATCGTAAATAAAATAGTAATCTTCCATCCTTTTATCTTAAATTGGATGTGGCCTTAGATTACATAAGGTAATAAGTTGTGTAATTGCTTAAGAAAAAAACACCATTTTTTTACCCCGCCCGACCCAAACAGAGCATTTTGCCAAAGACCCCTGCCTGGGGAAGGAAGGAGATTGGAAAGTGAGCTGCTAAAGGTACGGTTCACTCAACTTTTATATTACTGTGTAATTTGTTAGACACCAATTGGGGGTAACGATCGTTTTCCCCTGTTTTCTTAATTACATTTTCATGTTTTTTGTTCTTCTATGATTTATTTGGTTTGGTTATAGTACAAAACAAAGATCTTTTGATGTCAAACTTCAATACTCTTTATATTGTTAATGTAAAAAGGTTTTAAGTCACCATGTTTTAGATGATGACAGTAAATGGTGAAGTGATAGAATAATATGATATGTTCTTCTGGCCTTGGACAATGCAATTAGGAAGGTATGATTGATAAAGAGAAGCATACTATCTCCAAATAGAAATATTCTATTAATTGATACCATTCACTCTACTAGACAACAATGGTTGTTGGTTATATAAAAGATAAATGCTATTTGAGGGTTGGAGAGTATTAAACATAAAAGGCATACTACTATAGGATATGGGTACAACTTATTTGTTATTGTATGTGTTTGCCTTTGGTGTTGCCTAGATTTTCTTGTTATCTTTTAAATTTTATTTTTACTCACTACTTTTTGTTATGTGCTCATGGTTGGAGGACTGAAGAATGACGATGTGCGAGATCATTATGGCAACAAGAGGATTGCTCTTGTGTGTCCATTGCTTTGTGATTTATTTTTAATGTATATAGGGAGTTAATGTATTAGTAGGCATATAACTTAGACCGTGAATTCCCTCTCAAGATGGGGAACTTATTAGCTTATTAGCAGGTCTCTTCAATGGAGCTTGGCCTGCAGAATGCGTGTGAGTACCCAAATTGCTTTGCATTAAGGTTTTCTTTCTTTTCTTTTAATTATTTTAGAATATGATTATTTTCTTATACATGTTATTTTTGTTTTCACATGTATAATTTTCCTTGTAAATCTGTTTGGTTGTCCTCTTTGGTTGAACTAAGAGACAAATTTGGGATTGATGATAATTCAAGAACCTTCGAGACTCGCTTGCCACTATGTTACTAGAAGGTAAAGTTAATTATTCTTTTAACCTTGTAGTTGTGTTTATTCAAGTGTTACTTTACTATGTTAACGTGTGATTTTAGTAAATCAAAATATATTCTTCAACTCATGGGTCGGCGTATTTACACGACATTGTTCACACATGTGTAAATCATAATTCCTTCTTCATGATCAAGATCTTAGCCTTGTGCTTCTGATATTAATTTTGCTAAGCTTTTTGTAGGCGGGGAAGCTTATGTGACCATAGTTATTGCTTGCTTACAAATGAGGATTTTCATACCTGACAATTGAGGTTGGTAACACTCACGCATCCCTAATTTTTCTAAGTGGATCAGGTAACCCGTCTTTTTCCCTATTTTTCTAAGTTGATTTTTGCTATATGTTGATTGTATAATTACTAAATAGAAAAGGGAACATGTCAAAGAATAGCAACCAAGTTTCAAAAGGGTTTTAAATTGATCACTCATACATATTTTTCTTAAATTAAACCATCAAATCGAGTCATCATCAAATTTTTTTTATGTCAACAAAGTAATTGAAGAGAAGATGTGAGGGTTGGAATTTTTAATATATGACATATAAAAAATAATCATGTTAATTATATTAAAAAATAAAAAAATGTATCTTAAATTCTCGTCACGTCCACATCAGAATAAAAAAGAATAAAAAAATATTTTTCTAATTGAAACAAAAAGAAAAACATGCTAAAAACATGTTAAGACTTGTAATTTAAATAAAATATAAAAGTTGAGTGACCTAATTGGAACATTTTTGAAAGTTGGTTGCTATTTTACAAATTTACCACAAGAGAAAAAACACAAGAGGAAGGTGAATATGTGTCCCGAATGGAAAGAACATTTTTGAACGAGGTAGAAGCCAACCCGACTCATAGAGCAAGAGACTTAGATTATAAAAGGACATATAGGCTAAAGGATGCTATAACATAAAGCCTAAATTTTAAAGGCTATAAATCCCAACTCGTGAGATCCGTAAGCATGAAAGTCATAAAGTGCGATGCCTATAAATGTGTCTCTAAAGAATGAAGTATAAAGCCCAAAGAGACCTAAGAGACCTATATGGCTAACAGGCAGGGCGTGATTGTAGGCTTAATAATTATGTTTGTGCTATTAAATGATTCTTAATTTTAAAAAATGGTTAAATTCATAAAAAAATCAGACTTTAAGATTACTAAAGTTATTTTAGTTGTTTGTAGACTTATTACCACAATCACGATCGTTCAAATTTTAATATTATAAAATTCCAAAATTTCCCCTTATAATCGATTACACAGTATATTATAAATAACCAATTTAATAAAAATTTGTATTTCTTTTGATCTAGATGATGATTGATGTTTATACTTTATAATTTTAGAATTATACTTTTTCAAAATTCCAGTTTTCAATTATTACTTGATAACATATTTAAATTAATTAAGTTCTAGTACAATTTACATGTGTAACTTGAGTTTTCAAAGAACCTTTAGGTTGTTTATAGCTTTGTTGTCATGGTTTTCATGTTGATGGTTTAGGGAACATGTTTGATCATCTAGAACATCCCAAATATATAGTCTAGTATGTTACGGGATACAAAGGGTGATCAAATGTATGAATGATTATGGTTAGCATAAGAGCTTTAGGTGAGGTTGTATATCATGGTTATTTTGCTTAGGTGATGAGTTTGATCCTGGAACAACTTTAGCCATATAAAATGAATATTTTTTAGGTTGGGGGGATTATGTTCTGAAATTACATTTTTAGTAGCTTTTGATCACTTTCTCATGTTTTCTTTTTAAGTTATCTTAATTTTTTTTCATTTGATATAAAAAGGGAATCTAAGTTGTCCCAATAGCCTCTACACATCCTTTTTATGCCCAATTGAAGGTGAGTTTTATCCTTGCCTCTACATATCCTTTTTATGCCCAATTGAAGATGAGTTTTTATCCTTGTCAAAAAATGTTGCTTCTATCAAAATACTTAGCACTTTTCAAGAACTTTTGTGTCGAAACAATATATTGTTTCACTAACATACCATTTTTATACATATAAAAGGATTTTGGAGGTTTTATGATCTAAAAGGATGATCCCGGGTAGCCTAGACAAACAGCTTAAAAGATAGCATAACTATATATTTAATAGGTCAAACGGGTAAGCTATATAAATATCTTAAAAGATAACGAACTAGGTGTTCAAACGGAGGTAAAGTGAACAAAAGTGCTTTTCATAAAACCTCCTACTCCTTTAATTCAGAAAGATGGATGGATATTGAATAATATATTTTTCATCATATATTTCAGTAAAATGTCTAGTAAACATGAATCAACTGGTCCATGTGTCAATAAACATCATAATTACTTATGATGTTATAGGATGTTGAAATAATATATTTTTGATCATATATTTGATGTTTATGCTTTTATGTATGGAGGCCTTTTCAATGCTTGAGAGGTTTATAAGATTAGTGTGTGTTTGATTAAGGTAGTTAATAAGACACTAGAAACTTCAAATTGAATACACTGAAAACAAGAACGATATTCGACTTGGTTCGAGAGGGGCTAGTCTCCGATTACAAGGAAATACCTGTACAGATAACATAAACTTCCTTGCCTAAACAATGAACATTGGGTTGGGGAGGGCTAGGCCCCACCCATTCCCGTTGGACACGTATCACTTCTTTCTCTCCGGAGAAACGACTTGTCCTCAAGTCGAAGAGAAGGTAACACTAACGAGGGTGACTTCTAGGCGGAACTTTTCTAAAGGGGCTCATTGCGTGGATGCTAGAATGTCGCTGAGTTTTGGGTACCCATTGCAAACCCTACAACTTATAATATTGACCCAAGTACTCACATGTTTGCCCCACCATCCTAAATGGTACATAAGTGGCTTTGATTCCATTTGTAACAACCGGTCAATATTATCTGATTTTCTCACGAGTAGCTTATGGATTTGGTTTTTGATTTAATTATTTATAATACTGACACGTCAGCATTTACGGGGTGGGGTGTTACAGTGGTTGGAGTTGTGTGAGGGGAACGTGGGTGGATGGGCTGGGTTTTAATAGTTTAGTTTTATTCCATCAACCGAACTTTTAATAAATCTAAATCTATCTATCTATTTATACTAATAAAAGAAGATTTTTAAAAACTATATGGCACAATTCTAGGCCTTCTAAGACTTTACGTAGTGGGATATGGGTAGCGTCAAAGCTGCTGATGTGGCTTGAGAATGTTGTGCCAAAACCACTACAAGGATGGTAAAACGGGGCGCCAAAGGGTTCCAAACCAAATCCTTGGCGGGCATGAAATCTCCAAGCATTCAATTCATGATTTCTACCTAAATATAAGTAGGTGCCATAGAAACACACAAATGTATTCTTCTGCCTGCAACTTCACACCCACATGTTTAATTTTTTTATAACCTCAAAGATATGATCTTCTTCATCAAGATCTTCATTCCTGTTGAACTTTTGGATGTTTTGATTTGGTGTGTTGTAATTGGGGTTAAGGTTTTTTGTTCATGTGGTTTCCCGTTGTCGACAGTTGATATGGCGGATGTTGGGGAAGAAGATGAATACGAAGGTGAACCGGAGCAGGCGAAGCTTTCTCTGGAGATGCGGCGAAGGTGGGGAGGTGGGAAGGCAAGTGACGATGGCGATCGGGATGATGACGATGGCGGCGGTGGTAGTGGTGTTGGGGTTAGGGAGAGGGTGATGGTGGTTGATTCTAGGGTTTTTGATTAGGAATAAGATGGTCAAGATGAGGAGTTTTTGATTGAAAATGAAGTTGAGGACCTGAGGGTGTGACTTGTGAGGGAGGATACATAGATGGTTTCTTAGTGAAATATAAAATACCCAAAAATAATGATTAAGTAATTAAATAAAAGCAATAACTAATTAAAGATTAGATTTAGCTAAAACCACTACACTTCAATCAAATGGGGTGTTAATTAATTATTTTTTACTTATCTGTTGTCTATATGTCATTTTAACTAAAATATTAACCAAAATCACTACACATAGTGACACAGTCTAAGTTTTATTATTTAATAAATATACCATTAACTATTAATGATATTATTTATTTTTTTCACATCATTTTTTATTAAATTAATAAATATATCTCTCTACAAATGCAACTTCTAAAAAATAACTTTTTATAAAATAAGATTTTTTTTAAATAATATCAAACTTTTAAAAAACACAATATATTTTAAAACTTGTGTTTTCTAAAAAATAAAATTCTTATGAAACAAAATAATTAAAATTCAAAGTTTAAACAAATTATTAAAAATGACACTTTTTAAAAACGGTTTGTTTTAAAATAGTTTGTTTAAAAACCAACTTTTTTTGAGAAAAACAAAAAAAATTAACAAAAGTTTAAAAATGATAGTGTCTTTTGATAACTTGTAGGTAATGTTAATCATATCTTATATCAAAAGATTATTTTATAACTCATTAATTTTTATTTATAACTATTTAATATTTTATTTATTAAACTCGTGTACTACACGGAGTATTAATCTAGTGTTAAATACAAGGGCATTTTTGTGTTGCAATGAAATTGGTTTTCCAAGTTTTGAATATATTATCAAATTGAATCGCTGAAGTTGAACACCGATTATTAAATTTATTTTATTTGTTATGTATAGATTTCTTTTACACACGTGAGTGTGTGATACCTACAAAATTGTTAAGGGACATACTTTTCTAATTAGTTATAAAAATAAAATTAACCATTCTCGTCTTAAACCTATCCCATTACCATCTTTGGTTACTTTAAAGATGAACGTTTCTTTTTGAATATTAATTTTAAATATAACAAAATGCCTATGTGGAATGAACGGTTAAAAGCATAAAGTCAACAACATTAATATTGGGATTTTATAATCATGTTATGAGATTATAATCATTTCTATATATAAATAAATAAATAAATGGAAAAACAACTAAAACTGAATAACTAAATAAAAACGTGTAACATTAATTAATTATAATAATGTTTTTGGATTCCGAAATCTCGAAATACACGCGTATCTTCCCCAAATTAACATTCCCCCAAATCTCTGAATCAACATTCAACACCCCTCTGTTCTTCTTCACACACACAAATGCACAATACACAATACACAATGCACACACATCAACACACACAAGAAGAGAAGAGAAGAAGATGTTGAAGGAGTCCTCAAGGATGTTGAATTCGAGAAGAAGTCATTTACTTTTTGAAGACGACAAGTGTTGGCATGGAGGATCGATCGAATGTTACAGAGAATATGTAATGATTCGTTAGTATCTTTCGATTTCATCATCCTAAGCTCGCATTCGTGAAACAGGTTAGTATCTTTCGTTTTCATCATCTTTTTGTTTTCTAATTTTGTTAGGGTTTACTCGATCGATTTCATCATCCTAAGCTCGCATTCGTGAAACAGGTATGGTTCTCGCATACCTGGAACCCTAACCTACAATACTCACCTACATTGACCTTCTTATAATCCGTAAGGTATTTTGATTTTCTGGACAATCTGATAATTTTAAGGTATGTCTCTTAAACCCTTTATTATTAATGATTAATAAAAGTGTTTCTACCGAAGATTCATCCTTACTTTGGTGTGAATCTGAGAGCACAAGTGTTGCTTTTTGATCCAAAACCAAACATGACGCTAGGTATGTTTTCATGATTATCACCATATGTAGCTATCTATAGCTGATCCTAAAATGGAGTTTTTGTGGTGCATTTTATGGCCAAAAAAGCTAATTTAGAACAGTATTTTTCAGAGGGAAAGGTGGTCAAACTTGGTCAACAGTCTATACATGTAGATGTTCTAGGGTACGTTTTCATCAGCCATTATTATAGAAGAAGATATGCAAGATAAATTCTATTACAAAGTTGTAAGTAGATCATGATTGTGTTATAGTTTACCAAATTTCCCCAGTTTTATTTGTGTTTGTGTTGTCTGTTGTTTGGGGGCCTGGTACAGAGAGTACGTGATGATTCCCGATCCTCATCATCCTCAGCTCGCATTCGTGAAATGGGTCAGTATCTTTTGTTATCATCATTTTTTTTTGTTTCAATATCGTTAGGGTTTACCTCAATCGATACAATTTACATGGAATATTCTCTATTTCCTTGATTATTTCTGTCAGGTTTGAATGAATATCCTTAGGCTTCTGTTTGGAATTCGCTTGTACAGGATGAAGCCGAGGCTGGAAGGTTTTAGTGTCTCTGGTTTTGATAACACCACTATTCATCCATCAATTGGTTGTCTCAAGTGTATAGTTGTATCAACAGTTCATTCATTTTGTGGTTTTCAGACTTTAAGTCGCCCTTAAATT
The DNA here is from genome assembly GCA_025215565.1 of Flaveria ramosissima. Lineage (NCBI taxonomy): Eukaryota > Viridiplantae > Streptophyta > Magnoliopsida > Asterales > Asteraceae > Flaveria > Flaveria ramosissima. The sequence goes on along the minus strand of CM046034.1, from coordinate 66,194,731 downwards.
AATAATAACTCATGTTGTTTGCGCTCTCTTTCACAGGAAACACCAGAAGACAAGGGCTGACATGATTTGTGGTAAAGGGGTTCATTGAGTATTATATTGACCAAAATAAGAAGGAGAGAGAGACTACTGTCATTTCCATGACCTTTAATGGTAAGTATAGGCCTGAAAGGGGTGGGTCATTTGGGTTGTAAACAGTCAAATGGTGTCTCAAATCTCAAAAAGTTGGCTATAAAGTATGTGAACCTTTTACAAGTCTCCCAAAACACCCCTTACTCTTTGGAACTTCCAACTGGATCATTATTTCCAGTATTTTTTTGGTAACCATATTTGATGGGTGTAGGATTTAGATACCTATACCCATTGTGAAATCGATCTATCATTACTTTTGGGTGGTTGTGGATCCATCATACCATTTCCTGATAAGTTTTACAATGCAACTATACTATCTTGCACAATGAATTTTCTATGTTGGTTGACTATAATTTTTTATTTTATGTGTAAAATAGTCTCCATGTAATACCTTTCGTTAGGCATGGGAAAACGTGCAATGGCATTTTATGCTATGAACTTCTAATTCTGTAAGGTATATACAGGTTTTATACTCTTATTACAAAAAAAGTTATGCCATGTGGTTATGTTTCAATTATGTTGTACTCCTAGGATAAACGACGTACGCTCTCTATTTCCTCAAAACCATGTGTGACTTGTCAGCAACGAGGTTTGTTTGTTTTATCATTTTTTCAATTAACATGTGTTTCTAAACTATTTAGTATTATTCTTGACGTTATATTTTTCCTGAAGTTACGTTTTTCAAATGTGTTAGTAGTGGGAGGACATCCATCATGCCGTAAAACTGAGGTTTGACCTTGGCACCTTTGATCTATATTCTTTTTATTATATATTTAAATTAATAAACTTCCTCTCGTTGGTCTTCATTATTTACAATCATTGCTATTTTTTATACAGATTCCTCCAAAGCATTGATGTATCAATAAATCAGGGTTTGCTGATTTGTTGTAGAAATCATTGAGGAGGTTTGCATTATAATTCTTTTACTTTAGTCTCATTTTAGGGCTGCTGATTTTTTGTTGCATTACCAATTTGTACTTAACTTATGCTATTATGAACCATTTATGAGTAGTGCACATGATGAAGATGGTTCTGCATGAGCTTCTAAAGTTTCATGGGACTGGAATAAAAGGTTAGCTTTCTATGGTTCTTGCATACGTGGAACCCCAACCTACAATACTCACCTACATCGACCTTGATCTTAAGGTAATTTGATTTTTTAGACAATCTGATTTTAAGGTATGTGTCTTAAATCCTTTTAATAATTATGTTTTTGTTTTGAAAGTTATTTGATGTTGCTGCTACAAGAATGTTGAAACCAACTGGACCTGCTGTTTCAAACACATTGGGGTGTTTCAGTGGCCTACCCAATGCCTGCTAAACTTCTGGTAATGCCCATTTGTAGGTAAAAACAATGTTGGTTTCACCTGAATTGTGGCATCCTTCCCAACTCTTGGTTTTGATATTAGTTTCTCTCATATTTATCTAAACCTGTTGCTAATATGTAGGTCCTGTTGGCCCTTTAGGATATAATAGGTAATGTGAGTTGACCCAATAGCCTCTACACATATTTCTTATGCCCAATTGAAGGCGAGTTTTTATCTTTGTCAAAAAAATGTTGGTTTCATCAAAACTTTTGTTGTCTAGAAGCTGCACTTTTTAAGAACTTATGTGTCTAAAGAATATATTGGTTTATTATTGTACGGGTTCTTTTGCATATAAAATGATTCTGCAGGTTTTATGATCTAAAAGGACCATTCGGGGCATGTTAACAAATAGCTTAAAAGATAGCTTATCTATAGTGTCTTATAGGTCAAATGGGTAGGCTATATGGTCAAAAGAATGTGCAGACATTTCAAATAAACGCTTGCTCATGCTGCGAACCAGGAGATTAGTTAACTGTCTTATTATAGAGATTTTATTTTGGCTTTTAGATTAAAAGGTTTCCATGGATGGATGATGGGTGCAGAATATTACCATTTTTTTCTCATTTTGTTTTCGGGATATAACCAAGGAGATTCCATTATTATGAAATAATCATGATTGTGGTTTCTTCAGATCACCTTTCTTCTGTGCTCTCAGTCAATCCATCTGTGTGTACTATTTTTTAATGCATATATTTTTTCCTCTTTAATCTTGTCCACTGACAAAGAACAATGACAGGGACACTTGTTCTCAGTCAACATTCCTCTGGTTCTTTTTCACACACACACAAGAAGAGGAGAAGTTTTTTGAATGAGTTGCCAATTATTGTTTCATGCTCTTATCTGCCCAGGTATTGTGGTTTTTCTTTCACATGTTCTGTTCTCTTTGTCCTTTATTTCCCCTTATGGCATGCTGATATGAAAAAGCACATTATTTAGTTTTTAATTGGCTATATTACAGCAGGAGCTACTTAATCGGTGTTTCTAGGGAGATTTACAAGCTAGTTGCTTGCTTATGAGCGATCTTTGAGGTTTACTCTCACTATAGCTGATGCACACGGTTAGTGCTTTTTGTCTCTATTTTATGGAAACTGTGATCTAACGTGGGTACATAAGTTCTGGTCATATTTACTTATCTTTCATTTGTTTGTTGCCGAGCAAATTGAAGAAGTTTTATGATCCTCTCTACAGCAGGTAGTTAGATCCTTGTGGTGTTTTTTCTTTACATGTTTTGTTCTCTTTGTCCTTTATTTCCCCTTATGCCATTCTGATATGAAAATAGCACATGATTGTCCCTTTGCTTTGGCTTTTACATAGACTTTTGACTTTAACCTGATGATGCATTGGTGAGTTAATTCCGGATGATTTGACAGAAAAGTACAGCTGCTGATTTGTGAGAGCTGCTGCTTTTATTTTTATTTGATTGGTGTCATTATATGATTTCCATAGATAGAGTTTACCTTGGTAATTAATAGCATTAGATTCAATTGGATTTTGTATTTAGTTTTTCCTCATTCATAATATATCAGAAAGAGTCAAGGGCTTGTCCACCCCAAAACCCTTTTTTTCCCTCTATTTTTCTGCTTTGATTATTGATTGTTTTCTAACAATTGGTATTAGAGCATAAACTAGAAGATCCTTGCACTGTGGAGGAGGAAGTGAGCTCGGTTATAAAAGCACAAAAGAAGCATAAGCCACCAAGAGGCTGTATGGCAGATCTAGTCAACCAAACACAGTTACAATGAGACAAACAGGGTCATCATCATCTTACCTCTGCACAATCTTAACCTAGACAAACTACACGTCTTGGGCTATTAGGATGGAGTCATTCATGAATGCCCAAGGTATTTGGGATGCCATTGAATCAACTAAAGGCATCATTGTGGATGTCAAAATCAGGAAGAAGGCACAGGCTTTCATCTTTCAGGCTCTGCCAGAAGATATTCTGCTACAAGTTGCAGAATATAAGGAGGCTAAGAGTGTGTCAAAATCAAGAAGGCACAGGCTTTCTATTGGTACCAGTCCCTAATTTGATTGCTACTAATTTGAAGATGAATACGTGTGAGATTGACAAATTAATATAAGAAAGTTGCAGAGCAAAAAATGAAAGCAGAGTACTTTTTTCCACAATTAAACCATCCTTATAAAGGCTACAACACAACCCACGTCTACTAAGAAAACAACTACAACCTATTCAAAAGGAACACCCCACAAGATCCGGTTCCCAACGTTCTATCTACTTGGTCAATCCTCACGTTTTTTTTCTTTTCTTTATATAAATACCAAACTAACTAAATTATTAAATAATAATAAACACCAAATAGTAAAACTAAAGTCTAAACTTAATAATAAACAAAGTCAAGATAAACCAACATTCACCCCCTTCATTTTGACCCGTTTTCTATTTCATCAAAGAAGTGTCGGTTCTTCCTCTTGGATCAATTTAGCCTCATTATCCTTGTTCTTCCATTTTGTGCACTCATAGCTAAATGCCCAAAAACTCTCAACAATCATCACCGAACTCCACTTTTATCGCCTCGACCCGATCCTCTTCCTCGACCTCTTTCACCTCTACCATAGCTTCTTCCACGACCTCTTCCTTGACCATATTGCCTATCACTATCACCATTCTTTTGTTCACTAGCCATCAAGACTTGACCTTGTTCACCCTCCTTCTCACCGTGGCTTTTAATTCTCTCTTCGTAAGCCTTAAGCCTCCCAACCGCTTCATCAAAGAGCATCGTATCCAACTCAAAACATTATTCGATTGACGCCACGATCTGAAGGAACGACTTGGCATAGCATCAAGTATCCTTCACCATTTCTTCTTCTCAACTTCATACCCAGACTCCTCAACTTTAAAACCAACCCGCTCAACTTAGTAGCACAATCATCAACGAGCTCTCCTTCCTTCGTCCGCAAGCCTTCAAGCTCTCTTTTCAATGTTGCAACTCGAGCCGTCCTCACCCGGTCTACACCCAAGTACCGTATTTTTAAGCCATCCCACACCTTTTTCGGGTCCGCGTGACTCGACATTTGCAACGCCATCTCTTCCGGTATTGCTTGAAACAAGAAAGCTAGAGCTTGTTTTGACTTCTTAGCATCCGGTTCTTCCCTAAGAGTCCTTGGTTCCACCGTCTCCAATAAACCATGTGCATCCAAGATGGACTTAACTTTAATAGCCCATAGCGCATAGTTGGTTGTAGTCAATGTCGGAACTTGGTAAGACAACGAACCTGCTTCTTTTGCTTGTACCATCGCCATTCTTCGCTTCCTTTTTTTTTTTGTCTTTTTTCGGTTTGATCTTCTTCTTTTCTTGGTCTTGTTAATACGGTCTCTTCGGTCTAGAACTCTTTAAGTCGTCGGTCTTTGCGTAGCTTAACGTCTCTCGGTCTCACACTAGAAGTTTTCGGTCACGGTCTCTCACGCCGGTCCTTCTCCGGCGTCGGTCTCTTTCTTCTTCTCGTCTTCGTTGCTGTGGAAGCCGGTCTTCATGTCTCTTCCACGTCCTCTTTCCATTCTACTAGATCCTGAGCCCCTTCCACGTCCTCTTTCCCTTCTACTAGATCCTGTTCCGCGACCACTTCCTCGTCCATATTGCTTGTCATCATACTCACAATTGGTCAACAAAAGTTGCCCTCGATCTTCTTCTTTTTCATCATGACTTTTTAACCTTTCTTCATATGCTTTGAGTCTTCCCACCGCTTCTTCAAAGGCATTTTTCAATCTTCGAGTATTGCTCGATTGAAGCAACGATTGGTAAATATTTCTTCGAGGTTGAATTTAGAAGCTTTCTCACAACGACCTCTTCTTCAAGATTTGAACCGAGACTTTTAAACTTTGCTACAGTACCACCTATATTTCATGGAAAATCATTAATCGTCTCGTTCTCCTTCATTTTTCGCATTTCCAAGTCGCTCCTAAGAGTATGCAATCGTGCCTTTTGGACTCGGTCCGCTCCTAAGTATCGAATGCGGAATGACTCCCAAACGTCTTTAGAATCGTTATGTTTAGCAACCTGCAAAAGAATGTCCTCCGGTAATAAATGTTGAAATAATAAGCTTTTGTGGTATGATTTTTCTTTTCTTCCACGGTTGCTCGGTGACTGGGTCTACGCCTCCCGAAGACCATATGCCTAAGTACTGTCTCGGCTAGGATCGACCATGACGTGTAGTTTGTTTCGGTCAACTTGGGACATTGAAGAGACACGTTTCCTTGCTCTCAAACTGTTACGACTCTTGCGTTTTCTGTCTTTCCTTGCTAAATACTTGCTTGAATCTTGCTATTTGTTATCTACTCCTTCAATTTCTTGCTTTCTCTTGGCACACCTGCTTTACCTTGCTACGTCTAGCTTTAACTTGCTAATCAGGAAGATCATACGGAGAAAAGCTAATTTTGTCATAGAAATGATGAACCCACAATGCTAATGGCAAGGGCAGAAGTTCTGATTCTAAATGAAGAGAAGATGTTTCCCAAAGTGTATGCGCAAGTGAAGAAGGACCGGGTACTTGGACAATGGAGCAAGTAACCACATGTCTGGACAAGAGTTACTTTACTGAATTAGATGAAAGAAGGGTGGGTAAAATAAAGTTCGGAGATGGTTCGACAGTTGACATAAGAGGCAAATGTTTTGTTCGAGTGCATGCAAGATGGTGAGGATAGAGTATTCTCTGATGTCTTTTACATACCGGAATTTCACAACAACATTATGAGTTTGGGACAGTTAGATGAAAGGGTGTGCCAAATGACTATTAGGACAGATGGAGTTTTGCGAGTGTATGATAACTCGACAAGCTGTTAATGAAGATTCAAAGAAATGAAAAAGATTGTATAAGATCAAACTTGAGGTCTGTTTACTTTTTGAACAGAATAACTCGAAAGATCAAAAGCTAAACACATCAGAACCTGATGTGATAAATAATTCAGCTACCAAACCTGCAAGATCATGCTGAATATTAGACGAGTTTTTGAAAACCAATCTAGTGCCTGTTGAGGTGAACTCAGAAATGGACGACAACCTAATTCAGTTGGGTCCGTCCCAATAGCCCTGTTTAGAAGCCCAAAAGTCAGAAAGGAAAGCTGTGCAAGTTCACTTGAAAATCTATCCCAAGGAACGCCCAACCCAGTTACAAGATATGGGTCAAAACAAACCCTGGTGGGGTGTGGGGACAGAACTGCTGGATGATCAATGAATGTCTAGCAAGACAACTTATCACCTAATGTAGTAAATGAACAAGTGAGACAAAGGATGCAACAAACCCTTGGTGAAGGAAGTGTTTAAGAAGGAAGAATAAAACTAAGGCTGTAATAAAGAAAAAAGAATGAAGATGGAGTAAATATAGATTTTGAAGAACGTGTTAGGCAGGTGTTTCAAACATTTAAAGCGGAAGAACAAAGGAAAAAGATGGATACAAAAGTCCGGAATTAAGGGGGTGAATGTGAGTTAATTCCAGATGATTTTACAGAAATACAGCCGTTGATTTGTGACAGCTGCTGATTTTAGTTTTAATTTTATTGGTGTCATTAGTTGATTTTCATAGATAGAGTTTATCTTGGTTATAACTAGCATTAGGTCCAATTGGTTTTGTATTCAGTTTTTTTCCTCATTCATAATATATCAGAAAGAGTCAAGGGCTTGTCCATCCCAAAATCCATGTGGTTTTTTTTCTCTGTTTTTCTGCTTTGATCATCGATTGTTTTCTAACAGCATTTTCAAGGTATTATAAATATGTTCTCAACACACTTATGAGGGTGATTTGCCATAGTGATGTAATTTTGTTGCATCAACTTAAGGTAGTTTAACTAGAGTTTCTTATGTTGCAAGATCGCCCCTTTTTCGCAAACATTACAAATGCTTCTCATGCTGTGAACTAGAGCTTTTACCTTGGCACCTTTGATATTTTTTTATTATACATTTTAAATTAATCAACTTCCAGTCATTGTTCTTTATTTACAATGTTTGCCTTTTTTTATGCAGATTCCTCCGAGAACTATATATGAGGTTGGCTTTGATCGTATTATTCAAAGCATTGATGTATACCTGCAACCAGGGGAGGTTTGCATTAAAATTGTTTTATTTTAATTGCGTTTTTAGGGTTAATGATTTGTTGCATTACCAAGTTTACTTCACTTAGGCTAGTATGAACCTTTTTTTATAGAGTGTGGAGCGGATGACAAACCTATGCACATGATGAAGAGGGTTTTGCATGAAGTTCTAAAGCTTCGTGGGATTGTAATAAAATGTAAGTTTTCTATGGTTCTTATATACATTGAACTCCAACCTATAATACTCACCTACATTGATCTTAATCTTAAGGTACTTTGATTTTAGAAAATCTGATTTACTTAACTTCTAAAGACTAAATCCTTTCAATACTATTTTTCTTGTGTTAAAAATTATTTGATGTTTGTTGCTAATAGAGTATAGACTAAACACCAGGACCTGTGATTTAAACAACGGGGCGATTATGGTGGCCAACCCAATCGCATGTAGTTAGATCCTTTGTTTATTTTTCATTATAATTTTTGTTCAGTCTTTCAGTTTTCCCCCTTATGCCATATGCTGAGATGAAAAAATACCCGATTCATTTTGAATTGGTTTTATTACATAATGATCTGTTTAAAACCTGTGCTTCTATTGTTGGTATTCGGGTTTTGTTCACAAGTCATTGTTTGGTGGATTACGGTCACGGGTCGGTAATTTTGTTTTGTTGTTTCACATGCTTTATTAGAGTTTAATTAGTCGAATTCATAGGCTTATTAATTAGTTTGTGGAGTCAAATAGTGGGTAGCAACAGTCTGATTTATTTGATTTTCACTTAGTCCACGATTGTATCTCATGAGTCTATATACGTACTTTGTTAAATGGAATATAGAAGTAAGCTTCTGCTGGGAATTCTCACATACTTCTTTTTTAAATTTATAATCGAGAGCGATTTACTTCTGTCATTGTGAGTGTTTGATTTACTTCTTTTATGTTTTAAATATATTAATCCCTATTCTTGGCGTTAAATTGTTGATATAGTTCTCTTATCACTATTTAAACCTGGTGCTAATAAGGTAGGTCCCGCAAAGACGGCTGTTGTCAAGGAAGTTTTTCATCTCAAGCACCAACAAGTCTACTCATGCCTCCAAGGTACTTACAAAAATTGATAAATTTGGAGGTCATTACATTAAAGATAAATTTTAATATAGTGTTTATCATCTTCCCCCTTTTTTGTAGAATATTTCAAAGTAAATGTTTGCTCGTGGTGTCAATTGGAGAGAACAGTTGATAGTCTAATGACAAAGCTTATACTTTAGCATTTAGATGAAAGGGTTCCATGGATGGATGACAAGGTTTGTATTTGCCATTTTGCTTCATTTTAATATGGATTCGTCAAAGTAAAATGTCAAAGTTGACCTTGATCGCATTCTTCAAAGCATTCATGATTATTGCAAGAACTTGGGTGGAAGAAATCTGGAGCAGGTTTGTATTATGATAGTTATATTTAAATTGCTTTTTATAGATTTGCTGATTTGTTGCATTCATAATTGACTTTTGCTATTATGGACGAATTGTAAAGCACATGCAAGCCCTTGCGCATAGTGATGACTGTTCTACATGAGCTTGTAAAGCTTCGTGGGAAACATTCATGAGACATTGAATTCCAACCTATAAAACTAGCCTACATCAATCTATTATTTTGTTTTTTAGATAATTTGAAAAAATGCATGCGACTTAAAACACTTATAATTATGCTTTTTTATTAATTTGATAAAAGGAAAATGGTTAAATACTACACCACGTGTTTTTGTTTCGTAAGTTTTCAGATGTTGCCTCTTACAAGAATTTTTGTTTCGTAAGTTATTAGATGTTGCCTCTTACAAGAATTTTGTTTCGTAAGTTATTAGATGTTGCCTCTTACAAGAATGTTGACACAACAGCGTGGTATGAGGCCTTTAGAGAAGTCAATGCAGAAACTTGACGTTGTCATTCTTAAAGAGTTTCTCAGCAATTTATGTTTTTGGAGGTGGTTCCCATTGAGCAAAGCATTGGTGATCATTCATGATCAGGTTATGTAGTCTTTCTCTTTTATCTATTTCATTAGATTCAATGATTTGTGTTTTGCATTTGGTGTGTTTTATGTTTATCTTGTTAGGTAGGATCAACTTAGGTTAAATGCATGCATATTAGACTTTTGTTTCTTGATCTTTGTCTTTTGTTGTAATGATTTTAATGGTTAGGCATGATTGAAGTTAATTGTAATGATGTTCCTGGAATTAGAGTTGAAACTATATGGGAAATGATAGGTAGTTGACATGTCAATACTTACACATGGATTGGATCTTTGGGGGAGAAAATGCAAATATATTTGATGTGTTGGTAGGCTCAACCCAAAGAAAGAACCCTAATGTCCTTCGTGTAAATTAACTAATATAGGGATATGTGTTTAGCTTCCCATCTTAATTTCATGGTTAAGAAACCGAGTCCTGGTCATAATAGGTTACAAGTCAGGATTCTCTTTCACAATCCTTATGCTGGTATTAAGCATGAATGGATATATATATATATATATATATATATATATATATATATATATATATAAGGAAAAAAACCCACACCGTGGTTATTGAGGATCAGAAAATCAAAAGGGCGTTTAAGACCGAAAATCATCAATATGATCCTCATAACCTAAGGCACCATAAATACTCACTGTGTCATTATGCTGGTTTTAAGCATGAATGGATGTATATAAATAATGAAAAAAATCACTTCCGTATTGAGGATCAGAAAATCAAAATAGGCGCGTTAAGACCCGAAAATCATCAATATGATCCTCATAACCTTAAGGTACCTTAAATACTCATTGTGTCATTATGCTGGTATTAAGCATGAATGGATCATTATGCTGGTATTAAGCATGAATGGATGTATATAAAAAAATGAAAAAATCACTGCCGTTATTGAGGATCAGAAAATCAAAATAGGGCGTTTAAGACCCGAAAATCATCAATATGATCCTCATAACCTTTAGGCGCCTTAATCACTCATTGTGTCATTATTAGAGGTGCATGGCAAAGTCAAATTGTGGTTTGGTGAGTCCTAAAAACCTTGAGGTTGGGTAGGTTTGACTGTGTATGTTAGGTGTGGGGGCAATTAAACCATCATGGTAAATATAAATAAAAATTCAACAGCACAAGGCATTAGGTGGGACTAAATAGGGTATGGGTTTTAAAAGGACAATTATACCAACAATCAAGGTTAGAGCATTAGTACTTTTCCTTGGTGAAATGAGGTGTGAGAAAGGCATCATATGGTTCTATTATTTCCTGATTATAATTTTCTCATGTGTGATTATGTGGCCCTGGTAGTATTGAACATTTCTTACATGGTAAGCATCAAACTTCCATGTGAAAGCTAAAAAAAGATTGTTTTTCTTTAATTTTAATGTTTTTACGAATTTATGCATTTAGAATGTCAGATATGGCCTCATCCTTTGTCCATATCTTAGTTAGTCTTCTATATTTGTCTCTCAAATAGCCTGTAGCCTTAGATTACAAGTGAAAAGAGGTGCCACCATTGCTGTCACAAAAGAAAAGTATGATCTTTGTTTTTAATATGTCAGGTGATAAGGATGATCGGTGTCATTATGGTGACATTACGCTTGATCTTGCGGGACCATTTCTAGCTGGCCTACTTGAACAGGTGAGTTATTATATTAGTAGGCATCAATATATAATAGATTGTTTTATCTATTGTGTTAATGCAACTCTTTCACAACTTAACGTGAGACGTAAGAGGTTATGTATGAAAGCTAATTAAAATTCAAGTTTTTAAGGTGTGTATTGCTTCGTGTTTTCTATTATCTTGTTTCTTTAATTTGCAGTGTGTAGACAATTTGAAGGATGATAATATGCAACAAAAGCACAACGATTATATTGAATGTTCCCTTCTGTCCTAGAGCGATCCAACCAGACAACGCAACAATATGGTGCAACTATCCAACAAAAATACATCTATGAAAAGGTCTTTGTCAAGGTTTGTCACTCCACCCTTGTTTTTCTTTTATTAATTTTCTAAGTTCTAACCAACTTAAGTACTAGACCACAGGTCCCATGATGGTCAGTTAGGATCGTTAACGGTTTGGTTTGGCCATTTTGAATAAATTTGGGCTGAAGCGCTAACTATGATTTCAGCAAATGACAAGCAAAAGTGGTGGGATTAGTTTGTGATTACAACATAAAATAACAGGTAATAAGGTTGTGTAATTAAATGAACATTCAATCACTCTCTAATGGAGGAAGTTTATGATTATAGTTCTTAAATTGCTTAATTTAATCATTACTTTCAAATTTAAGATATTGCCCTCATCATCGTAAATAAAATAGTAATCTTCCATCCTTTTATCTCAAATTGGATGTGGCCTTAGATTACATAAGGTAATAAGTTGTGTAATGCTTAAGAAAAAAAACACCATTTTTTTACCCCGCCCGACCAAACAGAGCATTTTTGCCAAAGACCCCTGCCTGGGGAAAGGAAGGAGATTGGAAAGTGAGCTGCTAAAGGTACTTCACTCACTTTTAATTACTGTGTAATTTGTTAGACACCAATTGGGGGTAACGATCGTTTTCCCCCTGTTTCTTAATTACAATTTCATGTTCTTGTTCTTCTATGATTATTTGGTTTCGGTTATAGTACAAAACAAAGATCTTTTGATGTCAAACTTCAATACTCTTTATATTGTTAATGTAAAAAGGTTTTAAGTCACCATGTTTTTAGATGATGAGTAAATGGTGAAGTGATAGAATAATATGATATGTCTGACTCTTACATCTTCTGGCCTTGGACAATGCAATTAGAAAGGTATGATTGATAAAGAGAAGCATACTATCTCCAAATAGATAATATATTCAATTAATTGATACCATTTACTCTACTAGACAACAATGGTTGTTGGTTATATAAAAGATAAATGCTATTTGAGGGTTGGAGAGTATTAAAACATAAAAGGCATACTACTATAGGATATGGGTACAACTTATTTTTATTGTATGTGTTTGCCTTTGGTGTTGCCTAGATTTTCTTGGTATCTTTTAAATTTTTATTTTTACTCACTATTTTTGTTATTTTTATTGCTTTGTGTATTAGTAGGCATGTTACTTAGACCGTGAATTCCCTCTCAAGATGGGGAACTTATTAGCTTATTAGCAGGGCTCTTCAAAGGAGCTTCGCCTGCAAATGCGTGTGAGTACCCAAATTGTTTGTTGCATTAAGGTTTTCTTTCTTTTCTTTTTAATTATTTTAGAATCTGATTATTTTCTTATACATGTTATTTTGGTTTTCACATGTATAATTCCTTATAAATCTGTTGGTTTTCCTCTTTGGTTGAACTAAGAGACAAATTTGGGATTGATGATAATTCAAGAACCTTTGAGACTCGCTTGCCATTATGTTACTAGAAGGTAAAGTTAATTATTCTCTTAACCTTGTAGTAGTTGTGTATATTCAAGTGTTACTTTACTATGTTAACGTGTGATTTTAGTAAATCAAAATATATTCTTCACCTCATGGGTTGGCGTATTTACACGACATTGTTCACACGTGTGTAAATAAGAATTCATTCTTCATGATGAAGATCTTAGCCTTGTGCTTCTGATATTAATTTTGCTAAGCTTTTTGTAGGCGAGGAAGCTTATGTGACCACAGTTATTGCTAAGCTTACAAATGAGGATTTTCAAACCTGACAAATGAGGTTGGTAACACTCATGCATCCCTAATTTTTCTAAGTGGACTAGGTAACCCGTCTTTTTCTTTATTTTTCTAAGTTGATTTTTGCTATATATTGATTGTATAATTACTAAAGAGAAAAGGGAACATGTCAAAAAATAGCAACCAACTTTCAAAAGTGTTCTAAATTGATCACTTATACATATTTTTCTTAAATTAAATAATCAAATCGAGTCATCATCAAAAAAATTTTATGTCAATAAAGTAATTGAAGAGAAGATGTAAGGGTTGGAATTTTTAATATATGACATATAAAAAATAATCATGTTAATTATATTAAAAAAATAAAAAAATGTATCTTAAATTCTCGTCACGTTCCACATCAGAATAAAAAAGAATAAAAAAATATTTTTCTAATTGAAACAAAAAGAAAAACATGTTAAGACTTGTAATTTAAATAAAATATAAAAGTTGAGTGACTTAATTAGAACATTTTTGAAAGTTGGTTGCTATTTTACAAAGTTACCACAAGAGAAAAAACACGTAGAGGAAGGTGAATATGTGTCCCGAACCAAAAGACCATTTTTGAACGAGGTAGAAGCCAACCCGACTCATAGAGCAAGAGACTTAGATTATAAAAGGACATATAGGCTAAAGGATGCTATAACATAAAGCCTAAATTTTAAAGGCTATAAATCCCAACTCGTGAGATCCGTAAGTATGAAAGTCATAAAGTGCGATGCCTATAAATGTGTCTCTAAAGAATGAAGTATAAAGCCCTAAGAGACCTAAGAGACCTATATGGCTAATAGGCAGGGCGTGATTCTAGGCTTAATAATTATGTTTGTGCTATTAAATGATTCTTAATTTTAAAAAATGGTTAAATTCATAAAAAATCAGACTTAAAGATTACTAAAGTTATTTTAGTTTTTTGTAGACTTATTCCCACAATCACGATCGTTCAATTTCAAATATTATAAAATTCCAAAATTTCCCTTTATAATCACAAAGTATATTATAAATAACCAATTTAATAAAAATTTGTATTTCTTTTGATCTAGATGATGATTGATGTTTATACTTTATATTTTTAGAATTATACTTTCTCTAAATTTCACTTTTCAATTATTACTTGATAACATATTTAAATTAATTCCTCTAGTACAATTTACACGTATAACTTGAGTTTTCAAGGAATCTTTAGGTTGTTTATAGCTTTGTTGTCATGGTTTTCATGTTGATGGTTTAGGGAACACGTTTGATCATCTAGAACATCCCAAATATATAGCCTAGTATGTTACGGGATACAAAGGGTGATCAAATGTATGAATGATTATGGTTAGCATAAGAGCTTTAGGTGAGGTTGTATATCATGGTTATTTTGCTTAGGTGATGAGTTTGATCCTGAAACAACTTTAGCCATATAAAACGAATATTTTTAGGTTGGGGGGATTATGTTCTGAAATTACATTTTTAGTAGCTTTTGATCACTTTGTCATGTTTTCTTTTTAAGTTATCTTAATTTTTTTTTCATTTGATATAAAAAGGGAATCTAAGTTGTCCCAATAGCCTCTACACATCCTTTTTATGCCCAATTGAAGGTGAGTTTTTATCCTTGCCTCTACACATCCTTTTTATGCCCAATTGAAGGTGAGTTTTTATCCTTGTCAAAAAATGTTGCTTCTATCAAAATACTTAGCACTTTTCGAGAACTTTTGTGTCCATAAAATATATTGTTTCACTAACATACCATTTTTATACATATAAAAGGATTTTGGAGGTTTTATGATCTAAAAGGATGATCCCGGGTAGCCTAGACAAACAACTTAAAAGATAGCATAACTATATATTTAATAGGTCAAACGGGTAAGCTATATAAATATCTTAAAAGATAACGAACTGGGTGTTCAAACGGAGGTAAAGTGAACAAAAGTGCTTTTCATAAAACCTCCTACTCCTTTAATTCAGAAAGATGGATGGATATTAAATAATATATTTTTTATCATATATTTCAGTAAAACGTCTGGTAAACATGAATCAAGTGGTCCATGTGTCAATAAACATCATAATTACTTATGATGTTATAGGATGTTGAAATAATATATTTTTGATCATATATTTGATGTTTATGCTTTTATGTATCGAGGCCTTTTCAATGCTTGAGAGGTTTATAAGATTAGTGTGTGTTTGATTAACGTAGTTAATAAGACACTAGAAACTTCAAATTGAATACAGTGAAAACAAGAACGATAGTCGACTTGGTTCGAGAGGGGCTAGTCTCCGATTACAAGTAAATACGTGTACAGATAACATAAACTTCCTTGCCTAAACAATGAACATTGGGTTGGGGAAGGCTAGGCCCCACCCATTCCCGTTGGACACGTATAACTTCTTTCTCTCCGGAGAAACGACTTGTCCTCAAGTCGAAGAGAAGGTAACACTAACGAGGGTGACTTCCAGGCGGAACTTTTCTAAAGGGCCTCATTGCGTGGATGCTAGAATGTTGCTAAGTTTTGGGTTACCGTTGCAAACCCTACAGCTTATAATATTGACCCAAGTACTCACATGTTTGCCCCACCATCCCAAATGGTACATAAATGGCTTTGATACCATTTGTAACAACCGTTCTTTCATACCACCAATATTATCTGATTTTCTCCTGAGTAGCTTATGGATTTGGTTTTTGATTTAATTATTTATAATAGTGACACGTCAGCATTTATGGGGTGGGGTGTTACAGTGGTTGCATTTGTGTAAGGGGAACGTGGAAGGATGGGCTGCGTTTTAATAGTTTAGTTTTATTCCATCAACCTAACTTTTAATAAATCTAAATCTATCTATCTATCTTTACTAATAAAAGAAGATTTTTGAAAACTATATGACACAATTCTAGGCCTTCTAAGACTTTATGTAGTGGGGATATGGGTAGCGTCAAAGCTGCTGATGTGGGAATGTTATGCCAAAACCACTACAAGGATGGTAAAACGGGGCGCCAAAGGGTTCCACGCCAAACCCTTGGCGGGCATGAAATCTCCAAGCATTCAATTCATGATTTCTACCCAAATATAAGTAGGTGCCATAGAAACACACAAATGTATTCTTCTGCCTGCAACTTCACACCCACATGTTTAATTTCTTTATAACCTTAAAGATCTGATCTTCTTCATCAAGATCTTCATTCCTGTTGAACTTTTGGATGTTTTGTTTTGGTGTGTTGTAATTGGGGTTAAGGTTTTTTGTTCATGTGGTTTCCTGTTGTCGCAGTTGATATGGCGGATATTGGGGAAGAAGATGAATGCGAAGGTGATCTGGAGCCGGCGAAGCTTTCTCTTGAGATGCGCCGGAGGTGGGAAGATGGGAAGGCAAGTGACGATGGCGATTGCGATGATGATGATGGTGGCGGTGGTAGTGGTGTTGGTTTAGGGAAAGGGTGATGGTGGTTGATTCTAGGGTTTCTGATTAGGAATCAGATGGTCAAGATGAGGAGTTTTCGGTTGAGAATGAAGTTGAGGACCTGAGGGTGTGACTTGTGAGGGAGGATACATAGATGGTTTCTTAGTGAAATATAAAATACCTAAAAATAATGATTAAGTAATTAAATAAAAACAATAACTAATTAAAGATTAGATTTAGCTAAAACCACTACACTTAAATCAAATGGGGGTGTTAGTTAATTATTTTTTACTTATCTGTTGTCTACATGTCATTTTAACTAAAATATTAACCAAAACCACTACACATAGTGACACAGTCTAAGTTTTATTATTTAATAAATATACCATTAACTATTAATGATATTATTTATTTTTTTTTCACATCAATTTTTTTATTAAATTAATAAATATATCTCTCTACAAATGCAACTTCTAAAGAAATAACTTTTTATAAAGTAAGATTTTTTTAAAACAATATCAAACTTTTTAAAAAATAAAATATATTTTAAAACTTGTGTTTTTTAAAAAATAAAATTCTTATGAAACAAAAATAATTAAAATTCAAAGTTTAAACAAATTATTAAAAATGACAAGTTTTAAAAATTGTTTGTTTTAAAATAGTTTGTTTAGAAACAAACTTTGTTTGAGAAAAACAAAAAAAAATTAACAAAAGTTTAAAAATAATAGTGTCTTTTGATAACTTGATAACTTGTAGGTAATGTTAATCATATCTTATATCAAAAGATTATTTTATAACTCATTAATTTTTATTTATAACTATTTAATATTTTATTTATTAAACTCGTGTACTACACGGAGTATTAATCTAGTGTTAAATACAAGGGCATTTTCGTGTTGCAATGAAATTGGTTTTCCAAGTATATAAGGGACATACTTTTCTAATTAGTTATGAAAATAAAATTAACCATTCTCGTCTTAAACCTATCCCATTACCATCTTTGGTTACTTTAAAGATGAACGTTTCTTTTTGAATATTATTAAAAATATTTGTTTATTTTCAGAATCATTTTTATATTTCTAAAATATGTTTATTTAGAAAGTTTTATAAAGTCAACTTTCTTATTAAAAAATCATTTTTTACCATTAAAAAACATTTTATCAAACTATTTTTTAAACATTTGTAAATAAAATTTAGTTTTTCAAATAGTAACTTCTAATTCACAAAAAACCGCAATAACTTTTGGTCAAAAAAATGGTGGTTTCTTTTAATCCAAAAAATATATGTGATACTTACATTACTTTCAAACCAGTTTATTATTTTTATTTTTTGTATTTTTGTTTTTTTTTGTCACGGAAATGATTTATTAAACTAATTTTTAGTTTTGATTTATTATAGTTGTGTGTGAAACTAATTTATTATTTGTAATTAAATTATGTGTAAAAATAAAAGATACAAACGTTAAAAATAGCAAAAATTTTAAGGGGTAAAAGTGAAATAAAGAAAAATGATGAAGTGATTAGATTGAAACAAAGATTGGAGATACAATCCTTCGTTGGTTAGCGATATTATATTTCTTTTTTAAACTATGGCGATTCAAACCCATCCATGTATCATTGGGATACGAGCGATACGTACATTTTCAGGTATCGCTGGTCAATGATATTGAGACACGCGGCGTCCTCCGGTTGGTGGAATACCTTGGTAAACTTCAATTTTAATGGCTAAAATTGTAAATTTTTTTGGTAATTTTCTAATGGACATGTGGAAGTTTAACATATATTTTTTTTTCATATATATACTTTGTTATTGTTATTTATATTTATTATTATTATACTTGTGTGATGTGATGTGATTTTCAGGGTAAAGTAAACTAAACGCGTAATACAGCATTAATTACCAAAAATAATAAAAACGCGTAATTACCAACAGATTCTATAAAACAAAAAGATTCGCTGTTGCGATTCGCATATCTTCTGATTTACAATTTTAGGGTTTAGGGTTTCTTTCCTCTTGTGTCTTCTTTAATTGATCGGAAGAAGAGAATCGAGTGTTACACAACAACAGGAAGGATCAATGTCAACATTAACCTTTTGTTGATTCTTCAATTCTTCACATACTCACACAGTAGAAGTTAATTTCAGAGTTCGTTTGTTCAGAAGCGAAGAAGCTGCTGGAGGAATCGTAACGATGACAGCAATGACGTGCCCACCCTCTGCGGTTTATTAAGAAGATCATCGCATACCGATTAGGTTAGGGTTTTTGGTTTGGTTCTGTTCGAACGTTGATATCACGAGCTGAGGTTGTATAATTTTAAGAAGAACTGATCGATTTCAGTATGCCCTAATTGCTTACTCTAAAGCAGCGGATGCTGTTGCTGTAAGGTTTTACTGATCCTTTTGTTTCCGTCTATGGTTTTGATAACCTGTATTCTCTCATGTGTCTAACAGCAATGGTTACGTACGTTCATCAACTTAATTTGTTTTTAAAGTTATACATTCTTATTTAATTTGAGGAAGCATTTAGCAAGACTTCATTCTGAATGTTATATCATGGTTTAATTTTCTGTGGTCTATATATATTACAGAAAGACAAGCAGATTAGATCTAAATGCACGTCAACAGTTATAGAATTGATCGAGATAGAATTTTTGTTCATGAATTAATTTGAACGACATTGTGTTTGAAGATGTCTGATGTTATTATATATGTATTGGTGTAGGTATGCCAATGAAGTTACGTACGTTCATTTACTTAATTTTGTTATAGATTTGTTCGAGTGTTGTTTCCGTCTATGATTTTGATAACCTGTATTCTCTCATGTGTCTAACAGCAATGGTTACGTACGTTCATTTACTTAATTTTGTTATAGATTTGTTCTTTTTGTATAATTATGACTTTCTTTCCTGTAGAAATCACCTCATTCTAACAGTTCGAGCACTCCACAACTTGACCACTTTACAGAGATTTTAAGCTATGTACCGTGGCTGTTTCTTGTTGGACCGGCAAACCGTCAAGGGTTCACTGAAGTTGTCGGCCATATAGCTTCTACTTCATCAAAGTTCCAAAAAAGGGGTTCTACTTTGAATAGGAGGTAAAAATGATTACGTAAATTCCATATAGTAATTATTTTATAAATAAGCTTGGTCTTTTTTGAGTTAATTGATTCTAACAGTTATTCATGCCATGACTTCTTTTGCAGGGAATTCTGGAAAAGATTTTGTGACATGCACATAAAAGAATGTACCTTGCCGACTTTGGAAGTCAAATCAAATCTATGATTACAACTGTCATCATTTGTAACTGATGACTCTTGGTTCTTCGTTAGGTACCACGTATTATTGCGTGTTTGACTAATGTTAACTTAGTGTGGATGACACGGTGACCTTTTTGATTGCAGAGTGCCTGATGCTATTCAGTTGCTGTGGCGAGCTGCTGCTGCTATGACGGTTTTAACATTTATAGTAAATTTATTTGTCAATACGCAATTGAGAGTTAACTAATTTATGTTTGTTACCAAGATAATTCGATAGGTGTTCATAAAGCAACAGAAGTGTTCCTTAGAGATGTTAAGAGTTTTTGGACCAGACTTGGCGTGTGAAACTGCTTATTTTTATAATTTTTATAATGTGTATATTTATTATGTTCCATAATCTTTCTAATCGATGTTCTCATTCACTATATAGGTCATGAGGAATGTAGGAGACATCAAAGGACCTGCGATAGCAATTGTTCTTGACCGAGTGAAGTCACGTGATGCATTTCCAGATGTATGTGACAACACTCGAACAAATTCAACTAGACAACTTACAGATTGGAATAATCTTATGATCATGCCTTGAAGAGCATATCTCCGGTATCATATAGCAGCTAAACTTTTTTGTTTATACGGATCTATAAAATATGCTCTACGTTCCATATACATTCTACTATCTGTCAATATAAAGTATAATTAAGCGTACTATAGTTTTCGTATTTATCTGCTTGCATGATGAAAGAGAGAGAATTGTTGTTTGTAGATTTAAATATGAAAAGGTGTGTTTGGAACAGATTAGTAATAAATCTACATCCTTTTGATACTGTTGACCTATCACAATATGTATCAAGTAATATGCATACTAGACAAGATTACCTGACCTTTGTCTAATATCTATCACAATATGTATTATGTTATCTGCATATTAGACAGGAATACTTGACCCTTGTGGGAAACTTGTTAACCTAATATTTCTAGTTGTTTTGATGTTAGGTGATGAGTGATGACATCTATAGATGCGGGGAGCCGACTGAAGCACAAAAAAGCATGGTAGATGATAGATTTATGTGTAAGGTACATTATATTTCTGTTTCTGTAACCCTTTTTTGTCAATTACTGTCACCCTACTTTGTTTTTCTTGTTTTCTATAGCCTTGAGAAATGAAATAAAAGAAAGGAGGGGGAAGCCATGTGAAACAAGTGCTGCTTTAAGGTGTTCTATGAAGAAAAATGGGTAAACATTGGCATAGTCTTTTTGTTTTACCTTGCTATTCTTTGCTTCTTACTTATACCTTCATCATCATTTTAAAATTTAATTTTGTGGTTTAGCATGTGTTAATGTTAGGTTAATCTTGATCAGGTCAAGTTATGGTGAACGGGTCACGGGTTATTAGAAAGTTTATTATGTCACATGTTTTTAATTATTAGTGGGTCATAGTTAGCAAGATTAGTAGGTCTAGATAATGGAATAATGGGTTAGTGGGTAAGTTAATTTCCTTTTCTTAGGTGCAAGATGTTTTCTCTATTTAAAGTAAATTTGAGAATGAATGAGTAGCAAAAAGTTTGAGTATAATCTTGGGCCTGAAACCAACAGTTAAGTGTTATATAGTTTGACTTCAGGACACACAAATATACAGTAATATCATAGTTCTCTAAGAATATATGTTTTGATAAGTTGAATATATTAATTTTCATTTATATAATTCTGATATAGCTGACAGTTGGGGAAGTTTCATGATCCATATCTCTTTTTTTGCATGTTGTTAGATCCATTTTTTTCCTTGTCCCCTTATGCCTTGATATGGCTTGCTCATGCTGTCAACTAGAGAACAAATGACAGACTGACCATAGTGAGTCTGAGTACAAAGCTTTTACTGATTTGTTGCATTACTGATCTATACTTGGCTTCTACTGAAATGAACCGCTGATAGAGCAGGAGCAAATGACAATCCCATGTGCATGGTGAAGTTGTACTACTTTTTTTAACGCTTCTTGGGACGGCAATTAAACACTGTCTTTCGATGGTAAAATACACATGAAACCCCGACCTATAATACTCAAAGGTAACATTGTTCTTATTTATTTACAATTTAGTGTGACGTGTCACCATTAGAACTTAAGATTTTTTAACATGCAAGTTTGACATATTTTTCTCAACTTAAAATCGCAAGTAAAGCTTTTAGAACATGCATTTGGGATGATTTAGTGCAGGTCTCTGTTAACCTTTCTCCTAACTAATATTAGTTACGCGACTAATGACAGACCAAGCCGCATAACACTACTAGAATAGAAAAGGAGAATGGATTCACAGATGCTATTCAGTTGCTCAGACCAATAGTTGTTGCTATGACGGTATTTAACATTTTAAAATGCTATCTTCGTTATTTTATTTGTCAATGTGCTATTAATAGTAAGCAATTCAAGTAATTACTGTTTGTTACCAGGACGTATACAGTGATAGTGTGATTTGGAGATATTGTTAAGAGTTTGTGGACTAGAAAGGGTGTGAGAAACTGTTATTTTATGTCTGTATATTACGTTCCATAATTTTTTTAACCGAAGTTTTCATTTGTTGTAGGTCATGAAGAATTTGCATTAGCAATTGTTCTTGAACAGTTGAAGTTACAGGTGCCCAGATGTATATGACAACACTAGACCGATTTCAACTAGACAATTCTACATCTTTGATATGATATAGCAACTAACCTTTTTTGTTTATATTGTTAACTAACATTACATTATTTTCTTCAGTTTTGTGATCAAGAGAACGGTTTCAGCTAAGGACTTAAAACGAGAACCTATAATGTTTGTTCAAGATATTAACATCCAGTACGCTTTTCTAGATGTCAGGGATTCTAACAAGGTTAGCTCTAAGTTGCATATACATTTCCCTTATCTTTCATTATTAAGAGTTTCTAAGCATAATTAATGTGGTTTCGTATATATCTGGTTGCAGGATGAAAAAGAGAATTGTGGTTTGCTGGTTTAAATTTGAAGAGTTGTGTTGTTACCTAGTATGGGAAAATGTAATGTTACTTCCATCAAGTCTTAATGTTGACAACTAAAAATGCCTATATTCAGATATCGTTTGGTTCCTTTGCCTAAACTCATGTAACATTATTTCATTAATTGAATTGACCTGTTTGTAATTGCAGGATAATGTTTTGCAGACATCATCATTCATGGTACTGACAAATCTCTTAAAACAACCGGGTTCTTCTAGATGGCCAACTTCAGTATCAAATGAGTCTTTTGCTACACGATATATGGAGTTTTCAAATTGGCTTGTCAAATGCTTGATGAAACTTACAAAGGTCAGTATCTATCTTTTAATTCACTTTTCTTTGTCTTGTTTTGTCCATCTAGATTTGATATATGGATAAATTAACAAAAATGGTGCAAAATCAGAAAGTTTACAAACCTGGTACTTGTATTCTGTTGTACTAAACTAGATTTTATATATGGATATGGTCTAGAAAATAAGCACTCCTTAAGCCATAATTGGCACTGTTATAGGGTATGCTTTATTAAGTATAAGGTTCTTTGTCACAAAAACAACCTCTTTCCAAAATCAGTGTCATATGACTTTATTTATAGTAACAAAACCAGAAAAGATATTTCTTTCAGGAGAAAAAGCTTTTTACTTTACGGCTTTAATTAGAGATGTCAGTTTTGATCTATTTACTTATTGGTCAAATGAGTAAAGCTAAACAAATAGCTTAAGAAAACGGGCCACGTGGGTGAAGTGGGTTTTAAGTGAGCCAAAGTGCATATCATTGAACCTCCTAAATTATTATTATTATTTTTTTAAAGTTTGACTATTATAATAATTTGTGTCATTACATTTGACCCAACAACTATTTGTTTATAACATTTTTAATGATTATGGACAAAAAGTGTTTTGGGTCGATCCACCCATTTTCATTCTTATATGTAAAACAAACAAGTTAAGCACTTTTATCTACACCAACATTTTGGAATGGGTGACTGCACCAGCTATCCCTCCCTGACTTTGTTAATGTTCTAACTTGACCTTGTAAATCCAAGGAATCCTTGGAATGGCTCTACGTCAATTTGATATAGGAATAAAATGGTGCATGGCTCAAAGTGAAATGAAAATAAGAATCGAGTTGGCCCCATTAGCTTTAATAGATTGATTTTAACTAGGGATGCTTTACTATGAATGTTGATGAATTTTGAATACATTTGATTATTCAGCCAAGTCAATGAAATAAGTGATATACGTATAAATTGTCCCATGGCGTTGGCTCGAGATGAGTAAGAATCAAGTGATTGGAAAGAGAAAAATAAGATTGAGAATTATATATACTTTATAGCAAGTTTGTAAGTTTGTGAAACTAGATCTTAACACAACCACGTCTTTTGTTTGAGCTTAGAAGTCTACCATGCATCGGTTATAACATAGGAAGTCATTCTATATCAAAGCTAGAGAAGCTGGAGATGATATACAAGAAGAAAGTTTGTAAAGTGAGCTTTTTCGGGAATGATTTATGAAGATTTGTAGTATATATTTCCTGAGGTTTGACTTTTTAAATTGTATTTCACTAGGATTCAACTTCAACGGTTATTGGAGGCATGGAAAGCAATGGCAAGGTTAACATGGTTTGAGAGCATGAATAAGCTTGATGTCAATGAGTCTAGTCAGGGAAACCGGATTATACGAGGCAGATGGCCTCATTTAATACTCTTAGGTGATTTTGGGATTGAGCCATGAGTTAGGTCTTCATGTACCCCTATGGGGTCGAGGTTTAGTTCACAAACTCTTAACCTAAGCTGGGTTTTGTTGAGACTAAATATCAAACCGAAGAGTCGAATTCTGTCTAGATCACTCCCAACTGACAAGAAGTTATTACCGTTAATGAACCTGTTGGTGGTTTACATGAGCAAAAGATATCAGGTACGAAAACGTTTGACTTTGACTTTAATTTCATACCATTTACCTTCTATTTTTTTTTTAAAATACAAGTATTTTCCTGTGCAGGTACATCAAGCCAAAGCTGGGATCATAAAAAACATAAATAAATAACAAACCAAACTTAAATTGACTCCAAAAAAATGAGCATTTTATCTATAATTATCTTGACCCATAAGCAATGTTTTCAGAACCGGATCAGACGTCGAACCGGACGTCTTACTGGTTTGGTGGTCGGACCGGTTGGACCGGATTTAACTATATTTTAATTATATTTATATACTTAATTAAATATAAGTAATTTATATATGATTTATATATATATTTTATAGTTATATATAAAACTTAACTATATTTGTATATACGACGTACTAATTTATGGTTTAACACCCCGTTTTTACCCATTAAAATTAAAAAAAAAACGAAAACCGGTCCGACCAGCGGTTCGGGACGATCCGGCCGGTTCGACCACTACAAAACTAATCACACCAGACCGGACCGGCCAAGCCCCTGATTCGCGGTTGAACCGGCCGGTCCGATCCGGTCTTAACAACATTGCCCATAAGACTACTACTAAACAACTGTTAACCAAATAGAACAACTATCTAGTGACTCATAAGACTTTAAACATAATCACGAAACTAGACGTAAAAAAGAATATGGCGTTTTACTAATTTGGTTTCAAATTAGGCCAAAATAATTTTCTTACTCGACACAAAAGGTTGCTCGTTCGGTCATGTCAAATGTTAATTGAGAATTGAGAACCGCTAATATTTGGGCCCTATTGGGCTATTGGGAATAGTGTATTGGGTTTTAGCCTACTTATTATTTAAGATACTGTGGAATCTCAAGTCTTCAATATTTATGCAAATATGGCCCACAATAAAGTCAAGTTCGGAACTCCGTTTACATATATTTTGTGATGGTTGTATAATAATATAATATTAGAATTTAGATGGCAATAAGTAGAGAAAAGTTTCATCTCTTGCCATATATTTTCGTGACAGAAAGAATCCGTTGCCTTGAACTTTTAAGACTTCGTCAATATTGTGTTATCTAATGAAATCAAATGAAACATAGCTTACGCCGGGTAGTTGACATTCAAACAAACATAAAAGGCTTAAAAAGAGTGAAGCTAAATTCACTTGTGAAACCTTGGTTATATGGACTGAAGTACTTATTATTATGTTACCGCCTCACACGGCTTCTTCGTCCCTTGTGTCGACCATTTTTGTTCCCCGTCGGATTTGCTACGACGACGTCCACTCATTGGAATTGCATTGCGACCTGCACCCCACTATTTGATCGCAACCAGCATCAGCCACCTATAACCCCCCTTATTCCACTCGCAATTTGCAGGTCGCTTAGCTTCAAATCACGTCATCAAACCATGTTTGACTTCCAAGATGCTTACAATGTGTTTCAATAAATATTCCTCATCATTCCACCTCTATATAATAATTAATGGGGTTATGTTGAATGTTTATCGAATGCTTCAAATCACGCCATCAACCCACTATTTTATCGAATGTTTATGCTTTGGTGTCACGGTTTTCATGTTGATGGTTTAGGGAACATGTTTGATCATCTAGAACACCCAGATATATTGTCTAGCATGTTACGAGATTCAAAGGTCGTGAATTACATGATCAACTGTCGAGACACGGTTAAGAAAGTTAAGAACTTGATGGAATTCTGGTTGTTTGCAGCTAGTGATGAGTTCTAGAGGTAAAGGGTGTGGATCATGGGCGGATATGTAGGAATATATGTGAACATGTTTACGTATATGTAAATGTGTTTATATATACGCAAACATATATGTGAACTTGTTTACGTATGCGTAAGCATGTATGTAATTACAAAAAGCTTGTAAAACATTTTTTCGTTCTTTTAATATACTTTGGGTTTGTGTTTTAAATAAATGCATGTGATTTTAAATAGATTTATATTGTGTTTGACTTTGAGAGAGGGAGATTTAAGGAATTTAGGTTGTTTTTAAAATAAATAAAAAAAACTACAATGTACACAATATACCCTGAATCATTTAAGTAAATTAATTATCTATTAAACAATTACAAATTTGTCATTGATTGATATCAACCATTGATCAAGATTGATCAATGGTTTAAAAATAGTATTCTTGTTTTTTTATAACTGGAGGTTTTTTTTTAGAACTCTACTCTCTCTCTCTCTATATATATATATATTTAAAGCATATGATAACTCATACTTGTTTTTCTATTGTTTCTGCTGTAATTAGACTTCATTTGCCTTATTGGGTAATGAAATCGTAAAACCATATGATTCGTCATAAAAGAGATGATAACTACTTATATATGTCTAATAGGATTATTGCTCACTTGTAGGATTTATTGAGGTCATTTCCTTTTAAATGATTAACAAATGCCGTATGTATTATTTTCACCCAATACTTTGCTACTTCGGGTCTTTTAAGTGAAGTACACAAACCCACAATATTACTTGCTTTACGATTAGAGTGGTTAATAAAGTACGCAAATATGATGATATTGAGCTATGCGGCCTTGTGGATCATTATTATCAGTAGCACGTCTAGTTATTACATGATTTTTTTAAAGTTTTAAGAAATGCTCGTAGTGTTTAGAGACATTATCTTGAATTAGAATGTAAATTTTTGAATCATCACTTCTACCTATTTCTTATTTTTAACAGAAACTAGGAAGATTCTACCGCGCGTTGCGCGGTTTCTATTCAATCTTGCTTCTAAACATCACTGTATAATTAGAAAAGTATGAAGTCTATTAGCGTTTTATTAGGACACGCCAGATGCAAAAACCACCGAATTACCTGCACACCATAAAAGAGAGCTTAGAATCCCAAATTTGGTGACCTTTCAGTCCATTCATATATTGTTTTCAATTTCAACTAAATTTATTTAAAATTGGACACAGACTCAAGCTAACTTAAAGGAACAACAAACGAAAATTAGCAAACAGGCAACTTAATAGACAGTACACATAACACTAACGAATACTGCCACGTCAAATCTGATCAAGGAAAAAACTATCTGCCTATGAACAACTAAACTCTAGAAAAAATAAGCACACCGACCGACAAAATTAGATACATAATAATTAAACCACATTACCTATATAAAGAGCCTATCAATGAGTAGCTACATAACGTATACTGCAACTAATGTTTCATGAAAAAGATGTACTTAGCTGCACACAATAAGTAATGAACCTATGAGGACTAAGAAACAATTAAAACAATTAACAAACATCATTTGAAAGTAATAGTGAACTTCAGTGGATGCATCGCAACATAGATTATGCACAAAACACATATATGATTGATGAATACCAAAATTAATCAATTAAAAAGAGTCACATTGATATAAACAATACCTTCAGAGCAACATTCGTTCACCCCATCTGCTAAAACACTATTACACTTATAATCTAATTTTTGAATAAAATGATTCTATAATTTTAAAGAATAAGGCAATTTAGTATTTTAACTATAAACAATCCTAAGCAGTGTTGTTGTGGTCGAACCGGTATTCGGTGCCGGGTTTTCCATATATATATATATAGAGATATAGAGAGAGATAGAGAGAGAGAGAGATAGAGATATATGAGAGAGATAGAGAGAGAGAGATAGATGAGGAGATAGAGAGTAGGAGAGAGGAGAGAGAAGAGAGAGAGGTAGAGAGAGATAGAAGGAGAGAGAGAAGAGAGAGAAGATAGAGAGAGATGAGAGAGGAGACAGATAGAGAGAGAGAGAGAGAGGACAGAGAGAGAGAGAGAGAGACAGAGAGATAGAGAGAGAGAAGATATATATAGAGATAGGAGAGATATATAGATTATAATATAGATACATATATATATATATATATATATATATATATATATATATATATATATATATATCCCGTTTTTGGAATCTTAATTTATGGTTTAACACCCCGTTTTTACCCATTAAAACTATATATATATATATATATATATTAATATATATTATATATATAATATATATAATATAATTATATATATATATAATATATATATATTATATATAGTTTTAATGGGTAAAAAACGGGGTGTTAAACCATAAATTAAGAGCCAAAAACGTTTATTTCGAACGACATTCGTGTCCGCATGTCGTGCGTGGGCGACCCAAATTTTCCAGCCAGAAATCCGTTTTTGCACCCCCATGCGCGCGGGTAGGTCATGGTATAAAAGGTATCATAAAGACATTCAATACTTTCACTTTGTTTTCATATATAACACATAATGTTTCATTTGTCACACCAATGTGGGACAAGAGTGTTAGAGAGACTCTCTTTCACACCCTTATTTTCCAACAAATATTAATTACATATATAAATATAATTAAAATATAGTTAAATCCAGTCCCAAAGTCCGACCGGTCCGACCACCAAACCAGTAAGGCGTCCAGTTCGACGTCCGATCCGGTTCTAAAAACATTGATCCTAAGTAATAAAAATGTATACGTCAAGTTGCTCATGTAATCTCGTTTGAACCTCCACCTGTAATCGCAATGCCGTAGTGATCTTTGAAATCCTATTTTAAAGCAAATAGTGTTAAACTATAGATAATATATGAAAAAAATAGCTAACTTAGCACATAAATGAAATAATCTCTAATTCATGTGAGATACTAATTAAATCAACCATGCACAAAATATAGCGACTTACATAAAACAAATATACATAAAATGGGCACATTATATAGCCTGTGTGCAGAACTGCAGATCACTGTAATGTCATCAAATATTTGTATATGCACATACGTAGGGAGGTGCTCTCCTAGTGAAATTAATTCAGAACCTATCATTACGTGAGCTAATATGCCATATCTTTTAAAGAAAAATCACACAAAAACATGCATTAAAATAAGAAAGGATTAGGTGGACCATGTCAGAAATGTAAGGAAAGGAGGAACAAAATTAACACTTTACCAATCATGATATAATTTTTTATTTAATATCATGTTTGTATTTTCCATAAACATCATAGGCCTATTGCAAACAAAAAAACAAACGAAGACAAAAGGACCAATCTTAAAATTCACATATTAAATAAGGAAAAAAAGAATAATCAAAGTGGAAATTAGACATATTGCAGACATACATAACAAAGTCGTGATGCAGCCATATAATATCCGATCAACTCTATGGTCAATGGATAATCTGATTAATTATAGTAATAGTATCATAATCTGTTTTAAATTTTCTCTTATCATTTGCTTTAAGCAAGAGTTGACCTTTTGTTTACGTGATCCTTTAAAACCTCTCACAAATACCCGAAATATCTATGTATCACACTAAAATATTATGTTCTAGTAGATATTTGCATCAAGTAATGATATTCAGGAGAAGATTGTTGCTTGTCCCTTGTCTATCACTTCTGCTTTGGGTTGATAGACGCCTCATAACCACCAATTTCAACCTAACTTTTAATAAAATCAAATCAATCTATCTATTATATCTATATAAATAAAATATTTTTGGAAACTATATGGGCACAATTCTAGGCCTTCTAAGACTTTACGTAGTGGGGATATGGGTAGCGCCAAAGCTGCTGATGTGGCTTGGGAATGTTGTGCCAAAACCACTACAAGGATGGTAAAAAGGGGCGCCAAAGGGTTCCACGCCAAACCCTTGGCGGGCATGAAATCTCCAAGCATTCAATTCGTGATTTTTACCCAAATATAAGTAGGTGCCATAGAAACACACAAATGTATTCTTCTACCTGCAACTTCACACCCACATGTTACTTCAATTTCTTTATAACCTCAAAGATTTGATCTTCTTCATCAGATCTTCGTTCCTTCATCTGTTGAACTTTGAATGTTTTGATTTGGTGTGTTTGTAATTGGAGTTACGGTTTTTTGTTCATGTGGTTTCCCGTTGCAACAGTTGATATGGCAGATGTTGGGGAAGAAGAGGAATACGAAGGTGATCCGGAGCGCGAAGCTTTCTCTGAAGATGCGGCGGAGAGGTGTGAAAGGCAAGTGACGATGTGGCGATCGTGACTTGATGATGATGCTGGCGGTGGTGGTGGTTGGTTAGGTTAGGGAGAGGGTGATGGTGGTGATTCTAGGGTTTCTGATTAGGAATCAGATGGTCAAGATGAGGAGGAGTTTTCGGTTGAAAATGAAGTTGAGGACCTGAGGGTGTGACTTGTGAGGGATCATACACAGATGGTTTCTTAGTTAAATATAAAATACCTAAAATAATGATTAAGTAATTAAATAAAAACAATAACTAATTAAAGATTAGATTTAGCTAAAACAATTACATTTAAATCAAACGGGGGTGTTAGTTAGTATTTTTTACTTATGTTTTGTCTACATGTCATTTTTAACTAAAATATTAACCAAAATCACTACACAGTGACACAGTCTAAGTTTTATTATTTAATAAATATACCATTAACTATTAATAATATTATTTTTTTTCACATCAATTTTTTTATTAAATTAAAAAAGATATCTCTCTACAAATACAACTTCTAAAGAATAACTTTTTATAAAATAATTTTTTTAAAAAAATATCAACCTTTTTTAAAAAAACAATATATTTTAAAACTTGTGTTTTCTAACAAATAAAAATCATTTATCTGTTGCAATGAAATTGGTTTTTCTAGTTTTGAATATATTATCAAATTGAATCGTTGAAGTTGAACACCAATATTAAATTCATTTTATTTGTTATGTATAAATTTTTTTTTACACACGTGAGTGTGTGATACCTACAAATTATTAAGGGACATGTTTTTCTGATTAATTATGAAAATAAAATTAACCATTTAAACCTATCCCATTATCATCTTTGGTTACTTTAAAGATGAACGTTTCTTTTTGAATATTATTAAAAATATTTATTTGTTTTCAGAATCATTTTTATATTTCTAAATATGTTTATTTAGAAAGTTTTATAAAGTCAACTTTCTTATTAAAAAAATCAGTTTTTACCATTAAAAACATTTTATCAAACTGTTTTTTAAACTTTTTCAAATAAAATTTAGTTTTTCAAATAGTAACTTTTAATTCAAAAAAAAAATGCAATAACTTTTGATCAGAAAAAATGTTGGTTTTAAATTAACCCAAAAAATATATGTGATACTTACATTACTTTCAAATCAGTTTATTATTTTTATTTTATTTTTCTTTTTTTTTCACGGGAATGATTTATTAAGCAAACTTTTAGTTTTGATTTATTATAGTTGTGTGTGAAACTAATTTAGTTTTTGTAATTAAATTATGTGTAAAAACAAAATATACAAACGTTAAAAAAAGCAAATTTTTTAAGGGGTAAAAGTGAAATAAAGAAAAATGATGAAGTAATTAGATTGAAACAAAAATTGGAGATACAATCCTTCGTTGGGATATAAACTCATCCATGTATCGCTGGGATACGAGCGATACGTACATGTTCGGGTATCGTTGGTCAACGATATTGAGACACCGTGAACTTCAATTTTAATGGCTAAAATTGTAAATGTTTTTGGTAATTTTCTAATGCAATGTGGTAGTTTAACATATATTTTTTTTTCATATATATACTTTGTTATTGTTATTTATATTTATTATTATTATAATTGTGTGATGTGATGTGATTTTCAGGGTAAATAACTAAACGCGTAATACGGCATTATTACCAAAAAATAATAAAAACGCTTAATTACCAACAGATTCTATAAAACAAAAAGATTCGCTGTTGCGATTCGCATATCTTCCGATTTACAATTTTAGGGTTTAGGGTTCCTCTCCTCTTGTGTCTTCTTTAATTTCATAATATTCATTCATTCTTCTTCACACACACACACACACCCCACAAGTTGATTCTTCAATTCCCTTCAATTCTTCACATACTCACACAGTAGAAGTTGCTATTGATCGGAAGAAGAGAATCGAGTGTTACACAACAACAGGAAGGATCGATGTCAACATTAACCTTTTGTTGATTCTTCAGTTCTTCACATACTCACACAGTAGAAGTTAATTTCAGAGTTCGTTTGTTCAGAAGCGAAGAAGCTGCTGGAGGAATCGTAACGATGACAGCAATGACGTGCCCACCCTCTGCGGTTTATTAAGAAGATCATCGCATACCGATTAGGTTAGGGTTTTTGGTTTGGTTCTGTTCGAACGTTGATATCACGAGCTGAGGTTGTTTAATTTTAAGAAGAACTGATCGATTTCAGTATGCCCTAATTGCTTACTTTAAAGCAGCGGATGCTGTTGCTGTAAGGTTTTACTGATCCTTTTGTTTCCGTCTATGGTTTTGATAACCTGTATTCTCTCATGTGTCTAACAGCAATGGTATGTACGTTCATTTACTTAGTTTGTTTTAAAAGTTATACATTCTTATTTAATTTGAGGAAGCATTTAGCAAGACTTCATTCTGAATGTTATATCATGGTTTTATATTCTGTGGTCTATATATATTACAGAAAGACAAACAGATTAGATCTAAATGCACGTCAACAGTTATAGAATTGATCGAGATAGAATTTTTGTTCATGAATTAATTTGAACCTATATGTTTGCCATATTGAACGACATTGTGTTTGAAGATGTCTGATGTTATTATATATGTATTGGTGTAGGTATGCCAATGAAGTTAGCGATGATGCAATCATGGCAGATCAAAGCCTTGCAGATCCGCCAAAGCTAGATGATGGAAAAGTTACGTGCATATTGTGTTTATGCTTTGGGTGGAGTTGGAAGCTGTGGATTTATCCCTGGTATGTTTTGTATAAGACATTGCATTTGCATATTTTGATCAATTTGACGTTTAATTTATAACAACGGAGTTTTGTATCATGCAATACATGAGTGTGCATTTTATAGGTTCATATGCTGTACCATTACCTGCTCCCTCGGTTGATTTCAGAAAATACGCATGTCATACCCCTTCGACTTCTAAGGTTCACTGAAACTAGCCTTTTGTTCATGAGTAGAGATTATTAGATGACGGTGGTACTTCTAAAGTAAGTGTACTGTTTACAACCAACATTTCATAGCCTATCAATTAAACTTAAATATATACTTGTTGTTTCTTGTTACCATACGCAAAAACTTTATGACAAATTTAAAAGACCACAATCGTGTACTTATATGATCAATAAGAGCACCCTGTACAAAGAACTTCTTGCTAATGAGTATGCCTTAGACATGTAATTATCTGTTATCACACTACTTTCTATCGTTTCACTAATTTACTCAAATTTAGCAAGGGGTGTCAGGGTGTGTGCACTAATGGCATTGATTAACTACCTATGCAACCACTAGGTTGGATAAAGATTATTTTGTTTCGTATGTTTAATAAATACAATAACCTAACCCCACATTCACTATTTCGAGAAAATAGAGGATACTCAGGTATGTTGATCAATTTTATTGCTTTCACTACTTGTTTATGTTTTTTAGGAAATCAAGGTTGAGCTTGTCAATATCACAGGTGCTGCTAAGCCTTTTCAGAATATAAGGTGTGGGACACATTTAGACGTCTTACTCTTATCTTTACCTGGGCTTGTATCTTGTTTGGTTTTAAGAAAGTAACAAGACGACTATATTTGAAGGCTTATGATCAAGGTTTTGCTAGAAGGTCAGCAGCAAGGGCACCTGCTGCTGTGATCACCTCTGAAATCACATATTTCATGTTTCATGTTTTTGTTTTTTTGAAATATATTATCCTTCTTCCTGGTATTGACTTTTAATTCTCTCTTTTCACTATTAAGCTTGCTGCTAAGAAGACAGGTCACACAAAGACGGCAGTTGGCAAGAAAGCAAGGGACCGATTTAAACCAAAAAGTTGAACCTTACAAGGTTGAGGTGCATTCTCTATGCCAAACACACACACGCACACACACATTTATATTAATAATCTTAATGCTTACGAAGTTTTGGACTAGTGTTATGCCTTTTCTTAATCGAACACTATATCTTAGCGCTTGTTGCTTGCAGCCGGTAAAGATGATCCTTGAAGAAACTGAAAGCATATTAGGATCTCTTGATCAGGTATAAACTATCATCCAATAGAAGTGTGCCACATGGAAAGAGCGACTTGAAGGTTTCTCGCTTCACAAAATGATAAATTAAAATGAAACACAACTGCGACATGTTTAGTATGATAACATCTTGCTTTCTTGGGTAGTAGACTTTCTTTTAATTACTAACAGTAATTTTGTTATACATTTGTTCTTCATATCTACCATTGTGACATCCACCAGTGTTCTTTTTGTATAATTATGACTTTCTTTCCTGTAGAAATCACCTCATTCAAAGAACAAGTTGGAGCACTCCAAGAACTTGACCACTTTACAGAGATTTTAAGCCATGTACCGTGGCTGTTTCTTGTTGGACCGGCAAACCGTCAAGGGTTCACTGAAGTCGTCGGCCATATAGCTTCTACTACATCAAAGTTCCAAAAAAAGGGTTCTACTTTGAATAGGTGGTAAAAAATGATTACATAAATTCCATATAGTAATTATTTTATAATAAGTTTGGTCTTTTTTGAGTTAATTGATTCTAACAGTTATTCATGCCATGACTTCTTTTGCAGGGAATTCTGGAAGATTTTGTGACATGCACATAAAAGAATGTACCTTGCCGACTTTGGAAGTCAAATCAAATCTATGATTATAACTGTCATCATTTGTAACTCATGACTCTTGGTTCTCCGTTAGGTACCACGTATTACTGCGTGTTTGACTAATGTTAACTTAGTGTGGATGACACGGTGACCTTTTTGATTGCAGAGTGCCTGATGCTATTCAGTTGCTGAGGCGAGCTGCTGCTGCTATGACGGTATTTAACATTTATAGTAAATTTATTTGTTAATACGCAATTGAGAGTTAACTAATTTGTGTTTGTTACCAAGATAATTCTATAGGTGTTCATAAAGCAACAGAAGTGTTCCTTGGAGATGTTAAGAGTTTTTGGACAAGACTTGGCTTGTGAAACTGCTTATTTTTCTAATCGATGTTCTCATTCACTATATAGGTCATGAGGAATGTAGGGAGACATCAAAGGACCTGCGATAGCAATTGTTCTTGACCGAGTGAAGTCACGTGATGCATTTCTAGATGTATGTGACAACACTCGAACAAATTCAACTAGACAACTTACAGATTGGAATAATCTTATGATCATGCCTTGAAGAGCATATCTCCGGTATCATATAGCAGCTAAACTTTTTTGTTTATACAGATCTATAAAATATGCTCTAAGTTCCATATACATTCTACTATCTGTCAATATAAAATATAATTAAGCGTACTATAGTTTTCGTATTTATCTGCATGCATGATGAAAGAGAGAGAATTGTGGTTTGTAGATTTAAATATAAAAAGGTGTGTTTGGAACAGATTAGTAATATATCTACATCCTTTTGATACTGTTGACCTATCACAATATGTATCAAGTAATATGCATACTAGACAAGATTACCTGACCTTTGTTTAATATCTATCACAATATGTATTATGTTATCTGCATATTAGACAAGAATACTTGACCCTTGTGGGAAACTTGTTAACCTTATTATTTCTAGTTGTTTTGATGTTAGGTGATGAGTGATGACATCTAGAGATGCGGAGAGCCGACTGAAGCACAAAAAAGCATGGTAGATGATAGATTTATGTGTAAGGTACATTATATTTCTGTTTCTGTAACCCTTTTTGGTCAATTACTTTCACCCTACTTTGTTTTCTTTTTGTTTAGCCTTGAGAAATGAAATAAAAAGAAGGAGGGGGAAGCCATGTGAAACAAGTGCTTGCTTTCATTGGTCTTTTTGTTAAGAAAAATGGGTAAACATTGGCAAAGTCTTTTTGTTTTACCTTGCTATTCTTTGCTTCTTACTTATACCTTCATCATCATTTTAAAATTTAATTTTGTGGTTTATCATGTGTTAATGTTAGGTTAATCTTGATCAGGTCAAGTTATGGTGAACGGGTCACGGGTTATTAGAAAGTTTATTATGTCACAGTTAAGCGTTTTATAGTTTGACTTCAGGCCACACAAATATACAGTAATATCATAGTTTTCTAAGAATATATGTTTTGATAAGTTGCATTTATTAATTTTCATGTATATAATTCTGATATAGCTGACAGTTGGGGAAGTTTCATGATCCATATCTCTTTTTTAGCATGTTGTTAGATCCATTTTTTTTCTTGTCCCCTTATGCCTTGATATGGAAAAATTCTTTAGGGGCTGTTTGGCAACTTCTGAATGATTAAGTGCTGAACAAATAAGAGGTCTGAACCATTAAGTGCTGAACCATTAAGAGGTCTGAACCATTAAGAGGTAGTATATCGTTTAACTATTCAAATGCAAATGTCTGACCAATTCAGATAAGAGGTCTTAACCATTCAGCATTAGACCTCTTAACCATTCAGCACTAGTATAATGCTTAACCATTCAGAGGTAAATGTCTGAACCATTCAGACACTGCTTGCGAAACAAACAGTCTGAACCATTTAGTGCTGAATCATTCAGACATCTGAACCATTAAGAGGGTGATTAAGAGGCTGCCAAACAGCCCCTTAGTTGGTTTTATTACATTGTGAGCTGCTTAATATGTTGTTTTAGGGATTTTTCACTTCCTGTGAACCTCAAATGGAAAGACATCCCTTGACATGGTCATTTAAAGGCATAATTGACCTACATTGGAAAGCGGTTTTAGATATCATTAAATATGGCTCTCCTAAGTAGGCCATGTTATAGAGCTTTTATATAAGACTCGACGTTAGCATAACGGGTACATCTTCAAGGCCTTATAAATATGTTCTCTACTCACTCATGCTCGTGACATTATCAACTAACCTTTGTTGTTTATATTGTTAACAAACATTACATTAGTTTCTTCAGTTTTGTGATCAAGAGAACGGTTTCAGCTAAGGACTTAAAACGAGAACCTATAATGTTTGTTCAAGATATTAACATCCAGTATGCTTTTCTAGATGTCAGGGATTCTAACAAGGTTAGCTCTAAGTTGCATATACATTTCCCTTATCTTTCATTATTAAGAGTTTCTAAGCATAATTAATGTGGTTCCGTATATATCTGGTTGCAGGATGAAAAAGAGAGAATTGTGGTTTGCTGGTTTAAATTTGAAGAGTTGTGTTGTTACCTAGTATGGGAAAATGTAAGGTTACTTCCATCAAGTCTTAATGTTGACAACTAAAAATGCCTATATTCAGATATCGTTTGGTTCCTTTGTCTAAACTCATGTAACATTATTTCATTTATTGTATTGACCTGTTTGTAATTGCAGGATAATGTTTTGCAGACATCATCATTCATGGTACTGACAAATCTCTTAAAACAACCGGGTTCTTCTAGATGGCCAACTTCAGTATCAAATGAGTCTTTTGCTACACGATATATGGAGATTTCAAATTGGCTTGTCAAATGCTTGATCAAACTTACAAAGGTCAGTATTTATCTTTTAATTCACTTTTCTTTGTCTTGTTTTGTCCATCTAGATTTGATATATGGATAAATTAACAAAAATGGTGCAAAATCAGAAAGTTTACAAACCTGGTACTTGTATTCTGTTGTACTAAACTAGATTTTATATATGGATATGGTCTAGAAAATAAGCACTCCTTAAGCCATAATTGGCACTGTTATAGGGTATGCTTTATTAAGTATAAGGTTCTTTGTCACAAAAACAACCTCTTTCCAAAATCAGTGTCATATGACTTTATTTATAGTAACAAAACCAGAAAAGTTATTTCTTTCAGGAGATAAAGCTTTTTACTTTACGGCTTTAATTGTCAGTTTTGATCTATTTACTTATTGGGCAAATGAGTAAAGCTAAACAAATAGCTAAAGAAAACGTGGGTGAAGTGGGTTTTAAGTGAGCGAAAGTGCATATCATTGAACCTCCTAAATTATCATTATTATTTTTTAAAGTTTGACTATTATAATAATTTGTGTCATTACATTTGACCCAACAACTATTTGTTTATAACATTTTTAATGATTATGGACAAAAAGTGTTTTGGTCGATCCACCCATTTTGATTCTTATATGTAAAACAAACAAGTTAAGCACTTTTATCTACACCAACATTTTGGAATGGGCGACTGCACCAGCTATCCCTTCCTGACTTCGTTAATGTTCTAACTTGACCTTGGAATGGCTCTACGTCAATTTGATATAGGAATAAATGGTGCATGGTTCATAGTGAATACATTTGATTATTCAGCCAAGTCAATGAAACAAGTGATATACCTATAAAATGTCCCATGGTGTTGGCTCGAGATAAATAAGAATCAAGTGATTGTAAAGAGAAATAAGATTGAGAATTATATATACTTTATAGCAAGTTTGTAAGTTTGTGAAACTAGATCTTAACACAACCACGTTTTTTGTTTGAGCTTAGAAGCCTACCATGCATCAGTTAACATAGGAAGTCAAATTATTGTGTTTCTAATTTATATGTTTTATTCTATATCAAAGCTAGAGAAGCTGGTGATGATATACAAAAAGAAAGTTCCATGTAAAGTGAGCTTTTTCGGGAATGATTTATGAAGATTTGTACTATATATTTACTGAGGTTTGACTTTTTTAAATTATATTTCACTAGGATTCAACTTCAACGGTTATTGGAGGCATGGAAAGCAATGGCAATGTTAACATGGTTGAGAGCATGAATAAGCTTGATGTCAATGAGTCTAGACAGGGAAACCGGATTATACGAGGCAGATGGCCTCATTTAATACTCATAGGTCTTCATGGACCCCTATGGGGTCGAGGTTTAGTTCACGAACTCTTAACCTAAGCTGGGTTTTGTTGAGACTAAATATCAAACCGAAGAGTTAAATTCTGTCTAGATCACTCC
Source organism: Flaveria ramosissima (assembly GCA_025215565.1). Classification (NCBI taxonomy): domain Eukaryota; kingdom Viridiplantae; phylum Streptophyta; class Magnoliopsida; order Asterales; family Asteraceae; genus Flaveria; species Flaveria ramosissima. The sequence continues at coordinate 66,155,083 of CM046034.1, read as the reverse complement.
CAACTGACAAGAAGTTACCGTTCATGAATCTGTTGGTGGTTTACAAGAGCAAAAGAGATCAGGTACGAAAACGTTTGACTTTGACTTCCATACCATTTACCTTTTATTCTTTTCAAAAATATGAGTATTTTCCTGTGCAGGTACATTAAGCCAAAGCTGGGATCATAAAAAACATAAAAAAACAAAAAATCAAACTTAAATTGACTCAAAAAATATGAGTATTTTATCTATAATTATCTTGACCCATAAGACTACTACTAAACAATTGTTAACCAAATAGAACAAGTATCTAGTGACCCATAAGACTTTAAACATAATCATGAAACTAGCCCTTAAATTTGAGTTATTGACAAGATTAGTCCAACAATCAACCTCATAATATTGTCATGGAGACATCATACTTCACGTTTCACAACATCGTTCAATCACCATCTTCTTGAATCAAATTTGCAGTCTTATTTTTATTCCACTTTGCCGCATAACTTGACTTTCATGTTCATATTAACTTCAAGGTGCCAAACCCAACCTCTTTACGCCCTTTGATTATAAATGAAAAAAAAAACAATAGCTTTGGTTGATATGTTGTGTGATTTTTCATGGACTTAAAAAAGAATATAGCATTTTACTAATTTGGTTTCAATTGAGCCCAAAATAATTTTCTTACTCAGACATAAATGGTTGTTCATTCGGCCATGTCAAATGTTTTCATGATTATCACCATATGTAGCTATCTATAACTGATCCTAAAATGGAGTTTTTGTGGTGCATTTTATGGCCAAAAAAGCTAATTTAGAACAGTATTTTTCAGAGGGAAAGGTGGTCAAACTTGGTCAACAGTCTATACATGTAGTTGTTCTAGGGTACGTTTTCATCAGCCAGTATTATACTATTATAGAAGAAGATATGCAAGATAAATTCTATTACAAAGTTGTAAGTAGATAATGATTGTGTTATAGCTTACCAAATTTCCCCAGTTTTATCTGTGCTTGTGTTGTCTGTTGTTTGGGGGCCTGGTACAGAGAGTACGTAATGATTCCCGATCCTCATCATCCTTTTTTTTGTTTCAATATCGTTAGGGTTTACCTCAATCGATACAATTTACATGGAATATTCTCTTTTTCCCTGATTTTTTTTGTCATGTTTGATGAATATCCTTAGGCTTCTGTTTGGAATTCGCCTGTACAGGATGAAGCCGAGGCTTGAAGGTTTTAGTGTCTCTGGTTTTGATAACACCATTATTTATCCATCAATTGGTTGTCTCAAGTGTAAAGTTGTATCAACAATTCATTCATTCTATAGTTTCAGACATTTAAGTCGCCCTGTAGTTAATAACTCATTGTGGTTTGTCTATCTTTTCACAGGAAACACCAGAAGACAAGGGCTGGCATGATCTTGTGGTAAAGGGGTTCATTGAGTATTATATTGACACAGAATAAGAAGGAGAAGAGACTGCTGTCAGTTCCATGACCTTTAATGTAAGTATAGGCCTGAAAATGAGTGGGTCAATTTGGGTTGTAAAACAGTCAAATGGTGGTCTCAAATCTCAAAAAGTTAGCTATAAAGTATGTTGAACCTTTTACAAGTCTCCCAAAACACACCTTACTCTTTTGAACTTCCAATCTGGATCAGTATTTCAGTATTTTTGTTAACCATATTTTTATGGGTGTAGGATTTAGATACCTATACCCATTGTGAAATCGATCTATCATAACTTTTTGGTGGTTGCGGATCCATCGTACCATTTCCTGATAAGTTTTTACAATGTAACTATAGTTATCTTGCACAATGAAGTTTTCTATGTTGGTTGATTATAAATTTTATTTTATGTGTAAAATAGTCTCCATGTAATACCATTTCGTTAGGCATGGGAAAACTTGCAATGGGCATTTTATGCTACAAACTTCTAATTCTGTAAGGTATATAACAGGTTTCATCTCTTTTTACAAAAAGTTATGCCATGTGGTCATGTTTCAATTATGTTTGTACTCCTAGGATAAACGACGTACGCTCTCTACTATCCTCAAAAACCATGTGTGACTTCTCAAGCAACGAGGTTTGTTTGTTTTATCATTTTTTCAATTAACATGTGTTTCTAAAACTATTTAGAGTATTATTCTTGACGTTATATTTTTTCCTGAAGTTACATTTTTCAAATGTGTTAGTAGTGGGAAGGACATCAATCATGCCGTAAAACTGAGGTTTGACCTTGGCACCTTTGATCTATATTCTTTTTATTATATATTTAAATTAATAAACTTCCTCTCGTTGGTCTTCATTATTTACAATCATTGCTATTTTTTATACAGATTCCTCCAAAGCATTGATGTATCAAGAAATCAGGGTTGCTGATTTATTGTAGAAATCAGGAGGAGGTTTGCATTATAATTCTTTTACTTTAGTCTCATTTTCAGGGCTGCTGTTTTTTTGTTGCATAACCAATTTGTACTTAACTTATGCTATTATGAACCATTTATAGAGTAGTGCACATGATGAAGAGGGTTCTGCATGAGCTTCTAAAGTTTCATGGGACTGGAATAAAAGGTCAGCTTTCTATGGTTCTTGCATACGTGGAACCCCAACCTACAATACTCACCTACATTGACCTTAATCTTAAGGTATTTTGATTTTTTAGACAATCTGATTTTAAGGTATGTGTCTTAAATCCTTTTAATAATTATGTTTTTGTTTTGAAAGTTATTTGATGTTGCTGCTACAAGAATGTTGAAACCAACTGGACCTGCTGTTTCAAACACATTGGGGTGTTTCAGTGGCCTACCCAATGCCTGCTAAACATTCTGGTAATGCCCATTTGTAGGTAAAAACAATGTTTGGTTTCACCTGAATTATGGCATCCTTTCCAACTCTTGGTTTTGATATTAGTTTTCTCTCATATTTATCAGAACCTGTTACTAATAATGTAGGTCCTGTTGGCCCTTTAGGATATAAAAAGGTAATGTGAGTTGACCCAATAGCCTCTACACATATTTCTTATGCCCAATTGAAGGCGAGTTTTTATCTTTGTCAAAAAAATGTTGGTTTCATCAAAACTTTTGTTGTCCAGAAGCTGCACTTTTTAATAAATTTTGTGTCTAAAGAATATATTGGTTTATTATTGTACGGGTTCTTTTGCATATAAAATTATTTTGCAGGTTTTATGATCTTAAAGGACCATTCGGGGCATGTTAAACAAATAGCTTAAAAGATAGCTTATCTATAGTGTCTTATAGGTCAAATGGGTAGGCTATATGGTCAAACGAATGTGCAGACATTTCAAATAAACGCTTGCTCATGCTGCGAACCAGGAGATTAGTTAACTGTCTTATTATAGAGATTTTATTTTGGCTTTTAGATTAAAAGGTTTCCATGGATGGATGATGGGTGCAGAATATTTACCATTTTTTTCTCATTTTGTTTTCGGGATATAACCAAGGAGATTCCATTATTATGAAATAATCATGATTGTGGTTTCTTCAGATCACCTTTATTCTGTGCTCTCAATCAATCCATTGTGTGTATTGTTTTTAATGCATATATTTTTTCCTCTTTAATCTTGTCCAGTGACAAAGAAACAATGACAGGGACACTTGTGGTTTCCTCTGGTTATTTTTCACACACACACAAGAAGAGGAGAAGTTTTTTGAATGAGTTGCCAATTATTGTTTCATGCTCTTATCTGCACCAGGTATTGTGGTTTTTCTTTCACATGTTCTGTTCTCTTTGTCCTTTATTTTCCCCTTATGGCATGCTGATATGAAAAAAACACATTATTTAGTTTTTAATTGGCTATATTACAGCAGGAGCTACTTAATTGGTGTTTCTAGGGAGATTTACAAGCTAGTTGCTTGCTTATGAGCGATCTTGTGAGGTTTTACTCACTTTATGCTGATGCACACGGTTAGTGCTTTTTGTCTCTGTTTTATGAAAACTGTGATCTAACGTGGGTATATAAGTTCTGGTCATATTTACTTATCTTTCATTTGTTTTTTTGCCGAAAAATTGAAGAAGTTTTATGATCCTCTCTACAGCAGGTAGTTAGATCCTTGTGGTGTTTTTTCTTTACATGTTTTGTTCTCTTTGTCCTTTATTTTCCCCTTATGCCATTCTGATATGAAAATAGCACATGATTGTCCCTTTTGCTTTGGCTTTTACATAGACTTTTGACTTTAACCTGATGATGCATTTGTGAGTTAATTCCGGATGATTTGACAGAAAAGTACAGCTGCTGATTTGTGAGAGCTGCTGCTTTTATTTTTTATTTGATTGGTGTCATTATATGATTTCCATAGATAGAGTTTACCTTGCTAATTAATAGCATTAGATCCAATTGGATTTTGTATTTAGTTTTTCCTCATTCATAATATATCAGAAAGAGTCAAGGGCTTGTCCACCCCAAAATCCCCTTGTTTTTTTCCTCTGTTTTTCTGCTTTGATTATCGATTGTTTTCTAACAATTGGTATGAGAGCATAAACTAGAAGATCCTTGCACTGTGGAGGAGGAAGTGAGCTCGGTTATAAAAGCACAACAGAAGCATAAGCCACCAAGAGGCTGTTATGGTCATCATCATCTTACCTCTGCACAATCTTAACCCAGACGAACTACACGTCTTGGGCTATTAAGATGGAGTCATTCATGAATGCCCAAGGTATTTGGGATGCCATTGAATCAACTAAAGGCATCATTGTGGATGTCAAAATCAAGAAGGCACAGGCTTTCTATTGGTGCAGTCCCTAATTTGATTGCTACTAATTTGAAGATGAATTCGTGTGAGATTGACAAATTAATATAAGAAAGTTGCAGATCATAAAAATGAATGTAGAGTACTTTATTCCACAATTAAACCATTACTTATAAAGGCTATAATCCAACCCACGTCGGCTAAGAAAACAACTACAACCTATTCAAAAGGAACACCCCACAAGATCCGGTTCCCAACGTTCTCTCTACTTGGTCAATCCTCATGTTTTTTTCTTTTCTTTATATAAATACCAAACTAACTAAATTATTAAATAATAATAAACACCAAATAGTATAACTAAAGTCTAAACTTAATAATAAACAAAGTCAAGATTAAACTAACATTCACCCCCTTCATCTTGATCCGTTTTCTATTTCATCAAAGAAGTGTCGGTTCTTCCTCTTGGATCAAATTAGCCTCATTATCCTTGTTCTTCCATTTTGTGCACTCATAGCTAAAATGCCCAAAAACTCCACAATCATAACACCGAATTCCACTTTTATCGCCTCGACCCGATCCTCTTCCTCGACCTCTTTCACCTCTACCATAGCTTCTTCCACAACCTCTTCCTTGACCATATTGCCTATCACTATCACCATTCTTTTGTTCACTAGCAATCAAGAGTTGACCTTGTTCACCCTCCTTCTCACCGTGGCTTTTAATTCTCTCTTCGTAAGCCTTAATCCTCCCAACCGCTTCATCAAAGAGCATCGTATCCAACTCAAAACATTATTTGATTGACGCCACGATCTGAAGGAACGACTTTGGCATAGCATCAAGTATCCTTCTCACCATTTCTTCTTCCTCAACTTCATACTCAAGACTCCTCAACTTTAAAACCAACCCGCTCAACTTAGTAGCACAATCATCAACGAGCTCTCCTTCCTTCGTCCGCAAGCCTTCAAGCTCTCTTTTCAATGTTGCAACTCGAGCCGTCCTCACCCGGTCTACACCCAAGTATCGTATTTTTAAGCCATCCCACACCTTTTTCGGGTCCGCGTGACTTGACATTTGCAACACCATCTCTTCCGGTATTGCTTGAAACAAGAAAGCTAGAGCTTGTTTTGACTTCTTAGCATCCGGTTCTTCGCATCCGGTTCTTCCCCAAGAGTCCTTGGTTCCACCATCTCCAATAAACCATGTGCATCCAAGATGGACTTAACTTTAATAGCCCATAGCGCATAGTTGGTTGTAGTCAATGTCGAAACTTGGTAAGACAACGAACCTGCTTCTTTTGCTTGTACCATCGCCATTCTTTGCTTCCTTTTTTTTCTTTCTTCGGTTTGATCTTCTTCTTTTCTTGGTCTTGTTGATACGTTCTCTTCGGTCTAGAACTCTTTTAAGTCGTCGGTCTTTGCGTAGCTTAACGGTCTCTCGGTCTCACACTAGAAGTTTTCGGTCACGGTCTCTTCACGCCGGTCCTTCTCCGGCGTCAGTCTCTTTCTCCGTTCTTCGTTGCTGTGGCAGCCGGTCTTCATGTCTCTTCCTGTGATTCACATGAAATCACTCCCCTTTTCTTCTAGTCGAGCCCTATTGCTCTAATACCAATTGTTGGTACCAGTCCCTAATTTGATTGCTACTAATTTGAAGATGAATTAGTATGAGATTGACAAATTAATATAAGAAAGTTGCAGAGCATAAAAATGAAAGCAGAGTACTTTATTCCACAATTAAACCATGCCTTATAAAGGCTACAATACAACCATGCTTTATAAAGGCTACAATACAACCTACTTCTGCTAAGAAAACAACTACAACCTATTCAAAAGGAACACCCCACAAGATCCGGTTCCTAACGTTCTCTCTACTTGGTGAATCCTCACATTTTTTTCTTTCTTTATATAAATACCAAACTAACTGAATTATTAATTAATAATAAACACCAAACAGTAAAACTAAAGTCTAAACTTAATAATAAACAAAGTCAAGATTAAACCAACACTTTCATCTTTCAGGCGCTGCAGAAGATATTCTGCTACAAGTTGCAGAATATAAGGAGGCTAAGAGTGTGTGGAATGCCCTGAAAACTCGTTATCTTGGAGCTGATAGAGTCCAGCAAGCACGGATTCAAACTTTGAACCGTGAATTCAAACTATTAACCAAATTGTTGGTACAAACCCAAAATTAAAAGGAATCTACTCCTCTTTTGGCGATATTAAAACTCACGAGAGAAAGCAAAATTCACCACTGTAACTATCTTTTTTGGCTCAAACTTCAAAATACTAAATTGCATTGCATCAATAAACAAAACTCAAAGCTAAATATGGGAAACGTACGTATGAAGTGGGGTGGGTTAATACCCACCATCTCCTAACAATCCTCCATTCAACCCATGTTTCTTTTTACCCATTAGCATTACTCAAACTAAATTTACTGCATAATTTAAAACATATAATAAAATAAAACACTCCTAATGATTTGACTTGACCCGTAAAATAAGACCCGTTGACCCGTCGAGATTAACCAACATTCACCCCTTTAATCTTGACCTTGACCCGTGCATTCGTCAAAGTAGAGCCGGTTCCTCTAATTCAATCAAGTTGGCTTCTTTCTCTTTGTCTTTCCACTTTGTACACTCATATGCAAAGTGTCCAAATACTCCACACTTATAGCACCGAAACCCACTTCTATCTCCTCTACCTGAGCCCCTTCCAAGTCCTTTCCCTTCTACTGGATCCTGTTCCGCGACCTCTTCCTCGTCCATATTGCTTGTCATCATGCTCACAATTGGTCAACAAAAGTTGCCCTCGGTCTTCTTCTTTTTCATCATGACTTTTTAACCTTTCTTCATATGCTTTGACTTTTTAACCTTTAAGAAGGAAGAATAAAAACTAAGGCTGTAATAAAGAAAAAAGAATGAAGATGGAGTAAATATAGATTTTGAAGAACGTGTTAGGCAGGTGTGTTTCAAACATTTAAAGCGGAAGAATAAAGGCAAAAGATGGATACAAAAGTCCGGAATTAAGGGGGTGAATGTGAGTTAATTCCAGATGATTTTACAGAAAAATACAGCTGTTGATTTGTGACAGCTGCTGATTTTAGTTTTAATTTGATTGGTGTCATTAGTTGATTTTCATAGATAGAGTTTATCTTGGTTATAACTAGCATTAGGTCCAATTGGTTTTTGTATTCAGTTTTTTCCTCATTCATAATATATCAGAAAGAGTCAAGGGCTTGTCCATCCCAAAATCCATGTGTTCTTTTTCTCTGTTTTTCTGCTTTGATCATCGATTGTTTTCTAACAGTATTTTCAAGGTATTATAAATATGTTCTCAACACACTTATGAGGGTGATTTGCCATAGTGATGTAATTTTGTTGCATCAACTTAGGGTAGTTTAACTAGAGTTTCTTATGTTGCAAGATCGCCCCTTTTTCGCAAATATTACAAATGCTTCTCATGCTGTGAACTAGAGCTCTTACTTTGGCACCTTTGATTTTTTTTATTATATATTTTAAATTAATCAACTTCCACTCATTGTTCTTTATTTACAATGTTTGACTTTTTTTCATGCAGATTCCTCCAAGAACTATACAATGTTGACACAAACCGCTTGGTATGAAGCCTTTAGAGAAGTCAATGCAGAAACTTGACGACGTCATTCTTAAAGAGTTCTCGGCAATTTATGTTTTTGGAGGTGGTTCCCATTGAGCAAAGCATTGGTGATCATTCATGATCAGGTTATGTAGTCTTTCTCTTTTATCTATTTCATTAGATTCAATGATTTGTGTTTTGCATTTGGTGTGTTTTACGTTTATCTTGTTAGGTAGGATCAACTTAGGTTAAATGCATGCATATTAGAATTTTGTTTCTTGATCTTTGTCTTTTGTTGGTAATGATTTTAATGGTTAGGCATGATTGAAGTTAATTGTAATGATGTTCCTTGAATTAGAGTTTAAACTATATGGGAAATGATAGGTAGTTGGCATGTTAATACTTACACATGGATTGGATCTTTGGGGAGGAAAATGCAAAATATATTTGATGTGTTGGTAGACTCAACCCAAAGAAAGAACCCTAATGTCCTTCGTGTAAATTAACTAATATAAGGATATGTGTTTAGCTTCCCATCTTAATATACATGGTTAAGAAACTGAGTCCTGATCATAATAGGTTACAAGTTAGGATTCTCTTTCACAATCCTTATGCCACCGTGGTTATTGAGGATCAGAAAATCAAAATAGGGCGTTTAAGACCCGAAAATCATCAATATGATCCTCATAACCTTAAGGTACCTTAAATACTCACTGTGTCATTATGCTGGTTTTAAGCATGAATGGATGTATATAAATAATGAAAAAAATCACTGCCGTTATTGAGGATCAGAAAATCAAAATAGGGCGTTTAAGACCCGAAAATCATTACTATGATCCTCATAACCTTAAGGTACCTTAAATACTCATTGTGTCATTATGCTGGTATTAAGCATGAATGGATGTATATAAAAAATGAAAAAAATCACTGCCGTTATTGAGGATCAGAAAATCAAAATAGGGCGTTTAAGACCCGAATATCATCAATATGATCCTCATAACCTTTAGGCGCCTTAATCACTCATTGTGTCATTATTAGAGGTGCATGGCAAAGTCAAATTGTGGTTTGGTGAGTCCTAAAAAACCTCGAGGTTGGGTAGGTTTGACTGTGTATGTTAGGTGTGGGGACAATTAAACCATCATGGTAAATATAAATAAAAATTCAACAGCACAAGGCATTAGTTGGGACTAAATAGGGTATGGGTTTTAAAAGGACAATATACCAACAATCAAGGTTAGAGCATTAGTACTTTTCCTTGGTGAAATGAGGTGTGAGAAAGGCATCATATGGTTCTATTATTTCCTGATTATAATTTTCTCATGTGTGATTATGTGGCCCTGGTAGTATTGAACATTTCTTACATGTTAAGCATCAAACTTCCATGTGAAAGCTAAAAAAAGATGGTTTTTCTTTAATTTTAATGTTTTTACGAATTTATGCATTTAGAATGTCAGATATGGCCTCATCCTTTGTCCATATCTTAGTTAGTCTTCTATATTTGTCTCTCAAATAGCCTGTAGCCTTAGATTACAAGTGAAAAAGAGGTGCCACGATTGCTGTCACAAAAGAAAAGTATGATCTTTGTTTTTTATATGTCAGGTGATAAGGATGATCGGTGTCATTATGGTGACATTACGCTTGATCTTGCGGGACCATTTCTAGCTGGCCTACTTGAACAGGTGAGTTATTATATTAGTAGGCATCATTATATAATAGATTGTTATCTATTGTGTTAATGCAGCTCTTTCACAACTTAACGTGAGACGTATGAGGTTATGTATGAAAGCTAATTAAAATTCAAGTTTTTTAAGTGTGTATTGCTTCGTGTTTTCTATTATCTTGTTTCTTTAATTTGCAGTGTGTAGACAATTTGAAGGATGATAATATGCAACAAAAGCAAAACGATTATATTGAATGTTCCCTTTGCTAGTGTCCAACCAGACAAACTGCAACAATATGGTGCAACTATCCAACAAAAATACATCTATGAAAAGGTCTCTTGTCAAGGTTTGTCACTACCACCCTTGTTTTTCTTTTATTAATTTTCTAAGTTCTAACCAACTTAAGTACTAGACCACAGGTCCCATGATGGTCAGTTAGGATCGTTAACGGTTTGGTTTGGCCATTTTGAATAAATTTGGGCTGAAGCGCTAACTATGATTTCAGCAAATGACAAGCAAAAGTGGTGGGATTAGTTTGTGATTACAACATAAAATAACAGGTAATAAGGTTGTGTAATTTAATGAACATTCAATCACTCTCTAAATGGATTGTGATTATAGTTTTTAAATTGCTTAATTTAATCATTGCTTTCAAATTTAAGATATTGCCCTCATCAATCGTAAATAAAATAGTAATCTTCCATCCTTTTATCTCAAATTGGATGTGGCCTTAGATTACATAAGGTAATAAGTTGTGTAATTGCTTAAGAAAAAAACACCATTTTTTACCCCGCCCGACCCAAACAGAGCATTTTGCCAAAGACCCCTGCCTGGGGAAGGAAGGAGATTGGAAATTGAGCTGCTAAAGGTACGGTTCACTTTTTATATTACTGTGCAATTTGTTAGACACCAATTGGGGGTAACGATCGTTTTCCCCTGTTTTCTTAATTACATTTTCATGTTTTTGTTCTTCTATGATTTATTTGGTTTGGTTATAGTACAAAACAAAGATCTTTTGATGTCAAACTTCAATACTCTTTATATTGTTAATGTAAAAAGGTTTTAAGTCACCATGTTTTAGATGATGACAGTAAATGGTGAAGTGATAAAATAATATGATATGTTCTTTAGGAAGGTATGATTGATAAAGAGTAGCATACTATCTCCAAATAGATAATATATTCTATTAATTGATACCATTCACTCTACTAGACAACAATGGTTGTTGGTTATATAAAAGATAAATGCTATTTGAGGGTTGGAGAGTATTAAACATAAAAGGCATACTACTATAGGATATGGGTACAACTTATTTGTTATTGTATGTGTTTGCCTTTGGTGTTGCGTAGATTTTCTTGTTATTTTTAAATTTTATTTTTACTCACTACTTTTGTTATGTGCTCATGGTTGGAGGACTGAAGAACGAGGATGTGCAGGATCATTATGGCAACAAGAGGATTGCTCTTGTGTGTCCATTGCTTTGTGATTTATTTTATATAGGGAGTTATTGTATTAGTAGGCATATAACTTAGACCGTGAATTCCCTCTCAAGATGGGGAACTTATTAGCTTATTAGCAGGTCTCTTCAAAGGAGCTTGGCCTGCAGAATGCGTGTGAGTACCCAAATTGCTTTGCATCAAGGTTTTCTTTCTTTTTCTTTTTAATTATTTTAGAATATGATTATTTTCTTATACATGTTATTTTTGTTTTCACATGTATAATTTTCCTTATAAATCTGTTTGGTTGTCCTCTTTGGTTGAACTAAGAGACAAATTTGGGATTGATGATAATTCAAGAACCTTCGAGACTCGCTTGCCACTATGTTACTAGAAGGTAAAGTTAATTATTCTCTTAACCTTGTAGTAGTTGTGTATATTCAAGTGTTACTTTACTATGTTAACGTGTGATTTTAGTAAATCAAAATATATTCTTCAACTCATGGGTCGGCGTATTTACACGACATTGTTCACACATGTGTAAATCAGAATTCATTCTTCATGATGAAGATCTTAGCCTTGTGCTTCTGATATTAATTTTGCTAAGCTTTTTGTAGGCGGGGAAGCTTATGTGACCATAGTTATTGCTTGCTTACAAATGAGGATTTTCATACCTGACAAATGAGGTTGGTAACACTCACGCATCCCTAATTTTTCTAAGTGGATTAGGTAACCCGTCTTTTTCCCTATTTTTCTAAGTTGATTTTTGATATATGTTGATTGTATAATTACTAAAGAGAAAAGGGAACATGTCAAAGAATAGCAACCAAGTTTCAAAAGGGTTTTAAATTGGTCACTCATACATATTTTTTAAATTAAACCATCAAATCGAGTCATCATCAAATTTTTTTTTATGTCAACAAAGTAATTGAAGAGAAAATGTGAGGGTTGGAATTTTTAATATATGACATATAAAAAATAATCATATTAATTATATTAAAAAAATAAAAAAATGTATCTTAAATTCTCGTCACGTTCCACATGAGAATAAAAAAGAATAAAAAAAATATTTTTCTAATTGAAACAAAAAGAAAAACATGCTAAAAACATGTTAAGACTTGTAATTTAAATAAAATATAAAAGTTGAGTGACCTAATTGGAACATTTTTGAAAGTTGGTTGCTATTTTACAAATTTACCACAAGACAAAAAACACAAGAGGAAGGTGAATATGTGTCCCGAACCAAAAGACCATTTTTGAACGAGGTAGAAGCCTACCCGACTCATAGAGCAAGAGACTTAGATTATAAAAGGACATATAGGCTAAAGGATGCTATAACATAAAGCCTAAATTTAAAGGCTATAAATCCCAACTCGTGAGATCCGTAAGCATGAAAGTCATAAAGTGCGATGCCTATAAATGTGTCTCTAAAGAATGAAGTATAAAGCCCTAAGAGACCTATATGGCTAATAGGCAGGGCGTAATTGTAGGCTTAATAATTATGTTTGTGCTATTAAATGATTCTTAATTTTAAAAAATGGTTAAATTCATAAAAAATCAGACTTTAAGATTACTAAAGTTATTTTAGTTGTTTGTAGACTTATTCCCACAATCACGATAGTTCAAATTCAAATATTATAAAATTCTAAAATTTCCCCTTATAATCACACAATATATTATAAATAACCAATTTAATAAAATTTGTATTTCTTTTGATCTAGATGATGATTGATGTTTATACTTTATATTTTTAGAATTATACTTTCTCAAAATTCCACTTTTCAATTATTACTTGATAACATATTTAAATTAATTAAGTTCTAGTACAATTTACACGTGTAACTTGAGTTTTCAAGGAACCTTTAGGTTGTTTATAGCTTTGTTGTCATGGTTTTCATGTTGATGGTTTAGGGAACATGTTTGATCATCTAGAACATCCCAAATATATAGTCTAGTATGTTACGGGATACAAAGGGTGATCAAATGTATGAATGATTATGGTTAGCATAAGAGCTTTAGGTGAGGTTGTATATCATGGTTATTTTGCTTAGGTGATGAGTTTGATCCTGGAACAACTTTAGCCATATAAAATGAATATCTTTTAGGTTGGGGGGATTATGTTCTGAAATTACATTTTTAGTAGCTTTTGATCACTTTGTCATGTTTTCTTTTTAAGTAATCTTAATTTTTTTCATTTGACATAAAAAGGGAATCTGAGTTGTCCCAATAGCCTCTACACATCCTTTTTATGCGCAATTGAAGGTGAGTTTTTATCCTTGTCAAAAAATGTTGCTTCTATCAAAATACTTAGCACTTTTCAAGAACTTTTTTCCAAACAATATATTGTTTCACTAACATACCATTTTTATACATATAAAAGGATTTTTGAGGTTTTATGATCTAAAAGGATGATCCCGGGTAGCCTAGACAAACAGCTTAAAAGATAGCATAACTATATATTTAATAGGTCAAACGGGCAAGCTATATAAATATCTTAAAAGATAACGGACTGGGTGTTCAAACGGAGGTAAAGTGAACAAAAGTGCTTTTCATAAAACCTCCTACTCCTTTAATTCAGAAAGATGGATGGATATTGAATAATATATTTTTCATCATATATTTCAGTAAAACGTCTGGTAAACATGAATCAAGTGGTCCATGTGTCAATAAACATCATAATTACTTATGATGTTATAGGATGTTGAAATAATATATTTTTGATCATATATTTGATGTTTATGCTTTTATGTATGGAGGTATTTTCAATGCTTGAGAGGTTTATAAGATTAGTGTGTGTTTGATTAAGGTAGTTAATAAGACACTAGAAACTTCAAATTGAATACACTGAAAACAAGAACGATAGTCGACTTGGTTCGAGAGGGGCTAGTCTCCGATTACAAGAAAATACCTGTACAGATAACATAAACTTTCTTGCCTAAACAATGAACATTGGGTTGGGGAGGGCTAGGCCCCACCCATTCCCGTTGGACACGTATCATTTCTTTCTCTCTGGAGAAACGACTTGTCCTCAAGTCGAAGAGAAGATAACACCAACGAGGGTGACTTCCGGGCAGAACTTTTCTAAAGGGGCTCATTGCGTGGATGCTAGAATGTTGTTGAGTTTTGGGTACCCGTTGCAAACCCTACAGCTTATAATATTGACCCAAGTACTCACATGTTTGCGCCATCATCCTAAATGGTACATAAGTGGCTTTGATACCATTTGTAACAACCGGTCCTTCATACCACCAATATTATTTTATTTCTCATGAGTAGCTTATGGATTTAGTTTTTGATTTAATTATTTATAATAGTGACACGTCAGCATTTACGGGGTGGGGTGTTACAGTGGTTGCAGTTGTGTGAGGGGAACGTGGGTGGATGGGCTGGGTTTTAATAGTTTAGTTTTATTCCATCAACCTATTTTAATAAATCTAAATCTATCTATCTATCTGTACTAATAAAAGAAGATTTTTAAAAACTAAATGGCACAATTCTAGGCCTTCTAAGACTTTACGTAGTGGGATATGGGTAGCGTCAAAGCTGTTGATGTTGCTTGGGAATGTTGTGCCAAAACCACTACAAGGATGGTAAAACGGGGCGCCAAGGGGTTCCATGCCAAACCCTTGGCGGGCATGAAATCTCCAAGCATTCAATTCATGATTTCTACCCAAATATGAGTAGGTGCCATAGAAACACACACTTCACACCCACATGTTTAATTTCTTTATAACCTCAAAGATATGATCTTCTTCATCAAGATCTTCATTCATGTTGAACTTTTTGATGTTTTGATTTGGTGTGTTGTAATTGGGGTTAAGGTTTTTTGTTCATGTGGTTTCCCGTTGTCGACAGTTGATATGGCGGATGTTGGGGAAGAAGATGAATACGAAGGTGATCCGGAGCAGGCGAAGCTTTCTCTGGATATCCGGCGAAGGTGGGGAGGTGGGAAGGCAAGTGACGATGGCGATCGCGATGATGACGATGGCGATCGCGATGATGACGATGGCGGCGGTGGTAGTGGTGTTGGGGTTAGGGAGAGGGTGATGGAAGTTGATTCTAGGGTTTCTGATTAGGAATCAGATGGTCAAGATGAGGAGGAGTTTTTGATAGAAAATGAAGTTGAGGACCTGAGGGTGTGACTTGTGAGGGAGCAACATAGATGGTTTCTTAGTGAAATATAAAATACCTAAAAATAATGATTAAGTAATTAAATAAAAACAATAACTAATTAAAGATTAGATTTAGCTAAAACCACTACACTTAAATCAACTGGGGGTGTTAGTTAATTATTTTTTACTTATCTGTTGTCTATATGTCATTTTAACTAAAATATTAACCAAAACCACTACACATAGTGACACAGTCTAAGTTTTATTATTTAATAAATATACCATTAACTATTAATGATATTATTTATTTTTTTCACATTAATTTTTTTATTAAATTAATAAATATATCTCTCTACAAATGCAACTTCTAAAGAAATAACTTTTTATAAAATAAGATTTTTTTAAAACAATATCAAACTTTTAAAAAACACAATATATTTTAAAACTTGTATTTTCTAAAAAATAAAATTCTTATGAAACAAAATAATTAAAATTCAAAGTTTAAACAAATTATTAAAAATGACACTTTTTAAAAACGGTTTGTTTTAAAATAGTTTGTTTAAAAACCAATTTTTTTGAGAAAAACAAAAAAAAAGTAACAAAAGTTTAAAAATGATAGTGTCTTTTGATAACTTGTAGGTATTGTTAATCATATCTTATATCAAAAGATTATTTTATAACTCATTAATTTTTATTTATAACTATTTAATATTTTATTTATTAAACTCGTGTACTGCACGGAGTATTAATCTAGTGTTAAATACAAGGGCATTTTTGTGTTGCAATGAAATTGGTTTTCCAAGTTTTGAATATATTATCAAATTGAATCGCTGAAGTTGAACACCAATTATTAAATTCATTTTATTTGTTATGTATGGATTTCTTTTACACACGTGAGTGTGTGATACCTACAAAATTGATAAGGGACATACTTTTCTAATTAGTTATAAAAATAAAATTAACCATTCTCGTCTTAAACCTATCCCATTACCATCTTTGGTTACTTTAAAGATGAACGTTTCTTTTTGAATATTATTAAAAATATTTGTTTATTTTCAGAATCATTTTTATATTTCTAAAATATGTTTATTTAGAAAGTTTTATAAAGTCAACTTTTTTATTAAAAAATCATTTTTTACCATTTAATTTTTTTTAATCAAACTATTTTTTAAACTTTTTTAAATAAGATTTAGTTTTTCAAATAGTAACTTTTAATTCACAAAAAAACGCAATAACTTTCAATCACCAAAAATGGTGGTTTTTTTAATCCAAAAAATATATGTGATATTTAGATTACTTTCAAACCAGTTCAGACCGTAGAGAAAATAAATTTCAAATTAAATAAACCTTGTATTATATTTCATTCATTACTTTCACGCTAAATATAACAAAATGCCTATGTGGAATGAACGGTTAAAAGCATAAAGTCAACAACATTAATATTGGGATTTTCAAATCATGTTATGAGATTATAATCATTTCTATATATAAATATATAAATAAATAGAAAAGCAACTAAAACTGAATAAATAAATAAAAACGTGTAACATTAATTAAGATTAAGATTATATAATAATGTTTTGGATTCCGAAATCTCGAAATACACGCGTATCTTCCCCAAATTAATATTCCCCCAAATCTCTGAATCAACATTCAACACCCCTCTGGTTCTTCTTCACACACACAAATGCACACACATCAACACACACAAGAAGAGAAGAGAAGAAGATGTTGAAGGAGTCCTCAAGGATGTTGAATTCGAGAAGAAGTCATTTACTTTTTGAAGACGACAAGTGTTGGCATGGAGGATCGATCGAATGTTACAGAGAATATGTAATGATTCGTTAGTATCTTTCGATTTCATCATCCTAAGCTCGCATTCGTGAAACAGGTTAGTATCTTTCGTTTTCATCATCTTTTTGGTTTCTAATTTTGTTAGGGTTTACTCTATCGATGCAATTGACATACATGGAACCCTAACCTACAATACTCACCTACATTGACCTTCTTATAATCCGTAAGGTATTTTGATTTTTCTGGACAATTTTAAGGTATGTGTGTTAAACCCTTTTATTATTAATGATTAATAAAATATTTCTACCGAAGATTCATCCTTACTTTGGTGTGAATCTGAGAGCACAACTGTTGCTTTTTGATCCAAAACCAAACATGACGCTAGGTATGTTTTCATGATTATCACCATATGTAGCTATCTATAGCTGATCCTAAAATGGAGTTTTTGTGGTGCATTTTATGGCCAAAAAAGCTAATTTAGAACTGTATTTTTATGAGGGAAAGGTGGTCAAACTTGGTCAACAGTCTATACATGTAGTTGTTCTAGGGTACGTTTTCATCAACCCTTTTTATTTGTGTTTGTGTTGTCTGTTGTTTGGGGCCTGGTACAGAGAGTACGTGATGATTCCCGATCCTCATCATCCTCAGCTCGCATTCGTGAAATGGGTCAGTATCTTTTGTTGTCATCATTTTTTTTTGTTTCAATATCGTAAGGGTTTACCTCAATCGATACAATTTACATGGAATATTCTCTATTTCCTTGAATATTTTTGTCAGGTTTGAATGAATATCCTTAGGCTTCTGTTTGGAATTCGCTTGTACAGGATGAAGCCGAGGCTGGAAGGTTTTAGTGTCTCTGGTTTTGATAACACCACTATTCATCCATCAATTGGTTGTCTCAAGTGTATAGTTGTATCAACAGTTCATTCATTCTGTGGTTTTCAGTTTTTAAGTCGCCCTTAAATTAATAACTCATTGTTGTTTGTCTCTCTTTTCACAGGAAACGCCAGAAGACAAGAGCTGGCATGATCTTGTGGTAAAGGGGTTCATTGAGTATAATATTGACACAAAATAAGAAGGAGAAGAGACTACTGTCATTTCCATGACCTTTAATGTAAGTATAGGCCTGAAAACGGGTGGGTCAATTTGGGTTGTAAAACAGTCAAATGGTGGTCTCAAATCTCAAAAAGTTAGCTATAAAGTATGTTGAACCTTTTACAAGTCTCCCAAAACACACCTTACTCTTTGGAACTTCCAAACTGGATCATTATTTCAGTATTTTTGTTAACCATATTTAATGGGTGTAGGATTTTGATACCTATACCCATTGTGAAATCGATCTATCATTACTTTTGGGTGGTTGTGGATCCATCATACCATTTCCTGATAAGTTTTTACAATGTAACTATAGTTTATCTTGCACAATGAATTTATCTATGTTGGTTGATTATAAGTTTTATTTTATGTGTAAAATAGTCTCCATGTAATACCATTTCGTTAGGCATGGGAAAACTTGCAATGGGCATTTTATGCTACGAACTTCTAATTCTGTAAGGTATATAACAGGCTTCATCTCTTTTTACAAAAAGTTATGCCATGTGGTCATGTTTCAATTATGTTTGTACTCCTAGGATAAACGACGTACGCTCTCTACTATCCTCAAAAACCATGTGTGACTTCTCAAGCAACGAGGTTTGTTTGTTTTATCATTTTTTTAATTAACATGTGTTTCTAAAACTATTTAGAGTATTATTCTTGATGTTATATTTTTTCCTGAAGTTACGTTTTTCAAATGTGTTAGTAGTGGGAAGGACATCAATCATGCCGTAAAACTGAGGTTTGACCTTGGCACCTTTGATCTATATTCTTTTTATTTTATATTTAAATTAATAAACTTCCTCTCGTTGGTCTTCATTATTTACAATCATTGCAATTTTTTATACAGATTCCTCCAAAGCATTGATGTATCAAGAAATCAGGGTTGCTGATTTATTGTAGAAATCAGGAGGAGGTTTGCATTATAATTCTTTTACTTTAGTCTCATTTTCAGGGCTGCTGATTTTTTGTTGCATTACCAATTTGTACTTAACTTATGCTATTATGAACCATTTATAGAGTAGTGCACATGATGAAGATGGTTCTGCATGAGCTTCTAAAGTTTTATGGGACTGGAATAAAAGGTCAGCTTTCTATGGTTCTTGCATACGTGGAACCCCAACCTCCAATACTCACCTACATTGACCTTAATCTTAAGGTATTTTGATTTTTTAGACAATCTGATTTTAAGGTATGTGTCTTAAATCCTTTTAATAATTATGTTTTTGTTTTGAAAGTTATTTGATGTTGCTGCTACAAGAATATTGAAACCAACTGGACCTGCTGTTTCAAACACATTGGGGTGTTTCAGTGGCCTACCCAATGCCTGCTAAACATTCTGGTAATGCCCATTTGTATGTAAAAACAATGTTTGGTTTCACATGAATTATGGCATCCTTTCCAACTCTTGGTTTTGATATTAGTTTTCTGTCATATTTATCCAAACCTGTTACTAATAATGTAGGTCCTGTTGGCCCTTTAGGATATAAAAAGGTAATGTGAGTTGACCTAATAGCCTCTACACATATTTCTTATGCCCAATTGAAGGCGAGTTTTTATCTTTGTCAAAAAAATGTTGGTTTCATCAAAACTTTTGTTGTCCAGAAGCTGCACTTTTTAATAAATTTTGTGTCTAAAGAATATATTGGTTTATTATTGTACGGGTTCTTTTGCATATAAAATAATTTTGCAGGTTTTAGGATCTAAAAGGACCATTCGGGGCATGTTAATCAAATAGCTTAAAAGATAGCTTATCTATAGTGTCTTATAGGTCAAATGGGTAGGCTATATGGTCAAACGAATGTGCAGACATTTCAAATAAACGCTTGCTCATGCTGCAAACCAGGAGATTAGTTAACTGTCTTATTATAGAGATTTTATTTTGGCTTTTAGACTAAAAGGTTTCCATGGATGGATGATGGGTGCAGAATATTTACCATTTTTTTCTCATTTTGTTTTCGGGATATAACCAAGGAGATTCCATTATTATGAAATAATCATGATTGTGGTTTCTTCAGATCACTTTTCTTCTGTGCTCTCAGTCAATCCATCTGTGTGTACTGTTTTTTAATGCATATATTTTTTCCTCTTTAATCTTGTCCAGTGACAAAGAAACAATGACAGGGACACTTGTTCTCAGTCAACATTCCTCTGGTTCTTTTTCACACACACACAAGAAGAGAAGTTTTTTGAATGAGTTGCCAATTATTGTTTCATGCTCTTATCTGCACCAGGTATTGTGGTTTTTCTTTCACATGTTCTGTTCTCTTTGTCCTTTATTTTCCCCTTATGGCATGCTGATATGAAAAAAGCACATTATTTAGTTTTTAATTGGCTATATTACAGCAGGAGCTACTTAATTGGTGTTTCTAGGGAGATTTACAAGCTAGTTGCTTGCTTATGAGCGATCTTGTGAGGTTTTACTCACTTTATGCTGATGCACACGGTTAGTGCTTTTTGTCTCTGTTTTATGAAAACTGTGATCTAACGTGGGTATATAAGTTCTGGTCATATTTACTTATCTTTCATTTGTTTTTTTGCCGAGCAAATTGAAGAAGTTTTATGATCCTCTCTACAGCAGGTAGTTAGATCCTTG
This sequence comes from Flaveria ramosissima, assembly GCA_025215565.1. Taxonomy (NCBI): domain Eukaryota; kingdom Viridiplantae; phylum Streptophyta; class Magnoliopsida; order Asterales; family Asteraceae; genus Flaveria; species Flaveria ramosissima. The sequence continues at coordinate 66,134,120 of CM046034.1, read as the reverse complement.
TGGTGTTTTTTCTTTACATGTTTTGTTCTCTTTGTCCTTTATTTTCCCCTTATGCCATTCAGATATGAAAATAGCACATGATTGTCCCTTTTGCTTTGGCTTTTACATAGACTTTTGACTTTAACCTGATGATGCATTTGTGAGTTAATTCCGGATGATTTGACAGAAAAGTACAGCTGCTGATTTGTGAGAGCTGCTGCTTTTATTTTTTATTTGATTGGTGTCATTATATGATTTCCATAGATAGAGTTTACCTTGATAATTAATAGCATTAGATCCAATTGGATTTTGTATTTAGTTTTTCCTCATTCATAATATATTAGAAAAAGTCAAGGGCTTGACCACCCCAAAATCCCTTTGTTTTTTTCCTCTGTTTTTCTGCTTTGATTATCGATTGTTTTCTAACAACTGGTATCAGAGCATAAACTAGAAGATCCTTGCACTGTGGAGGAGGAAGTGAGCTCGGTTATAAAAGCACAAAAGAAGCATAAGCCACCAAGAGGCTGTTATGGTAGATCTAGTCAACCAAACAGCAGTTACAATGAGACAAACAGGGTCATCATCATCTTACCTCTGCACAATCTTAACCCAGACGAACTACACGTCTTGGGCTATTAAGATGGAGTCATTCATGAATGCCCAAGGTATTTGGTATGCCATTGAATCAACTAAAGGCATCATTGTGGATGTCAAAATCAAGAAGGAACAGGCTTTCTATTGGTATCAGTCCCTAATTTGATTGCTACTAATTTGAAGATGAATTCGTGTGAGATTGACAAATTAATATAAGAAAGTTGCACATCATAAAAATGAAAGTAGAGTACTTTATTCCACAATTAAACCATACCTAATAAAGGCTACAATCCAACCCACGTCTGCTAAGAAAACAACTAGAACCTATTCAAAAGGAACACCCCACAAGATCCGGTTCCCAACGTTCTCTCTACTTGGTCAATATTCAGGTTTTTTTCTTTTCTTTATATAAATACCAAACTAACTAAATTATTAAATAATAATAAACACCAAATAGTATAACTAAAGTCTAAACTTAATAATAAACAAAGTCAAGATTAAACCAACATTCACCCCCTTCATCTTGACCCGTTTTCTATTTCATCAAAGAAGTGTCGGTTCTTCCTCTTGGATCAAATTAGCCTCGTTATCCTTGTTCTTCCATTTTGTGCACTCATAGCTAAAATGCCCAAAAACTCCACAATCATAACACCGAATTCCACTTTTATCGCCTCGACCCGATCCTCTTCCTCGACCTCTTTCACCTCTACCATAGCTTCTTTCACGACCTCTTCCTTGACCATATTGCCTATCACTATCACCATTCTTTTGTTCACTAGCAATCTAGAGTTGACCTTGTTCACCCTCCTTCTCACCGTGGCTTTTAATTCTCTCTTCGTAAGCCTTAAGCCTCCCAACCGCTTCATCAAAGAGCATCGTATCCAACTCAAAACATTATTCGATTGACGCCACGATCTGAAGGAACGACTTTGGCATAGCATCAAGTATCCTTCTCACCATTTTTTCTTCCTCAACTTCATACCCAAGACTCCTCAACTTTAAAACCAACCCGCTCAACTTAGTAGCACAATCATCAACGAGCTCTCCTTCCTTCGTCCGCAAGCCTTCAAGCTCTCTTTTCAATGTTGCAACTCGAGCCGTCCTCACCCGGTCTACACCCAAGTATCGTATTTTTAAGCCATCCCACACCTTTTTCGGGTCCGCGTGACTCGACATTTGCAACACCATCTCTTCCGGTATTGCTTGAAACAAGAAAGCTAGAGCTTGTTTTGACTTCTTAGCATCCGGTTCTTCCCCAAGAGTCCTTGGTTCCACCGTCTCCAATAAACCATGTGCATCCAAGATGGACTTAACTTTAATAGCCCATAGCGCATAGTTGGTTGTAGTCAATGTCGAAACTTGGTAAGACAACGAACCTGCTTCTTTTGCTTGTACCATCGCCATTCTTCGCTTCCTTTTTTTTCTTTCTTCGGTTTGATCTTCTTCTTTTCTTGGTCTTGTTGATACGTTCTCTTCGGTCTAGAACTCTTTTAAGTCGTCGGTCTTTGCGTAGCTTAACGGTCTCTCGGCCTCACACTAGAAGTTTTCGGTCACGGTCTCTTCACGCCGGTCCTTCTCCGGCGTGAGTCTCTTTCTCCGTTCTTTGTTGCTGTGGCAGCCGGTCGTCATGTCTCTTCCTGTGATTCACATGAAATCACTCCCCTTTTCTTCTAGTCGAGCCCTATTGCTCTGATACCAATTGTTGGTACCAGTCCCTAATTTGATTGCTACTAATTTGAAGATGAATTCGTATGAGATTGACAAATTAATATAAGAAAGTTGCAGAGCATAAAAATGAAAGCAGAGTACTTTATTCCACAATTAAACCATGCCTTATAAAGGCTACAATACAACCATGCTTTATAAAGGCTACAATACAACCCACTTCTCCTAAGAAAACAACTACAACCTATTCAAAAGGAACACCCCACAAGATCCGGTTCCTAACGTTCTCTCTACTTGGTAAATCCTCACATTTTTTTCTTTCTTTATATAAATACCAAACTAACTGAATTATTAAATAATAATAAACACCAAATAGTAAAACTAAAGTCTAAACTTGATAATAAACAAAGTGAAGATTAAAGCAACACTTTCATCTTTCAGGCGCTGCAGAAGATATTCTGCTACAAGTTGCAGAATATAAGGAGGCTAAGAGTGTGTGGAATGCCCTGAAAACTCGTTATCTTGGAGCTAATAGAGTCCAGCAAGCACGGATTCAAACTTTGAACCGTGAATTCAAACTATTGACCAAATTGTTGGTACAAACCCAAAATTAAAAGGAATCTACTCCTCTTTTGGCGATATTAAAACTCACGAGAGAAAGCAAAATTCACCACTGTAAGGGTTAATACCCACCATCTCCTAACAATCCTCCATTCAACCCATGTTTCTTTTGACCCACTAACATTACTCAAACTAAATTTACTGCATAATTTAAAACATATAATAAAATAAAACACTCCTAATGATTTGACTTGACCCGTAAAATAAGACCCGTTGACCCGTCGAGATTAACCAACATTCAGCCCTTTAATCTTGACCTTGACCCGTGCATTCATCAATGTAGAGCCGGTTCCTGTAATTCAATCAAGTTGGCTTCTTTCTCTTTGTCTTTCCATTTTGTACACCCATATGCAAAGTGTCCAAATACTCCACACTCATAGCACCAAAACCCACTTCTATCTCCTTAACCTGAGCCCCTTCCACGTCCTCTTTCCCTTTTACTCGATCCTGTTCCGCGACCTCTTCCTCGTCCATATTGCTTGTCATCATGCTCACAATTGGTCAACAAAAGTTGCCCTCGGTCTTCATCTTTTTCATCATGACTTTTTAACCTTTCTTCATATGCTTTGAGTCTTCCCACCGCTTCTTCAAAAGGCATTTTTCAATCTTCGAGTATTGCTCGATTGAAGCAACGATTGGTAAATATTTCTTCGAGGTTGAATTTAGAAGCTTTCTCATAACGACCTCTTCTTCAAGATTTGAACCGAGACTTTTAAACTTTGCTACAATACCACCTATATTTCATGGAAAATCATTAATCGTCTCGTTCTCCTTCATTTTTCGCATTTCCAACTCGCTCCTAGGAGTATGCAATCGTGCCTTTTGGACTTGGTCCGCTCCTAAGTATCGAATGCGGAATGACTCCCAAACGTCTTTAGCATCCTTATGTTTAGCAACCTGCAAAAGAATGTCTTCCGGTAATAAATGTTGAGAAAATAATAGCTTTTGTGGTATGATTTTTCTTTTCTTCCACGGTTGCTCCGGTGACCGGGTCTACGCCTCCCGAAGACCATATGCCTAAGTATTGTCTTGACTAGGATCGACCATGACTTGTAGTTTGTTTTGGTCAACTTGGGACATTGAAGAGACACGTTTCCTTGCTCTCAAATCGTTATGACTCCTGCGTTTTCTGTCATTTCTTGCTAAATACTTGCTTGAATCTTGCTATTTGTTATCTACTCCTTCAATTTCTTGCTTTTCTTGGCACCTCCTGCTTTACCTTGCTACGTCTTGCTTTAACTTGCTAATTAGCTTGGTTTAAAAAAGCGTGAGGCGCTCCGAAGCGTTTAGGTATCAAAATTCGAGGCGCCACGCCTCAAGCGCGAGGCGAGGGCTTCACGTATGCGAGGCGCTAAAACTAAAAATAATAATAAATAATTATATTATGCATGACACATTTCACTTCATAATCATAAACACAAAACATACTTATAATTTAAAGTTTAGAACATAATTAAACATCTTTAAAAAGATAAATAATTGTCTCAAATCATTCATTCAACAACCAACAACTTTAAAAACATAAATAAGTATTTGAAAATTGAAATCAATCATTCATCAACAACCCAAGCCTCATCTCCCTCAACATCAAAAGCACTTAATCCGATATCTTCTTCAATTTCATCTTCATCATATAACTGTTTCCCCTTTTCCTTTCTTGATGGACCGGCCCCTTCATCGTTTCCTCTAACTCTTGACGCTCTTGTCGCATAAAAAGGCTCATGTACCCCTCTAGCTCTACCTACTTGACCATATGTCAAATCCTCACCAACAAATACCAAATCATCATCATCATCACTTTCATCGTCCATTCTTCCCATCAACCATTCATTGCAGTCATCAATCTCATTTAACATGATTGGATCATTGGTGGTTCCTTCAATTTTATACCGTCGTTCCAAAGCACGATTAAATTTCACGTACACCATGTCATTCAATCTATTTTGTGCCAATCTGTTTCTCTTTTTTGTGTGAATGTGTTGAAAAACTCCCCAATTTCTTTCACAACCACTAGCACTACAAGTGAGGCTAAGAACTCGTACAGCAAAATCTTGCAATTCAGGAGTCGAAGCTCCATATGATTGCCACCACTCCGCTAAAATAACAAAATTAAATAGTGAATATATACTCCTAAATTATTAATTAAATATAACAAGTAACTATAACAAGGTAAAAATAAATAAATTACCGGGAGATTTTTTCTTCCTTAGTCTAATTGCCCCTGAATAACCGAAAACCCCATCGGCGTTTTGATATGTAGTAAGTTGATCATTAATCAAGTCAATGACTTCTTCATTTGGAGACAACTTAGTAATGCAAGCATATAAACCCGACATAACTTCCTCATCTTTTAATATACGTTTTGGGTCATCATAAAAGACGGCTGGGTTTAGAAAATGCCCCGCGGCATGCAATGGTCGATGAAGTTGGCATTCCCATCTTTTATCAATAATCTCAAAGGTACTAGCATAGAACTCATCTTTGTTGTTAAAACTCTTCTTGATAGTCTCTTTAGCCCTCTCCATGGCCTCATAAATGTAACCCATGGCCGGCTTTCTTTCACCGTCAACTAACCGAAGAACACTAACAAGAGGACCCGTTAACTTTAAGGCATATAAAATGTTTCTCCAAAATGATTCTTGCAAAAAAATAGATTCCACTTTTTTTCCCTTTGCATCCTTCGACCATTTTGAATCCATCCATTCTTGGGAAATGACCATTTTTCTCAAGTTGTTCTTTTGTTTATGAAATTGCAAAAGAGTAATAAATGAGGTAGCAAATCTTGTCACCGCAGGCCTATGCAAATTTTTCTGATTTGTGAACTTCCGCATTAAGTTCACCAAACCTACAAAGTTGTATATATATCCATTTGCAAACATCGCATCCTTTAAGCAACTTTTCACTTTCGGTATCTCCTTACCGATATCCTCTAGCATAAGATCTAGGCAATGTGCCGCACACGGAGTCCAAAAAAGATGTTTTCTTTTCTCTTCTAGCAACTTTCCTGAAAAGAATTATAATAACATGTCATTTTTTAAATGATAAGATACTTCATAATTGGTGCGAATAAGATTAAATTTTTTAAAGTTGCAACTCTTACCCGCCTTGACATAAGCCGATGCATTATCCGTGACAACTTGAACTACATTCTTTTCTCCTACCTCCTCAACCATTACATCAAGAAGCTTGAACAAAAAATCAGCATTTTTGGTGGCATTTGAAACATCAATTGATTTGATAAACACTGAACCTCTTGGAGAGTTTACAACAAAATTTATAATGTCCTTTTGAACCACCGAATCACGCCATCCATCGGAAAGAATTGAACAACCTTTGTCTTTCCATACTTTCTTGTGCTCATCCATGATGATGTCAATTTCATTTACTTCATCATTTAGCAAAGGAACTCTCAACTCATACATACTTGGTGCTTTCAATCCGGGGCCAAATTGTCCAACAGCTTCAATTGCTTTTTGAAAACTATCATAGTTAGCCGCATGGAAAGGCAAGCCCGCATCATAAAACCATTTTGCCAACTCTTTACACGCCTTATTTCTTAGCTCCTTACGACAAACTTCATTGATCGTTTGTTGCCTTCCACCCACATCCTTTCTAGTTTGGCTAAAAAACATATCCATAGGACCTTTTACTCTAGGCTTTTTAGGTTGAGATGCGGAAGCCTTACTACTACCGGTGGCGGTGGGTGCCATTTCATCACACTCTTCAACATCATCATCATCATCAAGATCATATATATTACCTCGCATCCTTGAGTTCATAATATTTTCCACCTTTGCTTTTTCTTTTTTTTGCATAAAGTCAAGTACCTCCTCCCGTACATGCACCGGGCACTTTGGACAATCAACAATATTCTTAAAACCTCCCACAAGATGTTGTTTCAGTCTAAAAACCCCTCCTGTGCACATTTTCCCGCAAAAATTACAAGAAATATTTGACCTATTTTTAGGATCTTGAGTTCCATATTTTCTAGACGGGTCACTTGAATTTATTCCAAAGCTATTAGACTTGCTTGAACCTGAATCCATTATGCTTTCTAAACAAAAATAAAAGACTAAAGAGTGACCTAACAAGTAACAACTAATATTTAGTATAAAACAGTCAAACAGAAGGTTTTCACTCACAAAACAAGTCAGGAACGAAGGCTGAAGCCTAAATGTCGAGCTGAAATGGACCTGGACAGCGACCGAAGGTTTTCACTCACAAGTAATTACTAATATTTAGTATAAACAGTCAAACAGAAGGTTTTCACTCACAAAGCAAGTCAGGAACGAAGGCTGAAGCCTGAATCTTGAGCTGAAATGGACCTGGACAGCGACCAAAGACTGCTCGCTGCGATTGGATGGCGACCGAAGACTGCTTGCTGCGATTGGATGTCGACCGAAGCTACCACTGGACAGCGACCGAAGGGAGCTGGACCCTGGAGTTCGACCGAAGGGAGCTGGACTCTGGACAGCGACCGAAGGCTGCAATCGCTGGTGATGGCCGATGGGGCTAAAAGAACGATGATGGGGCTGGAACTAGTTAGGGTTTTGTTGAAGTAATTTTGTTGAAGTAAAGAGATGGGCTAAAAGACCGAAGGCTGCAATCGCTGCAATTGTTGAACGATTGGGCCAGAAATTGATATAAATTAAAATCCCAGGCCCTGACATTTTAGACCCGAAATACATGAAGCGCCGCTTCAGGGCGCCTCACGCTTTACGCCTGGAGCGCCGCTTCATGGCGCTTCTTGTGTAGCCGGCGCCTCGGTGAAACGAAGCGCTATCCCGAACGCCTCTAGCGCCTCGCGCTTTAATCGGCGCCTCAGAGCGATTTTTTAAACACAGCTAATTAGGAAGATCATACGGAGAATGAAGCTAATTTTGTCATAGAAGATGATGAACCCACATTGCTAATGGCAAAGGCAGAAGTTGTGATTCTAAATGAAGAGAAGATGCTTCCCAAAGTGTATGCGCAAGTGAAGAAGGACCGTGGTACTTGGACAATGGAGCAAGTAACCACATGTCTTGACAGAAGAGTTACTTTACTGAATTAGATGAAAGAAGGGTGGGTAAAATAAAGTTCGGAGATGGTTTGACAGTTGACATAAGAGGCAAATGTTTTATTCGAGTGCAATGCAAGAATGGTAAGGATAGAGTATTCTCTGATGTCTTTTACATACCGGAATTTCACAACAACATTACGAGTTTGGGACAGTTAGATGAAAGGGGGTGCCAAATGACTATGACAGATGGAGTTTTGCGAGTGTATGATCAACGCGACAAGCTGTTAATGAAGATTCAAAGAAATGAAAACAGATTGTATAAGATCAAACTTGAGGTAAGTTTACTTTCTGAACCGAATAACTCGAAAGATCAAAAGCTAAACACATCAGAACCTGATGTGATAAATAATTCAGCTACCAAACCTGCAAGATCAGTGTTGAATATTAGACGAGTTTTGAAAAACAGCAATCTAGTGCCTGTTGAGGTGAACTCAGAAATGGATGACAACCTAATTCAGTTTGGGTCCGTCCCAATAGCCCTGTTTAGAAGCCCAAAAGTCAGAAAGGAAAGCTGTGCAAGTTCACTTGAAAATCTATCCCAAGGAACGCCCAACCCAGTTACAAGATATGGGTCAAAACAGAACGCCTTGGTGGGGTGTGGGGACAAGAACTGCTGGATGATCAATGAATGTCTAGCAAGACAACTTATCACCTAATGTAGTAAATGAACAAGTGAGAAAAAGGATGCAACAAACCCTTGGTGAAGGAAGTGTTTAAGAAGGAAGGATAAAAACTAAGGCTGTAATAAAGAAAAAAGAATGAAGATGGAGTAAATATAGATTTTGAAGAACGTGTTAGGCAGGTGTGTTTCAAACATTTAAAGCGGAAGAATAAAGGCAAAAGATGGATACAAAAGTCCGGAATTAAGGGGGTGAATGTGAGTTAATTCCAGATGATTTTACAGAAAAATACAGCTGTTGATTTATGACAGCTGCTGATTTTAGTTTTTATTTGATTGGTGTCATTAGTTGATTTTCATAGATAGAGTTTATCTTGGTTATAACTAGCATTAGGTCCAGTTGGTTTTTGTATTCAGTTTTTTCCTCATTCATAATATATCAGAAAGAGTCAAGGGCTTGTCCATCCCAAAATCCATGTGTTTTTTTCTCTGTTTTTCTGCTTTGATAATCGATTGGTATCTAACAGCATTTTCAAGGTATTATAAATATGTTCTCAACACACTTATGAGGGTGATTTGCCATAGTGATGTAATTTTATTGCATCAACTTAGGGTAGTTTAACTAGAGTTTCTTATGTTGCAAGATCGCCCCTTTTTTCGCAAATATTACAAATGCTTCTCATGCTGTGAACTAGAGCTTTTACCTTGGCACCTTTGATTTTTTTTATTATATATTTTAAATTAATCAACGTCCACTCATTATTCTTTATTTACAATGTTTGCCTTTTTTTATGCAGATTCCTCCAAGAACTATATATGAGGTTGGCTTTGATCGTATTATTCAAAGCATTGATGTAGACCTGCAACCAGGGGAGGTTTGCATTATAATTGTTTTATTTTAATTGCGTTTTTAGGGTTGATGATTTGTTGCATTACCAAGTTTACTTCACTTAGGCTAGTATGAACCTTTTTTCTATAGAGTAGGAGCGGATGACAAACCTATGCACATGATGAAGAGGGTTTTGCATGAAGTTCTAAAGCTTCGTGGGATTGTATAAAATGTAAGTTTTCTATGGTTCTTATATACATTGAACTCCAACCTATAATACTCACCTACATTGATCTTAATCTTAAGGTACTTTGATTTTAGAAAATCCGATTTACCTAACTTCTAAAGACTAAATCCTTTCAATACTTTTTTTCTTGTGTTAAAAATTATTTGATGTTTGTTGCTAATAGAGTATAGACTGATGACACCAGGACCTGGTGATTTAAACACGGGGCGATTATATGGCCAACCCAATCGCATGTAGTTAGATCCTTTTGTTTATTTTTCATTATAATTTTTGTTCAGTCTTCCAGTTTCCCCCCTAATGCCATATGTTGAGATGAAAAAAATACCCGATTCATTTTGAATTGGTTTTATTACATAATGATCTGTTTAACCTGTGCTTCTATTGTTGGGTTATTCTGGTTTTGTTCACGAGTCATTGTTTGGTGGATTACGGGTCACGGGTCGGTAATTTGTTTTGTTGTTTCACATGCTTTATTAGAGTTTAATTAGTCATAGGCTTATTAATTAGTTTGTGGAGTCAAATAGTGGGTAGCAACAGTCCAATTTATTTGTTTTTCAGTTAGTCCACGATTGTATCTCATGAGTCTATATACGTACTTTGTTTAATGGAATATAGAAGTAAGATTCTGCTGAGAATTCTCACATACTTCTTTTCTAAATTTATAATCGAGAGAGATTTACTTCTGTCATTGTGAGTGTTTGTGGGGCCTGGAACCAACACTATGGATATATGTACTCTCCTTATACTGTTTGCTCATGCTGCCCACCAGAGCTTTCACATTCACTCCTTTGATCAATTTTTTTTTATTATTATTCACTTTTAAATTAACTTCCACTCATTGGTCTTTCCTATTTACCATTTTTGCTTATGATGATGCAGATTCCTCAAAGTATCACCTGCCCATGTTGTTTCTCATTTCTTCAATTAACATGTGTTGACAAAACTATCTAGTATTATACATAATTTAATTTATATCCTGAAGTTATTTATTCCAAGGTGTTGCTAGTAGTGGGAAGGACATCAACAATCATGCTTAGCTGGATAGTGTGAGTATTACCAATAATCTTGGCTCATTCTTTTTCTTTTATGTTTAAAATATATTAATCCCTATTCTTGGTGTTAAATTGTTGATATAGTTCTCTTATCACTATTTAAACCTGGTGCTATTAAGGTAGGTCCAGCAAAGACGGCTGTTGTCAAGGAAGTTTTTCATCTCAAGCACCAACAGGTCTACTCATGCCTCCAAGGTACTTACAAAAATTGATAAATTTGGCAGTCATTACATTAAAGATAAAATTTTAATATAGTGTTTATCATCTTCCCCCTTTTTTGTAGAATATTTCAAAGTAAATGTTTGCTCATGGTGTCAATTGGAGAGAACAGTTGATAGTCTAATGACAAAGCTTATACTTTAGCATTTAGATGAAAGGGTTCCATGGATGGATGATAAGGTTTGTATTTGCCATTTTGCTTCATTTTAATATGGATTCTTCAAAGTAAAATGTCAAAGTTGACCTTGATCGCATTCTTCAAAGCATTCATGATTATTGCAAGAACTTGGGTGGAAGAAATCTGGAGCAGGTTTGTATTATGATAGTTATATTTATATTGCTTTTTTATAGATTTGCTGATTTGTTGCATCACTAATATATAATTGACTTTTGCTATTATGGACGAATTGTAAAGCACATGCAAGCCCTTGCGCATAGTGATGACTGTTCTACATGAGCTTGTAAAGCTTCGTGCGACACATTCATGAGACATTGAATCACAACCTATAAAACTAGCCTACATCAATCTATTATTTTGTTTTTTAGATAATTTGAAAAAATGCATGCGACTTAAA